>VXAC01002818.1:314977-368085 GCA_013399225.1 Rhipidura dahli | reverse complement strand
GCGGGGGGGGGGGGGGGAGGGGGGGTGCCTCAGGACAAGCCTAGGGGTGCCCATATCTTGACCTTTCGGGGTTGGGCTTTAGCATCAGTCAGGCACTGACACCTGATGTTGAGTGCCCAGCGGATGGGAGTGCAGAGGGAGGCTGTGCCTGCACACCGGTACCCACTTGTCCTGAAAACGCCTAGGTGCAGGATAAGGTCCTCCAAGGGTCCCCTCCTGGCTTTCCTCATCTGGGTAGTGACACTCGTCCCTCCTGCCCCCGGGCTGGGGGCGCCTGGCCAGGAGGGACGAGGGGAAGAAAGGAGGGGAGGGGGAGCGAGAGAAGGAGGCCCCCCCTCCCTCCTTCCCCCCATCGCGCACCCGGGCTCCTGCGATGTGGTGAGTCACAGGCAGGTCAGGACCGCGCCGGAGGGGCGGAGGGAGCGCGGGGACCGGCTGATNGCCCGGGAACTTCGCGGGAGCGCGGCAGCCTCCGCGCCGCCGCCGCTGCTCTCCCGGGGCGGGCCGGGCGCCGCGGGGGCAGGTGATAGCAGTGAGGGGCTGCCGGCTCCCCCCCGCCCCGGCCGGGCTCCGCAGGGCGCTGGGACCCCCGTACGCCCGCGATGCCGCTGCCCGGGTAGGGCAGGGCGGGCAGCGCTTCCCGGGATGCTGTCGGCAGCGGCCCCTTGGCCGCAGCCCGAACCGCTGCCCCTCCCGCCCCTTCCCGCTCTGCGGGCGCGGCAGGAGCGCGCCGCGGGGCAGTGTCCGGCAGTGCAGCCTGGAAGTTCCAACTCGGAGACGGTGGCTCCGCGTTTGTGGTGGCCGGTCCGGCCGCCTTCCGTGAGGCGCAGGGCGAGCCTGCGGGATTCCCCACGCTGGGGAACCGTACTTTGCGGTTGTGCGGCGTTCGCAGTCTTTCTTGCGGTATGGCTTTTTGTTGTTGTTGGGTTTTTTTTCCCATTTTTTAAAGCAGAATTTGCTTCGAATGGTAAACAAAACGCAAAGNCAGCGCGGCGGAGGCGCCTGAGGGAAGGGCGCGGAGAGCCGCCCCGCAGCCCAGGTGCCGTGCCTGGAGGAGACTGAGGGGACCCGCCGGGGCGCGCAGCCCCTGCCGCCCCCAGGTAGGGACAGCAGCCCGGGATGGGGCCGGGGGGAGCCTGAGCCTGCGGGGCGGAGGGGAGCGGCAGAGCGGCGCGGGGCCGCGGAGGTGCGTCGGGCTGCGCCCCGCNGCTCCGCGTTTGTGGTGGCCGGTCCGGCCGCCTTCCGTGAGGCGCAGGGCGAGCCTGCGGGATTCCCCACGCTGGGGAACCGTACTTTGCGGTTGTGCGGCGTTCGCAGTCTTTCTTGCGGTATGGCTTTTTGTTGTTGTTGGGTTTTTTTTCCCATTTTTTAAAGCAGAATTTGCTTCGAATGGTAAACAAAACGCAAAGGGCTCATATAATGGCATTCCACCACTGTTTCCATGTCAGCATTAAATTAGGTGGTCTTTCACTTTATAAATACGGGATGCACTCCTTAGAAATTGGAAGTTTTGCACATACATCAATAGGGATTAATAATCAAATACCAGCGTTGTTTAACAAACTGTGCGTTTGTAACCTGTAGGAGGTTATTCAAGCTACAGTGCATGCTTTTCCCGAAGAACCTATGCCCTGTGTGGTAGTTCATTTGCTTTCATCCCACAGGTGCTTTTTGCATTGTCCAGCAGCAAAAAGAGGATGGTGTCTCTTTTTTGTTGTCTTTTTATTTTAGATCTGAGAGGTCTGGGTTCATAATCGAGCAAGATAAAGTGTCTCACATGTTTCTCAGAGAGCTGGTTAAATGTTTACAGATCATACACTGCGAGAGCAAAAAGCTAGCCTTTGGCAGGAGCTGCATGTTGAAAACAAAGTAACTTGGAGAATGACTGTATCGCTTGTTCTTTGTGCCCTAATCCTTCTTCAGCACTGTATGATTCTTCTTCTGTCATCTAATACAAACTGAATCATTTGGAAACTGGGATATTTTTTAAAACATTCATGTCGCTATTTACAGAAGAGAGAGTCAATTTCTGTGCCTTTTTCGTGGGGAGGGAATGAAATGTCTTTATTATCCTATAAGGCTTTTTTCCTCTCTCTTTTTTATTTTTTTAATTTTTTTTATCTTTTTTCTTTTTTTTCTTTTTTTTTCTTCTTTTCCTTTTTTTCCTTTTTTTTAGTTCTCTTCAGAGGTTAACCACTGCATAGCAGTTCTTTATTGGTAAGCTAAAGTGCACATGTTGTGGCTGGAGAGTGGTTCACAGACGTGTAGTTTGCTCAGGTGTAGATGACAGTGCAGCCATAGGTGCATGGGAGCTCACTGAGTCAGGGCAAGGCAGCCAGAAAGCCAAAATTCAGCAGAGGTTCAGTGAAAGGCTCATGAATGCAAAACTAAAGTAGCAAGTGTTGTCTTCCCAGGATTGCCTTTCTCATCCTGATTCTCCTGCATTTTCTGGTACTTAGCTGATGACCCCGCAACCTCTTCCTGCTTGCCCAATGCAATCCAAGGGGCTGACCCACCTACTCTTATTCTTCTATGATCTGCAAGTGCCTGCTCTGTATTTTTCAATTCAGATGAGAAATTCAAAGCCTGCTGCCTCCTAAATCTGGCTTCCAGAACTCCAGAGACTAACTGGCACAGCTGGCTGCAGTGCAAGAGCAGCAGTCTTGCCTTCACAGCCACAAAGGGAACCTGATGCCGGCAGCATGCTGTGCTAGGGTAGCCGGAGAGCCAAAGCTGCAGCAGTGGGAGTCACAGAGCTCTGGGGGATCTGCTTTGTGCCTCGATTGCTTTGTGGTGGGCATGTGTCTAGACTTCATTTGCTTCGGGCAGAAAGCAAGGAGAGGTCCTGCATCTCCATCTGTGTTTGTGAAATATCTAGTGTAAGGGAAATCCTGCTTGGGCTCTCTCAGCACCACACATCATTTCTTGAACAAGGAAGGGGCAGGGGAGCTGAATAGCATTCTCTGAAACTCCAGAAACACAAAACTCAATAGGGAGTTTCAAGGATCTGTTTGGTGCAAAGCAGAAGGAATGCATACTGTGTGTGAAACTTCAAACACACCTTCCTAAGATTTTGGGTGGCAACACCACCTTTGTGGCGGGTTCCTGTGAAACCCTTATATCCGGGCTTTCTACCTCCCTGTTGCTACCTTGCTGTCTGTCCTCTGAGCCAGTGGCACAGCTTCATGTTTCATTAGGCTGTTACCCTCAGATGAGGCATCAACCTCTGCATTTGTCTGCTGTGACCACAGCTGGTGATTTTGCTTCCTATACAAAAGCTGTATTTGGTAATTAAACCTGTGCAACACACCACTGGTGGTCACGCCACACGGCCCCAAGCAGCATGCCATCACCAACGAGGCAGGGCCACAGATCCATGCAGGACTCTGAGGATGGCATCTCTTTGCTGCAGCCAAGATGAGGTTTCTGTTGTTCTCGTATAAAAATGTTGTGTTTTTCTTTGCAGTGGCTTTAAAAATCTCTATCTCACACACAGCAACTGATGCAAACATGTTGGCAGAAGCCATTTTTAAATCAGTTTCCTTACCCAGGGGAAATGCAGTATAGACAGGGCCTTCAGGAAACGAATAATTAGGTGACCTTTTTCCCCTCAGAATATCAGGTCTGTTTTATGTAGAGCTGTTTGAAGTCACACAAATTCTCATTACTCTCCAAATCTCTAACCTTGCCTTGTTTAAGATACCTTTTAGAAAATCAAATCAGTGTTTCAATCTAATTTCCAAAGGCATTCAAACACATGGTATGTGTGCTAACTTGTTTCCTCCAGCATTAACAAATCTAGCAAATTGCCAAGCTATTTGCCTTGAGGAAAAGTATGATGTTGTACAAGAAGATAAAGTATTTTTTTCCTCCAATTTTAAACATTAGAAAAGAAAGGAGAGGTGAAGTTATCAGACCACATTAGTCCAGAATATAACTCCTTTGAAGCAAACCGTGTTCCCAAGTAGATTGCCATGGTTTTTGATCTGTTCTGGGACTTTTTAGTCATGCTGTCATCTTTTTCAGTCACTTGATGTGGCTGGATGGTGACTGAGTCCTCTTGGCTCAGATGGACTTTCATTGAATTAGTTGCAATTGAGTATACCAAATATAAGAGTGGAAAATAGAAGTGGAGATAAATAATGTAAGGAGCTTGTAACCCTCAAATTTTAAGAATTTTGTAATGCTCATATTTTAAGGAGAGTACGTGTGTACATAAGCCAGGAACTAGAGTGCATGTGGTGCAACAGAAGCACTGAATGGCCTGAAACCTCTCCTCTGCCTCTCCTCCCAGCACGCCAGTCTCCAGGGAAGCAACTGCTCCAGAGCATTTAATTTTTCAAGCAGTTGTCAATAACAGAAGAGTTTCTGCAATGCTGAGGAGTTTAATAAGCTCAAAATTCTTAAACAAATTGCTTTTTTTGTTTGTGTGTGTGTGCATCCTACAGCTCTGATAGTTTCTTCTGCTTGTCCCAAGAAAATGAACATGCAATTGTCCTTTTGTACAGAAGGCAGCAAAAGGTTCTTGTTTGAATTCATGATAAATTTGGTTGCAAATGCATGTGAAAGGAAAATTGCCTAATGCTTTCAGAAGATTTTCATTTTGCTCAAGTCTTCACACCATGGCCATCACCATGGTATTTGATAGCTATCCACTTTCTTGTGTATGTTGCAGCTTTAGCCTCTCATTGAAGAGTCGCACTGGCATATCTTTTTTTCCTGTAGTCATATAGAAATAACAATTTTTGTATAAATTGCTTTCCTCTACTTTAGTTGCTTCATTTTGATGTTTATCTAGCTAAACAGTATCAGAATCTTTTGCACATGTATGGTTATCATTTCTGTGAAGGATCAGTGACCTAGCTTGATAAATTTAAAAGTTCAGCAATAAACCTAAATATGTGACATTTATTGAAATTCATTCTTTTTCATGTAGCTACTTTCTTTCAAAAATATCAAGAATAGTAAGGGATTGCATCTGCAATTTGATTAAATCTACAGTTGTTACCATTTGCCTTCTGAAAATTGATTCCCTCCCCTCCCTGTCCCCCAGCTTGACAAGCTTATTGATTAAAAATTCTCCACTGGCCTAAGCCAGCATATATTTGTTGGTGTTTGTGTGCTTCCCATGCAAGTTCAGACAGGCTTTCAACTGTGGAAGCCAACTCTATTCCTAAACTATTGGAAATTGTAAGGTTCCTTAATAATTGTTTTAAACTATATGATGACACATCTTTGAACCCCATTGTACGAAGGAAAAATACCTTCTGACTGGAGAGAGGTTTCCTGTTTATGTGTGTGTTTGCTGGAATTAATCCTTCCCCTGTGTGTTGGCTGAGGATTTTTTTTGTAATCCAAAATGGCAACATGGCAAGTCACCTCCAGAGTTTATTTTTTGGACAGGATACAGGTCTTTTATTTTTAAAATAGCATGGCTCTGGAGTTGATGATGTAGCACAGGGGCCTCTCAGTTACTCTCCTACAAGCAGACTCCGTTAATTGAGGAGGCAGACTTAAAAAGACAACTAGATTTAGGCAAGAAGTAATTCATTTTTATTGACAATTTTATACAATGTAAGTTGTTCACTTCCCACACAGGAAGTTTTTGACTTGAGGCAGATTTTCTTTCAGCATAAAGATATGAAATTTGCCAAATGTATAATTTATTTTATAAAATGGCTAGAATCACAGCTTTGGTTGTGACTGAAGAGAGTCACGTAAAATTTTCTGCTTCTCTTTAAAAAGAGCAGCCCAGCAGGTGGCCTCCAGGTGGTAGCCCAACTGCAGGAGGATGGCATGTAATACCTGAAGGGCTTGCAGCTGTTTAGATATGGACAGGTGACCAAAAAAATAAAGCATATATAACACTCTTGCCTCTTGGTATCTGAGGTGTGTAGATCTGTGACCTTGCAGTGTGCCCTTGCACTCTGCATGCCCCAGCTGAACCTCCTTCAGAGGAGAGAGGCGATGTCATGGGACTCAGAAAGGCATTCTGCCTGCAGTAGGAACAAGGGTGGACCACCATGGGTTTAGGCAGTAAAGTTACAGTTATTTATGAAATACAGTGTTAAGGTTTCTGGTTTGCTTCAAATAATGCTCATTTTAAACAACTGTCTGGGACTGGGAGAAACCTGGACTAATGGACTGATTACACCGAGCATTTGTTAGCTCTGGGAGCCACATGGCCCTGGTGTGGGGTGTCCACACCCAGGCCCAGCTTTGCCAGCTGCTACCCCTACCCACATCTGGCAGAACATGCCCTCAGGTGAATTCCAGTCCCTTTATCACCCACTGCAAACACTCAGGCCTACAACAACACGTGTGGGTCTTAGGAAACCAGCTTTTTTTACCTCTTTTTGTGGTTGTACTGCTTTTCTGGTGAGAACCCTGAGCAAGACTCTGGTCTCATGGTTGTCCCTGGAAGCTTTGCCACTGGCTCTTCATGGACACTGGATTTAGCTCTGCTTTTGTGTGTGTCTGCACTGTATTTGAAAAATGGATTTCCTCTCTTCTAATAGAAGGTTGATGTATCTTTTTTGACATAAAATTTTTCTCATTAATAGTTGTACAAATTGTAAAGTCCTACAGGAACTATTTACTTTTGTCTAAATTTTGAGGAAACAAATACTTTCTGAGCATGTTTAATGAGTTAGATTAAAACAATTATCATCTACATATTTCAAGCTTGATAGAAGTCCATTGTGCCTTGTGAATGCTTAGAAACATACTGACTTTTAATTGTTCTGTCTTTAGCTTTATCATAAATAAGTGTTCTTTTTGGATTGGTTGACCCAAACTAATTCACCAGAATTTCAGGACCATCAGAGAAATTTATAAAGACATTGGGGTTTGCCACTCCCACCCCTACACACCTGCATCATGGATGATCTTTTGTGGATAAAAGTAACAACTTTCCAAGCAAGCCCAGCATTCCAAGTAGGTCCAGAGAAAAATCCCAAATCTGTGGATTGTCCCAAAGCATGGCTAGAAAAGAGCAAAGTGAAATAACTCCACAAGCTTAATTTGTCTTAGATATATGCTGGGGTACCTCAGGCTTGGATTACCTCAGTCTATCTTTGAGACTGTTACACAGTCAAAATGGTATTAGGATTTCTCTTATGGGAATTATATATCCTTTCATCTGTTGCTATTATAGATCTCAATCTCTGTTATGGGCATTATTGTATGGGTATTATTTTATATATTTTCATATGTCTTCTCATCCAAATAGATTCTGTTAAGTCTGAGAAACCAGGATAAAGCAGAGTGAGACAGCTTTGCTGAAGACAATGAGAGGTGTTAGTAGTTGAATCAATGTCAAAAGTTGATTAATTGATCTCTCCTAATGTCACTGAAAATGCTGAATGAATTACTTTAGTTATATTCAGTTTTCCTGTCTGTTTCTAGAGAGGGGGGTACTAATTTTACATGTTATATATTACTGTCCTGTAAAACCTTTCCTTAAACTCTTTAGGTTTATTGCTTTTGCTCTTGGGATTAGAGGCCATTTTCCTGAGGGAAAATGTTTCTTGCTAATACTCAGTATTCAAGATCATCCTTACAAATGCCCAAAACTGCAGTAAAAAAAAAAAATTACAATTGCAATATTAATAATCTTTTAAAGAGTAGGTAGAATGCAAAAGGCAACGGGCTCCAGTAAGCAGTGAGGCAATGTGGAGTTCCCTGTGTGATAAATCACTTCTGCCTTAGAGAAAATAATCCAAATTTCACCCCTAAAAAATGTATTTACCATCCATTCAGATGAGTGGAAAATGTTGTTCGTGTTTGAAGATGCAATTTAGCTTGCAGTAGATGATTGAAAGCTGTCTTAACTGTTGTTTAACTTTTAAAGGAAGAGTTGCCTTCTCTTTGCTGTTTCCCTCCTACACCTGTTTAAGGATGGAGTGCTGCATGATAATGAGTTTTATCACTGTGTGTGTTTGCAGCACTTCCAAATAGCAAATGGGGATGTTCCCCCAGACAGGATGTAGGTGCCTTTAGTTAAACTTAGGGTGTAAATTCTGTCACCTTCAGTGGAAACTATGCAAGAGTTGAAAACAGAGGAGGAGCCAGATGTGCACTGTGTCTTTATGCTTTGATTTCTTCATTTCCTAGTATTTAGGGTTTATTAAGCCTATTTGGGAATCTGAAATTCCCAAATGTCTCTTTTTCCTGGTGTTGCAAACACTGGCCTTACAAACAAATTACCAGAGAACATGGCATAGTGGCAACATCTCCCTGTGTTCTTTGCCCCTCTCAGAGGATTAAATAGCTCCTTTTCTGGGGATGTCCTCTCCTGTGACATTTTCAAGATTTTGTTAGCTCTCCACCATAAATTTCCACAATGGGAAGATCCTATTGAATCTAGCATGGGAACCTTACTATAAGTTTTTGAATTATCCTATGAAATTTAATATTCAATCTGTGCTTCAGAACTGCAAGATGTTAAAATCTCATTATATTTTATCTTCCATTAAATCCCATAGAATTCAGTTATTATTTCTATCAGAAATCCATTTGATTTTTGTCCTTTTTATGCTGACCTTATGTATACAAAAGAGATGGATTGCAAGCCATGTCCATTTGTGAGAAAAGGATGATTCTCTCTTTCTCCTGATGACATTCAAAAAGACCTGACCAACAACTGTTGATGCTGACAGAGCATTAGCAGTGAAATTCTTCAGCCCTCTAGTAGTTTGTGAGAACTCTGTCTTTCCCATGCATGCTAGCTAAAACAAAGTTACCAGTGTTTATCAATATCACACCTGCACTTGTTTTCCCCAGATTGTTGTGGCTTCATTTAGAAAATCACTTGGGAATGGACATGCTAGAGTTGAGCCAAGCCCCTCGGGGGGTGGTTGGTCAGAGAACCAATAACTTTATGCCATCTAGCTCACTTTGAGAACTAACAATAAAAACCTCAGGAAAAGCCATTAAAACTCTTGGCTTTGCCTCTTTTCTACTGATTTGGACTCGTGTGGCTTTTCTAGGCATCCATGTTACAACACAACACCTTTTTCTCCTGGTTGACTACGTGAGGCTACATGAGAGGAGGTGTTCTGAAAGCAGAATGTGCTAATAGAAGTTGAGAAAGATGAGAGCCAGACAGAATGTCAGTAAAGTCAGCACAAGAGTGCATGAAATCACAGAAGTCATTAATGACCTTCTGATGGCAGAACTGAATGCCATGCTTATCATGCAGGGTTGAAAAAAGGGAAAACACCTTGTGTGGTCATTTTTGGTTAGAAGGGCTGTTTTCCAGTTCTGTTGAGTTTCCTTTCCTTCTGAAAACACAAAAATAAGTATGCATTTGTTCTTCTTCAGATGTAAGCTGCCATGATAACATCAGCTGGGGTAGAGCTCAGAGACAACTTTTCTGCTTCCTGAAGATGGCTGAGTTGTGGTTTTGTTTGTTTGTTTTCAGATTGAAAAGTTTTCATATAACATCCTTTGAAAGAACTTATTTTATGCAAATAATGCCACAATTCTCTTGTAAGTGAAACACAAGCTGGGCCAAGCTGTTTGCAGATAAGCAGGAATGGCTTTCAAAGTTTCCTTGACTGCACTGGGAGAGCTCCCTGCTTATGTGAGCAGTGTGTGTGCACCCAAAATCCCTGCAGGGCACAAAAATAAGGTGACAACCAGGGAATTGTTTTCATAGTACAAAAAGCCTTTCAGGAAGCAGCAAGTAATAATAAAACGTGGCTTAAAAATAAGAAAGTAACCCTTCCTCAGCTGCAAAAGTTACGTTATTTACCGAGACCACCATCACCTGCTATTAATAGAGGTGAAAGCCCATCAGTCAAATATTTGACCACTCGTGGTTTATAGGGATTTCAAAGACTTATGGAAAGATAATGCCTGTGTCCATTAGCTAGTTACTTGGAAATGCAGCGTTGGTTAATTCAGCGTTTCTTTAAAGAGTAATGATTATCTTCATTAACAATATATAAGATTTTTAAAGATTTACTCTTCTGCACCTATCATTCCTATTGCATCTTCTACATCTCAGTATTTGCCCTTTATCATCTATAGCTCATTTTAAATGAGGTAGTATTGAGGTTCTGTCATTGCCACAGGTCTTCTGTCTTTCAGGCTGTTTTAAGCACCCTGTTCTCTAGTCCTTAGTCAGCTCAACTATCACAGCAATCAATGAGAATAATGTGTGCATATAGACTGTGGAGTCAAGTCTTGGAAAAGATGATGGCTTCACAGTGAAGGAATGTATCTTATCCTGCCCTAACTTAGGTCCAAAACCATGCTCTTATGTGAAAGCCAGGTGTGTAAGAGTTCAGATCTGTCCATCGTTACCCCAAACATCTGTATCTTGTTCAAATTTAAAATGCTTAAGTGTGTAGTTATTATCATAAGTAGTCCATATTTTTTGTGTGATGCTAATAGGCAATACAATATAATTTGAGTATTTTTAGTAGGATCAGGGATATAAAAGAAAATGTCCCTGCTAAATGATAGTGACCTTTGTTCAGTGCCCAGTATATTGAATTAAATAACAACTATTTCATAAAACATCATGCTCAAGGGCAATTGTTTCACTATAAAGTCCTAAATTAAAAACATATATTAACTGACCAATTTCCAATTTTACCACTGCCATTTGATTTTCCTTTTAGATAAATAGACCAAGCTTAATGTTATGGGGAAGATTGAGAGAGGCTGCTTTGGCATCTAAAATGGGGTTTAGAGTGAGTTCAGGGCACAAGTCCAACAACGGGATCCAAAAAGCTAACACTCACTGGCCACATAGCTCTCAGGTGCTTAGATTAACCAGTGTATGCACTTTGTGCTGAATATTCCCTGGATCTCACCTGAGCTGGAGCTCTGGAAGAAAAGGCCGAGCAGTGAGAGTCTCAGTCCTGGCTGGGTTACAGCTCCCAGCCAAGCTTTTTTGCAGTGCCCAGACAGGATGGAGCCAGGCACAGGTCCTGCTGCTGACAGGCAGCCTCCAGCACCACACTCCATCCCCACTCTTGCTCCCAGCTGGCTTGGCTCCAAAGAATCAGGGCAGCTTTGCCTGGATGGACTCACATTCCACTCTCTGCATCTTCCACTGAGACAGGAAGAGGAGGAGGAGAGAGGAATGGCCATGGGGTGGTGGATTGCTGGATCTCATGGCAGGTGAGTGCAGGCAGGGGCTGCAGAGAGAGGGCAGTGGGCAAAAGCAGCAGAGCCAAGCCCTAGATGTAGACCTTTGGCCAGCCTGTTCATGCAAGGATGAGAACTATGGTTTTAAATCAGTCCCTTTATGGCAGGCACCATCCTACAGCTCAGCCTTTCTGTGCTATGCCCTGCACAGTTTGACCACCAGCACTAAGCCTTCTGTGTTTTGGAGGTGTTTTGTAAGAATGGATTCATTTATCCTCATTTCACCCCTATGAGAAAGGTAAATACCCTCTGAAGTTTGGAAACAGCCTCTTTGCTTATCTCACAGACTCCTTGAATCTGGCTCCAGACTTCCAAAGGAGGCATTCCAAGGTCTGAACTAGTCCAAAACCTTTCGTTCAGGCCCGGTATAGATGAGAACCCCTGAAGAGCAACAGTTGCACATTTAAGCTCCCCAGGTCTCCTCAAAATGAGAGAAGAGGACAGGCTGAAAGAAAGTAAATGAAGCAGCTGAAAAATCCTTTCAGAAACAAACACACAAAAAAAGATCCTATTAACATGAAAAAACTTAGACTGCTCAGCCATCCCTGAACTCCTTTTTCAAACTATTGAGCTTTTCAGCATCTTCTGAAGGTCAACACAATACTTCAAAATAAAAGCTGTGCCTGACGGACCCTTGCTGAGGGACATCTGCCAAAAAAAAAAGGAAGCTGAGGCTGCCACAGATCAGCCAGTCTCCTGATTGCAGCTGTGACACTGTTGCCTCTGGTGAGAGCCAGGATGTCAGATAGGCTGGTCCCAGGCCATTTGGGGATTTATGAATGCCAATACCGTAAAGTCCTTGGAAGGCAATCATGAATCACAGGTTCGCAGCACGGCAGCGGTCATGCCAATGAGTCGTCATTAACTCTGTTTCCAAACTGAGTGAAAGTAGGGCATCAGTTAAAGTGCCCTGCAATAACATAAACTTACAGTGACAAAAGCGAGGTCAGCATTAAAAAGAAAAGGTCATAACCTTCTAATCAAACACAGATGGGAAATGAGCACTATCCTTGACATTGTTCCTGTTTGATTATCAAAAAGCTGCTATGAAGCTAAGTAGACCATCAGGTTATTAACTTTGGTATCAGATGAAGTATTAAGCTGAGGCATGAATAAAGATCCCATTGCTTTCACTAGCAAATTTACAGACACAGCCAATTCAGTTTTGTTTGTAGCTGTTCTGAGTGTTTGCACCACATTTTCACTTGGGGCAAAGACCACCACAGCTTTGCATAGAGGTGGTTTTTGTTTGGTGGGGCTGATTATCTCAAACACAGCATTACACAATCGAGGTTATACCTTGTGGAGCCAGTGTGGGCATGGAAGGAGTGCAGTCTGCTTTTCAGCCCTAAGTAAACATGAAGACAAATCACAGTATCAGCCCAATGGACTGTTCCAGGCCAGACCAGTTCAGCAGCCCCACAAAAGTTCCTAGATGCAAGGAGATAACTTGGAGGCAACTTTAAATCCTCTGTACAGTGCTGACAGCGGTCCACAAGCAGAGCTTTTTCTTGGTTTTTCCTTTCCCTGGGTAAGCCACCCCCAGCAGGCTGAGTAAAGGAGAGCTGAGGGTCTCATTCCAGCCTTTGGGCCAGCTCTCCAAATCTGTGGGCCCAGCTCCCTCATACAGATGTGCTGATCTTGCTGGGACCCTGCACAGTTTGACCATGACATCTCAGCTTGACGAGCTGTGTATCAAGCAAGGCATCAGCAACCCTTTGGAACTCCTTGACCCTAAGCTTTGTCACTAATTTGCCTTGTGGCTCTTGGAGACACATTGACGAAGAAGGGTGAAATCATGGCACACAGTGGCATGCTTTATGTGTGCCCGCCAAGCAGAAAGCCGCTGCCTGACACTGTCCTGCCAGCTCTTTCAGAGGAAAGAACAGAACCAGCACAATTTCTTTTGCTTAGTATCCTAGGTATTTGTACCACACATTGGAAGAATTCAAGGACTTTTTGGGGTTTTTTTGCTGATATTATTTTATTTACTATGACATGAAAAGGAAATTTGATAATTTGGTGGGCTTGTAGATCCATTGGTACCATTCTAATAAAATATACCTTATCACTATTTTGGTACAGTTGTCATATAATATACCTTACCATCTGTATCTATTGACATATAGAACTTTTTTTTTTCTTTTTTTTTCTTTTCTTAGAGATTTTTAAAGAGATTAATGTTTTTGCTATGAAGAGTTATTATCTCAGGGACTCCTAAGAACCATTAGCAGCAAATGACAATTAAACTGCAGGAAATGTCCTGCATCAAGATCATTCATAATTGCTGTTAGAACATTTAGATCAAATCTGTATGCTGTCTTGGTTACTCATGACTATCTGCCTTTTAATCTTTCTCATTTTTATGGCCCATGTCATTCCTTTAATTATCACAGTATGGAAGGCTGTTAGCTTTACAAGACAGAAAAGGCTTCCAAAATATGCTCTGCATTTCAATACAAGAATTCAGGTAGAGAGATGTTATAACCATAAAACATAAAGTATAAAATCTAAGTGCTGAGAGTAGTTGAAAGAATTGAGCTAAAACTGTTATTGCAGCCAGGTTTGCCAACTTGGCTCTTTACAAAAGGAGGAACTACATTCCAAGGAAATTACACTGTCCCTGTTCAGTACAGACAACCACAGAATGCTCAGACTCATGCAAAAAAGGTGATCAATGGGACCAACTCAGAAATGCAAGAAAGTTGCTTTCTCCTACAATAAGGTGTCTTTATCACACCAGAGACAAAGACTTGCATCTTTAGCTGAGCTTGTGTGATTTCCTCAGTCCAGCAGGGCGTGTCTGCATTTTTCCCAACTCACTAGAAATTGGTAAAGGCCTCTGCTCTGCCTATGTGGTGAAAATACATCAGAGATTAATTAGTCTGTTCAAACATGAAAAAAGTGAAGTGACCCCCAAATATCTCCATATGCACTAAGCTGAGCCAGAAGACCAACATTGCCCTGTGTTATTAGTCATGACAGGTGACTGTACCAAGCACAGCGTGTTACTCTACTCACACACACAGTTCTTTTTCTACTTGTACTGAACCTTTGGATTGAGTAAGATGTTCACCTGTCAGTTGTCAGGCTGAATTATTTGCTGTTGATGCCAAGCTTAAGTATGTGCTAGAACTGGGTTTGTTTTACTTCAGTTGTAGTGGTAAAGAGCCACAATAACATCGCAGGTACTTGCTTACAGAAGTTCCACAATTGCTGACCTGCATTTCAGATGAACAGAATGGAACAATTGTGTTTTTCAAAGTTTGCTTTCTATTTTCCTGTTATTGCTAAACAATACAATAGGTTTTAAAAAATCCTTCCATCCTTATCATCCAGATGTGGAAAGCTGTCCTCTTGTATTTAAGGATCCAAATCCATCTGGAAATACAAGCATGAAGAAATAGTGAAGGTTCTTCCTTCTTTGGGGTATTTCTTCCCTGGTTTTCAGTTATTCTTTGTATATTTTGAACTTTTAGTCCATGTTCTTTGTGGAATTGATTCCTCAGCCCTTAAAATGAGTACTATTTCCTCACACGAGAAATTTCTCTCAATTGCCAGGAAAGCTGTATTCCACCCATTAAATTAATCTTTTTGAGCAATATATAGCTCTTGATCTGTTCCACTCATTTGTAATATATCAGTGAGTGTTTGCTGAGGTTCATTACAAAAGAACCAGTAGTGCCATTGTAGCCCATCACAACAAAAAATGATTAAATAAATCCAGTTGTGCTAGAGACCCATGACATGAGTTGGCTTTAGGATGTTAAGTTCTGAAGCAAGTTTCAAATTAAATACTCTGCTGCACTGCAGGATGCCTCCAAAAAAAATGCCAAATGAGTGTAAGAATAGCATTTTCTCCACTGCAAAAGCTAGATTAGTGTTCTTGTGGTTTAAAGCCTGTTGAAAATAAATGTGCTAGACAACAAAAATGCTTCTTTTGATAGCTGCTGTGAGTTATAATGGTATATTGGACCCAGTAATGGACCATGTATATTAAAGAGTGTGTTTTATGCAGGGATAATTTAAATCCTTTTTTTATGTGTTTGAATATTGTAAGAAAAGGCTTACAGATCAGTTGAACCTGCTAATGAAAGCAATTTCTTCTGACTCACATGACTGCACTGTGTATGAACAGGATTTAGTTAATGGTAGATCCTTCAGCAATTGCCTAGACTGTGCCCTGCCCAACAGTTCTTCCCCATCAGCCATCTGCATGCACACACACCTCTTGGAATAGCATAGAAACTTCCCAGCTCTGCTATCAATGAATCTATGACCTGAATCATTGCTAATAAGTTCTTTGGCTCTATACACTGGGAAACTGCATTGTGTTAGAGTGCACACCATGCTGTAGGAAAATTATGTTACCATCCTAGTCAGGATGAGTGACCTAACCTAAAGCTGGAATAGTGCTGAAACAAGGGAACATGAATTTTAACTCAGATTAGCCATTTGAATGCAAGTCAGGGATAATTTGTATGTTTGCTGCTGACTTACTCAATTTCCTTGTTCTTTCTGTTATCTTAAGATAACTAACTCAGTTCAGATTTAAACACATTTTTTTACCTGTGAACATAGAAAACAGGTTATCCTCACTAAGTGTTTTACACGTAGTCAACCTTGTGTACAGATGCAACTGATTAATTGAAAAGTCTGATGAAGACACATCCATTGTGAGCTTAATTTGCTGAAGCTGGTGCCAGTGCTGTGACAGATTTGCAACAACCAATTAAAGCTGAATGGATGGAGCTGTTATCATCACCCCCTCTCATTTTCCCTGTCCTCTTAAATGATGATGCTCTCTTCATGGCACAGCCTCTGAACCACAGGGTAACAGGTCCTGCACTGGCACAGATTTTAGTCCAAAATAGCAAAACAAACTGAACTCTCAGGAGGACTAGGGTTATTCTATATAAATTTGCCACCACAACTCTGTCAGAGACCAAAGGAACAAGACATACTATCCCACTGGAAAAATTATATAACCATACTATCAAATGTTTCCTTCAAGAGGGCAAAAGGCTACCCCTGTGTCTATTGCTGACAATCGAGTTTTTGAAACATGAATTAACATGGCTCTGCTGTTACCTAACCTGAAAGGACCTATCTGAGTGATAGACATGTTCTTGTACAAACAGGCTCTCTGTGGGATAAAGAGGACCCTGTCATTTCCTCTTCTGTAATAAAGCAAGGAAAAATGAGATGCACCAAACAACCTACAAAATGCTTTCATGTCAGCGTGTTGTCTGAGCTTGTGCAGATCCATGGAGTGCTTGTGATCAGAAATAAATGGCACCCAAGTTTCTGAAATGAAGGAAAGGGCAGCAAGCATGGCTGTGTTTTCTGGCTTCCTTGCATATGCCAGCTTGAACATTATTCCCTGATAAGGCCAGGCTTGACTTGTCAGTACAGCGGCAAACAGTGAGATGTTCAATATTTACAAATTATCACCCAGGCCATAATTAGAGGGAATGAAACTTGTAGGAAGAAGATTGCCATTGGGAAACTGTTAATGGTACAAAAACACTCGGGACCAAGCCTGATGGAAAGCACCAGCCATAGCACTTGAGGTTGCCAATCACACTAATATGACACATCATTACCAACCATTTGCAATGGTTAACCAAAATCTATTTTCTCATCAGTTTTACTGGCTGCTATCTGATGAGGGATGGAAAAATGAGTACATCATGATACTGGCTTTGAAAATATCTCTTACAAAAGGAATAATCCATGCAGAGCTATTGCTCACTGACAGCTATCACAGGCCAAAGCTTACAAGTCATCTGTAGACACATGAAGGACTCACACGTCACAGGAAGGTCACAAAACATTGAACAGCATCAATCATTCAAACCAAGTAAAGATAAAAAGGTATTCCTTGTTTTCCTTCTGCAACTGATAGCAGCTAGTTCTTTGACCTGTGTCTATAGCACAAGTATTTTGGTTCTAATTCACCAAAACTCTTTCAGTTCAGCCAATTATATTTGAGTGTATGCTGGACCTTTGAAGAGAGGCAAGACTGAATTTTTAATTAACAAAAATTTCTGTGCTTCTTCAGGATGAATTCAGCTGAAGTGTATTTGCAGTGACCTGGTCTGGAGGTTACAAAAGAGCAGCTCTGTGATGGAGGTTGCAGAGTTGGAATAGAGAAAGATCCTGGGTCAGATGCAGACAGAAAGAGTAACCAAATGTCCTGAGACTCTGAGTAAGGAGCAGCAGAGTTTATATTGATGTGAGGACTGTGAAGTACGTTGTAGTCTTCACATGGTTCCTATGTTCTCCCTAAGCTATAAATGTCTCACCATAGGACATGTTCTTTCTGATATCAGGTACCTTGAGGGAAGATTCACAGTATGCTGCAGACATGGACTGTGGGGAGCCATCTTTGCTAGAGAGCTGCCCATGAATCTGAGCCAGAGCTTCCCATAGGTGGGAATCAGGACATTTCTGTCTGAGAGGATGCTTGAAATTTCTCAAAAGTATTACAAAAGAGAGCACCATGATGAGATTCAAATAGAAGAGAAAAGATGACTTGGTTTTCATTTATTGCTCATATTTTCCTTCCTGTAGTGGTAAAATAAAATACCTATTATTCCTGGCATCCTTTACATCACACTGAATCCCACCTTTGTTCTTACTGTTAAATTTTCCATTCCAACCTCACTTGCTAAAGGAGCCTAAGGTGGAATTTTGGTCCTCCGAGCATAGATTGAAATCGGTGATAATTTGGTGAGTGTAGGCAGAGCAGCCTACCTTAGGATATTGGCCTCACACCCCAAAATACGGTTCCAGTGAAAGAATAAGTCAGGTAGTATTTATGGCTCTAAATGCCGCTGCAGTGCACAGTGGTACTGTGGACTTGGACAACTGGGATCCTCTTTTTCAGACGCTGGAAGAATGGGGAGGATTGTAAACTCAAGACCGAGGAACATAATGGGTGGGAAATCTGTCTGGGAACATAAAAACAAGAACATAGCACAGAATATACTGCAACAAATAAGGTGCCTGTCATGTAACCTTTCTTCCGTCTATCTTTCCTGTGTTGGTGGTCAATCAGCCTCATCCTCACCCAGCTATTGTTCCACCCATTGCTTTCTCTCTCCATTGCAGGGCCACCTCTGTTATGTGGGATTAAATTTATCCCAGTAAACAATATACCTACCTCTGCATTGTGTCAGAAATAGAGTGCTTTTGGAATTTTCTGTTTAAACTAGTTTTTGTCAGAACATGCTGACTCATCAGAAGTGAATCTGCAGGAATGTATCTGTTTCAGCAGTTTCTTGGGTGGAAGTGCTGGTTGAAAAGAGGCAGACAGACCAGGCTCCCACTGCTCCCAGTGCTGGGACCTTCCCTTGGCACTGGCTAGGCAGGACGTGAACACGACTGTTCTTGGATCATGTGTGACTTCTGGGTGTTTTACACAAACTGTGAAAGCTCTTGGTTTCATCCCAGCACAGAGCAGGAAAAATTCCTCGATAGCAAGATGTTACAGAGGAGGAGAAAACGGTTTCCTGCCCTGTACAGTATGGAGGTCAACACTCTGGGACTATTTTCTAATTATAGCAATATCCTTCCCTTTTTTTTTTTTTCCCCCCCAAATGTAAATCCAGGCTAGATTTGTTTCCAGGATTTTGTTATCACTAATTAATATCAGAAAAATGTTGCTGCTTTGAAGGAAGATCTTTATGTCTCAATACTAGAAGTATGACTTGTTTTTACCAGATAATGTTTGCAAATAGCCCTTGTTTCTGATTTTTATCCCCAAGTCTTGATAATGATTCTTTTCAGATAACAGAGAGGAAGAAAAATTAGTTTCCAAAACCTATTATTTTGTGTAATTAAAGAGGTAAACCGCATAAAGAATTCAGTGGATGCTGAAATAAAGCACCACAAGAATTATTGATTGATTGTTTTAACCAATCTAGTGAAAACACTGGATTTATACACAGCTGAAACAGCTCTGATCTATGGTCATATTTCCATTTTGCTTAAAGTCCTAATGAAATAAAAAGTTGGTACAGATTCCTATCATTCAGTCTGTAATTTTCTAGGTCATCTATTTTAAATTCTTTCAGTGGTCACAAGCATTTCTTGATTAGCAACAATTGCCTAACTATAGTCAAACTAGAAGGATTTTCCCAAAGTATGTGATCATATTGCTGTTAGAATGCATAATTGTTTTCTCCACGAAGAAGCTAAATTTGGCTTAACAACTGTGTCATGATGTTAACAGAGAATGTCTGGTGTGACAGGGCATAGTGTGGATACTGCGCTGAAACGCTCATAACCACAGTTCATTTCATTGATCTTTCAAGGGGGTGAAATATCACACAAGTCATCTGCCTTTGGTTTTTCAAGCCACATCAAACAACTGTGTGGAGATGTAAAAAAAAAAAGAAAAGTGCAAGGTGGTTTGATTTCATCAGTTAATGGCTGTAGGTCACTCGATAGCCCTTTGTTTACAATACAGTGATACGCCTGTATCTTGTAAGGCTCACCAGAGTGACTTACTGCTGTGGTACAGGGCCTAAAATAAAGCTTGCACATGCCAGGCACCACATGATGCATAAAATATTCTAATAATACATTACAAAGCCTTGTCAACACTAGGGAGAATGACTATTGCAAGAAATAGGGCTGGCTGAAAAAAGACATTCTTTTTTCCAAACTGGGCCTTTATGAAAGGCAGTGATTTGGGGAGCTGGAGAGACAGAGACAGAGAGGGTTTCTTCCTTTGGTCTGGTGGAGAAGTGTCTCTTTCTTGGTTAATCAAAAATATCAACAGAATAGAAGTCCACTCCAACTCACATCTTCACATTATTTCTTGTCTTTTTTATTTCTTGCTTTTGATCAGCTGTGCTAGGAACCCTTGAGAACCTGATAAATATCTTATATCCACACATAGAAGTGCTCCAACTGCTTTGTGTGCAGTTGTGTCCTAATTGTCCTGGGCAGTTTTGCTTTCAGCTACGTGTACACCATCCTATTGTAAACCATATCAGTCTGCTGGTTTAGTGCCAGTGTGGAAGTAGTCCTCTCTCTTTTGCTGCTCTGCAACATGCCGAGGGGTCTTGAGAAATTCGTCTTAAGAAAATCCTTCTGCGAATTGTTCTAAATGCAGTGAAATGGGTACCCACGCAGAACAGGGATTACAGCTGTTTCTAGCACAACTATTATGACAGTAAGATTGCAACGCTTCTTAAACTGAAATAGTTCAGCTACTACATGCAGCCTAGAAACAGATTTCTGTTGTCTGATAAAATGACGATTTACTATAAGAAATATAACCAGTTTTTCCATTAAATATATTTTGACAGATTAGATCTCTGACAATGAAGCCTTTTACTGCATATCCTTCTGGGTTTATCATATTCCTGTTTGCCTTGCTGCAGAGGAGCCACGGACAATGCAAAGATGCAGCTAAAAAATCAGAGATGAATCTTAGTGTAAAATATGATCTTCCTAACTTCATCGCAGAAACACCAATTCAGAATGTAGTTTTATATAAGCACCATGTTTATATTGGAGCAGTCAACAAGATTTACGTACTAAATGAAACTCTCCAGAACATTTCTGTGTACAAGACTGGGCCTGTTTTGGAGAACCCTGACTGTGCACCATGTGAAGATTGCAGAGATAAAGCAAATTTATCTAACAGCGTATGGAAGGATAATGTCAACATGGCACTGCTTTTAGAAACTTATTATGATGATCAGCTCATCAGCTGTGGGAGTGTGTCCGCAGGCATCTGCCACCGTCACATCATTCACCCTGACAACCCTGCTGACATTGAAAGCGAGGTGCACTGCATGTACTCACCCCAGGTGGATGGAGAAGCAGATAACTGTCCTGACTGTGTTGTTAGCACTTTAGGAACCAAAGTTTTGGTGACTGAAAAGGACAGGTTTGTCAACTTCTTTGTTGGAAATACTGTGATGTCTACATTTCAACCTCCCCATGTGCTGCATTCAATATCGGTTAGAAGATTAAAAGAAACACAGGATGGTTTTGAGTTTCTCACAGATCAATCTTATATAGATATCCTCCCTCAGTTCCGTGACTCCTATCCCATTAAGTATGTCCATGCCTTTGAAAATGATCACTTTGTCTATTTTTTGACTGTACAGAGAGAAACTCTTGACTCACAATCTTTTCACACTAGAATTATCCGCTTCTGCACTTTAGACTCAGAGATGCGTTCCTACATGGAAATGCCTCTTGAGTGCATTTTTACTGAAAAGAGAAGGAAGAGGTCCATCCGAAAGGAGGTATTCAACATTTTGCAAGCTGCCTATGTAAGCAAGCCTGGTGCAGCTCTAGCCCATGAGATGGGCCTTGGGCTCAACGATGATATCCTTTATGGTGTTTTTGCACAAAGCAAACCAGACTCTTCTGAGCCAACCAACAGATCTGCTGTCTGCGCCGTCTCTGTGCGAACCATCAATGAGTTCTTCAACAAGATTGTTGACAAGCAGAACATGAAATGTCTCCAACACTTTTATGGGAAAGAGAGCAAATACTGCTTGAATAGGGTAAGTGATAATTGATTTGTTACATTTTGGGACTTTTGTTCTCTCCTTGCCTACTTCATTGCCAGGTATCCATTCCTTCAGTTTCAGTTACAAAATGTAAGTCCCTGATCATTGCAAATTGCTTAGCATTGCTGTTGATTCATCTCTAAAAGAATTAGTTCCTGTAAATTGAGTATGAAAATCACTGAGGTTTTTATGGGGCTAAAAATGTAGTTTTTTGCTTGAGAAACTATGATGCAGATAAATTGAACATTTAGGCAGTTATTTCTTTTATTATTAAGAAAAGGTATTCATAAACATTCATATTCATGTGCAGTGAAGAGTCCCTGAAAAACCTCACATACTTGTAAGTATGTTAATGCTGAATCACTGCCCTTCTCAGAAATAAATGAAAGAGCTGGTTTGGAATATGCCATGAAGAGCCAGATTGCAATGTGGTTACTCATGCTTGCTGCAGAACCAGTCTGAGTGACATCAGTTTTCTGCATGAAATAAGTGTCAGTGAAATCTGTATCTGAATGAGGGTTCAGGTGGTCTTGGGTGGGAGGGCTGCCTTTCTGTACACCATGACTTCAGGAGGCTGCTGGTCTCCAACTGTATGAAATATTGTGAGCAGAGGAAGCACAGAAATTTTCCCTTTCCCTTCTGGCCAGTGTCTGTGCTGGTTTCAGGTCTTGTAAAAGAAATACAGAATCTGGGAATTGGGTAGTTTTAACAGTTACTTTGGAACATGAAACATTAGAACTTTGCATCACCTGATTATGAAGATCCTTTCTGGGAATCTTTCTTTTCTCAAAACCAAGAAATTTGGAGCTCAGAGGTGGCACGCTGTCTTCTACCAGAGGGCCAGAGCCTCTGTGGCAGGGCTCTGCTAAGCCAGTATGAGGCCTGTGTCAGGACAGATCAACAGCTCAGCCTGCATTTAGAGGTGAATGGTATCTTTCATTTCCCACTGTTGGGATGGCTCGAAGTGGGAGTGGGAGCCACAGGCCTTCATCACCAGTGTCCTCTTCAGCACAGCTGCTCAGCACAGGGCATCAAGTTAGGATGTTGACACATGACCTGGTTGTAGGTGGGAGTCTGTTTTGTCAAAGAGCTGCTCCCCACTGCCAGAGGTGAGACAGGGCAGTCTGGGTAGAAGAACCCGTTGCGGAGACCCTGTGGCTTCTCCCCAGTAGCAGGAATGTGCTCAGGAGGGGTCTGACACAGTCTGAGCATAACCACAGCAGCCTTGGCATTTGGGGATGACTGCTTATAGCAGGCTCCAGGTGTTCAACACAGATGTGGGCATTGCCAGTGGATGCTGATACAGCAGCCCCAACAGACGTAGCATTTTATTCCTTTTTGTAGGAGGGGGACAGGCAATTTTCAGGAACTATAAACAAGTTAGCAAACATTCTGCACAGTAGCTTATCTCTCTTCACTGTGTTATTGCTGTCCTAATTTTCCATTTCAGGTAGTAATATCCTCTTCTTTTTTTTTTTTTTTCCATTTTTCAGTTTTTAATAAGAAATACTGTCCTTCTGTGAAAGTGCTTTATTCTATATTTCTGGGGTATATGATTTGTGAATGACTGTCTTTAAAGCTCATGGCCTTTAACTTATTCTGCACTTGCCTACACACCCATTTCGAAAGGTGATCTCTTCAAAGCGAAGTATACCATTAAAATATTGACAGAATAATTTGCCACTTTTCACATGCTGGGAAGTACTTTCCTGTTTCAAAAGCTTTTCCAGGCTCTGATGCTGCTTTGCATATCAGAATGAATGTCTTACACTGTGGATATGTTTATTATAGTTGCCTATTTTCAAGAAATGTCATCAGACCTCTGATTTCTGCTACATTAAATTGATAAAGGGAAAAATGTTTCTGTGATTTCTTGTGGTTCTTTTAAATGGCATAAAGACAGCCAGAAATTTTTGTCTTGATTGTTTGCTTAACACTAAGATATCAAGACTGTCAAGCTTTGCCATTCCATTTCCTTTGCTTTATTCCAGAGGACTCATTAAGCTCCAGTAAAAAGTGTCCTGTGAGGTTTTTCAGGTTTCAACTAGCCAAAACGATTGGCAAGAATTTGCCAACCGTCCTTTATACACCTGTTTTTCTCTGGTGTGTAAAATAGACCTAAAGCGTTAGAATGTGAAGGAAGGGAAGGAGCAGGCAGAAGAAGGAAAGCACATTATTTCTTATGCTTGTCCCAAAAAATGTCAAATATGGTCTTTCCTGATTTTGCTGGAGTTTAAATAGTAATTAAGAAAAAATGTCTCAAACCCCTCAAATCTTCTTAGGCCTTCTTTGTATATTGTAAAAGTGTACATGATGGCATAAAACATTTTTTCCTTTTTTGTAAGTCACCTTCAACTTAAAAGACAGCTTTTATAAAATCTGAGAGTTTATCACAGTTTATTTTTGTGACACTCAAAGCTTGTTTTTGTAATGTAGCCAAGATGATCCTTCTCTTTGATGTTGAGAGAATAAAACCACAGACCACTGATGCAAGTGCAAGGCACTGACCACTGCAAAATTAAGTCATAGGACATTGAAAACAGTCCAGCAGTGAATATGGTATACCACTAACTTCAACATTAAAAAGAAAAATGAGCCTCTAGCATGCTTTGCAAGGAAGTGCTCTCTGATAATATACAGTTAGAGTCTGATTGATGAAGGCCATTCCATGTTATCAAAAGAAGTCCCATAAGACAATTGTATGTAATTTTGTTGGACTTCGGGTAGTCCATCTTTTTAAGTGGCTGTCTCTCAGGACTGTTTAATCTGAGGCTTCTAAAGGTAGAATTAGACCAAAATAAACCCGAATGATACATCCAAAACACTTCCTCAACTTGCTCGTCTCATATTTAAAGCAAAAATAAGAAAAACTTGCACTCACCTTGATGTGATTGACAAAATTTGTTCAGTTTTGGCCTTGTTTTCTAAATAAAAGAAGTTTATGTGGTCGTGGTTTTTTAGGTCTGTCTTTCTGTTAGTTATTCTTACAGCCTCAGCAATAAGAAATCTTAAACATGTGAATTCAAGTGTGAATCCAGAGACAGATCCCATATAGGCTCATGCTATGGAAACTGATGAAATTTTAAGAGTCCCTTTATAAACATCAGAAGGACTCACAAGGACTGAAGCAGGTATTGCTCACCCGTGAGAAAAGTCTCCATCAGAGCTTAGTTGAAGAGCAAAGTCAGCCAACCATGAGATACAAATCCAGAGACAACTGTGCTTCACTTACTGCAGTGCTCATGGAAAACTTCATAAAATTGAAAAAAAACATTTCCAGTTGTGTTTAAGTGTAATACCTATTAAGCCAAAACCTGGGCTCACTGAAATCACAGTTAGGAAAAGTGAATCAGATGGAGGATCTGACTGATGTCAGATGTACTTCAGCAGAGCTGTGACCAGTTAGTACTGCCTAATAATTCCCTTCAGTGGAGAGCTGGCTGACACTTAAATGACAGCAGGATGGAAACAGAACTGGCTTTGAATTAAAAGAGAAAATGGGAGTAGTAGTAAGGAGGTTTTATTGGTCGAGTCAGGACAATGATATCTGAGAGGTAGCTGCTGTGGGGGGTTTTGAATCACTGTTCAAGAATCTCCCACAACAAAGAGAAAACTTTAAGCAGAGTTTATTTGGTCAGTTAGTCATTATCAGCCCCAGTGTGGTATCCTCAAAGCAGAAGTGTGTTTAGATGAGGAGACAAATGCTGCTTACTTCATTTGTAGACATAGTCCATTAGTGTGCATCTTTACCATGGATTAAATGTGATTTTTCAAGTGAGGAAAATGAGCTGATTTTAGTCTTGAAAGTCTCAACTATACATTTCAGTTGTCATTAGATAGATTATGATCTTACAGGCTTTGTTTGGCCTTTCTGCATCTCTTACATGCTAAAAAATTGTAAGCCAAATTACCTGACTGTGATCAATACGGACTTACATGATAAAGCACCTCTAAAAATGAAATCCAAATTCATCTCTGTAAAGATCTTATGTCTTTGGTTTTTTTACAGGTAAATTCAGGTGAAAGCTTGAAATACTTAGGCCTTACAGAAAAAGAGAAACCACAGACAGGCTTTTGCCACTGTGTTCCCAGCAAGTGTCATAAAGCTAAACAAACTGGTCACAACTCCTGTTAAATGAAAGGCACAAACTGTTGAAAAACATGAAAAGAAAACAGAAGATCACCAAAACAAAAGACAAAGTGAGAGTAAAACAAACACATGGTGACTCTTCTTTATTACCATTACACACATGATAGATGAGTAAAATTAGGTTATGCTTATATTGTAATGGAAGAAAATAATTGCTGCCTTCTATCAGGAAACCGCAAAGGCACTTATTGATCTGTCATCTTAAGGCTGTGTCTAAGAATATTTAATAAAATAAACAGAGACAAATAACTCTTTGGAGTCCCTGTAACTGTAATATCCCACACCATTTGGCTTCAAATTTTGGCAGGTTTAAAAATAACACCACATATTTCTGATTAAAATGGGTTGTTGTAAATGATGTACATCATCTCATAGCATGGAGGTGTTTTTATATTGTGAGTAAAACGTGACTGAATATTTTCCCTAAAAGTCAGGCACCAGAATCCTTTCGATTAGTTCAGTCATTTATTCCTCTGGAAATGCTATATCAGACAGCATACAGCACTCTGCCTGGGCACAAAATCTGTTCCCATCCATATGCAAGCTCCTCTGTGGGGTTCTGACGTCTCAGGACAATACATGAGGAGGGCAGAATGATGGGCAGAGTGCACTGGCACCCTTTAAGATGTGCTTAAACCTTAGTAATGAGGGGATAGGCTGCATTCACGCTCCAGTCCTGACCCTGGCAGTAGCGAGGGTCTCTGCTGTGCCTGTACCAGGGGAGGCAGGGCAGGGTGTGCTCACCAGCCATCAGCTGCATGGCCACCTGCCCGCCTGGCCATGGAAGACCTGACTGGGGCAGACAGCCTGGGGATTGCAGGGAGAGTCCAGGCTCCAGTTAAGCTGCTTGGGTAGGGACACAGGTAGAGTGTGTAGGGGTGTGGTGTGAGCACGGGCGTGGGTCTGGGTGAGGCTGTCTCAGGCTGGGCTGGATTTAGCAAACACTTGGCTGCAGCAGTAAGGGCTCTTCCATCTCTGGGACTGGCCACATGGACACCCTCACGAGGGAGTTCCTGAGGAAAAGACAAGGCAAGGAAAAAGGCAGACCAGGGAGGTTTTTTGGAAAGTACCACACCACTCCTAGTGATATATATCTTTGCAGACTCTTCCGAGCCCCAGGACCTGTGGAGTTTGGGGATTAACCTCTCAGTCACCAACTGCTGCCAAAACTACAGCATTCCCTCTGATACCCTGTTTAGAGACCTGTCTTTGCTTTCTTCTCAGTGCTTGCCATTTTATCATCTTCTTGATGAAAGGTGGATTTCTCTGTGAAAAAGTGGTATCCATTAAACTACCATTTTCTGCAAAGGGCACAGATTTATCAGCCAGAGTTACTAATAATGTTCCATTTCCAGGATTTTTAATCAAATTCTTCCACTGAAGGCTGGGTTCCCTATTGGTTATTAGTGTGGAAAAGTGACTCTGCTGCTTTTCTCTGGAATTGCACAAAAAAAATTTCAGGCCGAAAGAATTTTTATTTTGTTAAAATGGATATCTGGTCATGTGGTTTTTATGTCTCAGTTTCAGAAGGCTCTTCAATAAATCTGAAGACTAGAACTGGACAAGGAATAATTTTCTTATCCTATGTAGCCCTGCAAACTAGAAAAGCTTTACAGTCCCTCAAAATGAGATGTCCAAAATGTAAGCTAGTAGTTATGTAATGCTAAGGACACTCCCTAAAGATACATAATATTCAAATCTGAGCCTCTTTTCCTGGGTTCAAACCAAATTCTAAGACTCCTTAATCCCAGATTAAGTTCATATCAGGTCTGCTGATGACTATTCTGCAGTGGGACCATGTCAGCCCTTTCTGAAAGATCTGCTAGGATTTAAGCACAATTCCAAGTTCCAGAGAAAGAAAAGCTGATTATGCAGTGCACTGTGTGCAGATCTGAGTCCTGGGTTCATCACACCTGTCTTTGGTAGGTGGTTGACACATCTAAGCAAGCAATGAATTTTCCTCGTGTTCTGCTGCCAAAAAAATGGAGAGACACATAAGTCCTGACAAAGCAGACATCTGCCTTTCAGCTCATTCAGCACCCACCTTACCTCAGCAGCTTTCTACTTACTCTACTTATTCTGACTCAGGACCACATCTGGCCATCATTATTGCTCACTAAAGCAGGAGTAGGTAATTATTATCCAGGAGAGAGCTGTGTTACTCAAACTTTCTAGCTGGCATGTGGGTTTCTGATCTCAGCTTTTGCATCAGAGTGGAATTACTCCTCATTTCCAAACGTACAAGTAAAACCAGAATCAAATCCCACAGTAAATTAAAAAAATAATAATAATGCTGATGAGGAAGATCCATGGCATAAATGGTTCAGAAAGCAAGTGTAAGTCATATGAAATTATTACTTGCACTGTCTACAGGGTATGTGAAAACAAAGAAATGCAAGAGAAGTGATAATGCAGGAAGTGATTATGAAAGCTTTATTTTCTTGAGGCAGATGTCACCCGCTTTTATACACAGCCTGTGGAAATTAGGGCAAATTGTATGATTTTCTTCTAGTTTCTGGACTTCTTTCTGTCCCACACATGTCTTGCACCACTGTTTTGGCTAGGCATGCAGTTGTTGTGCAATGTTTTGTTGGAATGAGAGTCTCCACACTCGGTGTTATCTTTGGGTAACTGGTCTAGATGGAATTCCCAGCTTTTCTATTTCACCACAGCTTCCATGTTAATAAGGACTTCTATGAAAAATGCACCTAATAGACACTGCAAATGTACAGCATAATGTGCTTTCATCAGCACAATATCTCCAATGCATTACTTTATTTCTTAAAAATGTGTAATTAGTCAACACCTCTTCTTTGATAATCTGTATACTGAGTTAAATGCTAAATTAATATAAGGGAAATCAGCAAAATACAAAGATTACTTAGGTCCATTTTGTCTGCTGAATCAATAGGATTTACTTAGTGCTAATGCACTAACCAGATTATGAGAACTAATGCAGTACTGTTCAATGACAAAAGCAAATAACTCTTTGAATGATCTTGACAAAAGAACATGAAATCATCTTAATTTGTATTAACTAATTACATTTAACATGTTGATGTTTTTTTACCTATTACTTTAAGTGGAACATCAGTCCAGTGACTTCCTTCCCCTATTTCATTTTAGCAGTGAAGTAGATCAAAGCAACAAGTATTAAGAGTTAGTGAAATGATACTGTGTAAAATTTTACCCTGATGGAGTTCCTTTAAAAATTTTATTCTCAGAAAGGAATATGCTTTCTCTGTATTTCATATAAAAATCTTTGAATTGCTTTCAAATACATGAGGAGTGTTGGGAAGGTGAGAAATGAAGAAGAGGGAAACAATTCTTTGTTTAAAACAAAAAGAGGAAGAAACTCTTCTACCTTTTAGAGTAAAGCTTCACTGCCTTAGCAGAAGTTCTTAGAGAACCCAGTCCCCTGCCCCAGACATGTTCCATCCTGCATGAACACTGGACTGAGTTCACAGCACCTATACACCCTCAAGGTGTTGCTCACCTTGTTGTCAAGAAGAAACCAGCAACACAGTGGCTCTGTTTCTGTGGGAACTGTTTAGCACATGAATTGGCTTTCACTGGTAAAATTGAGCTCTACAATAGGACTCATTTTTCCCTTCCTTAGGATTACAAGAATCATCATTACCATGATGATGATGATCAAATCACTCACATCCTCAGACAACAACCTGGCTTCACTGAATTATTTGGGCCAGAATTACATTCTTGTGTCTTCAATGGAGAGAAGCTGTGATCAAATACACTTCTCATCTGAAGATTAATAATGCAAACTACCCAGAAAATTCAAGTGTATCAGGAACAGCAAAGCTGTATTGGCTAAAAATACATGGAAATATTTAGAGAAATATGATAAGATTCTTCTGTGTTCCTCATGGTTACTCTTTCCTGTTCAGAGTCTGCTGTACATGAAAATTCTTCATCGTTATGTGTTTGATTCCCACTCTGAAAACTGTAGTTTGATTATTCATCTTAATTTGTGGACTTCCACAACAGAAGAGCTAAGGAACTTATACACTCTATTAGGTTTTAATGGTCTTGGGAACAAATTTGTTATGTAGAATTATCTATTCATTCACTCTACAGTAGTTTCTTTGACAAAGGATTTTTGCAATTTGCAGACATCTGGATCCAGGTCATTTAACAATAGTTTATTTCTCCCTACTCCATGTTATGCTGCAGATCTTAAGGGTCTTTTTCAACCTTAAGGATTCTTTCATTCATGAAAGGAGAAATGCTGTTGGCTCTTTTAGGTAACCACTTCTCTTGAGGGAGAATCCCAGAATTCATAGCAGACAATAAAAGTTGATACTTAGAATTTTGATTCTTTACAGCCAAGAAGCTAAAATTCATATAAACAAACCAGCAAGAAATAAAACTCATGCATATTCCTACTTTCATTTGAACTTTACTTTGTAACTGCAGTATTTTATGATTGACACTAGGAAATATCACCTAGTTACTTTCAGACCATTTCTGCAATTTGTCAAATTAAAATTTAATTTTAATGATGTCCTCCAAGTGGCTCACAAGACAGTATGAAATGTTCTGCAGTGATTAAGCCATTGATTCCCAGTTTATTCAAGACATTAAATGTAATATCAAGACATTATACATAGTACCACTTTCTATATGATATGGGCACTGCACTTAACTAAGAAGAGCAGGTTTTGACCAGCTCTAGTGGAATGAGCCTGAAGGAGTGTTTCTCCAGTTTGCTGAAAATTCACTGAATTTTCACTAAAAATTAGTGAAAAGCTGACAAAAATATGTTTGGGATTTTTTTTCCTGAGTACAGTATTTAGACTAGAGACTAGGCTTTTTGATCATTTCTCTGACACTGACCTAACCAGGTATTTTTCTGAGATTTTCATTTGTTTCTGTAAGAATTCCTCCCCGCTTTGCACTTTTGGCTTCAAATGTGCAACTCTGTCTGAAAAAAAATTTTAATGGTCACTGAATATCACATACAAAACATCAGTTAGCTGCACAAGAGTGACAGCTCCTGATAGCTCAGCTCAGCAATGTCTAGAGACATTTTTGGCATGTTTGTCTCCCGTGGACCAAATCAAGGATAAATTCCAAAACACCACAACTTCCCATATGAACAAATAAGATAACATTAATTATCTTCTAGCCTTCTGGACACAGCTGTAAGGCAGGGCTTGCTCACACCTCACAGCATTCCAGTGGCACACCTGTGCCAGCTTAACACTGACAAAGGCCTCTCTATGAATCAATCACACAAACAATTGGCACCTCTTGTCCTACAAGAGAAGCAAAATAGCTGAACCCAAGTGCTCACCCGTGCTCTAATTGTCCATTTCAATAGTTGTGTGATTTCTCAGTGGAACTTGGCATAATATCCTGAGTGCATCATCTGACATCAGTTACTTTTCCACATTGACAGCCAAATGGATAGTTATGTGTATACTGGGAGGGAGGAGGGGAGGGAGGGAGGGAGAGAAAGAGAGAATCAGGCTTAAAAGTGTTAATACAAAGCAGCTTCTTTGCCAAAGTTTTCCCTGTTATCAATCTTCCTTTAGTTTTCTAAGTAGCCTTTTAATCTCTGCATTTCTATTCGAAGATCAAAGCCTTCCTATTTCTTGAACAGTCGACCCTACATTATGGTTAATCCATGAAGCAGCAGGTTTTGTAAGAACCATATGTGTAACAATGTCCAGGTTCTTCAGCAGATAGACAAAATTATGGCATCTCTGAGGAGGGCTAAGCTGACTTTGTGGTTGGGCTGACTTTGGAGAAGCTAAGAAAGGTGTCAGGGCAAGCAGGAAAATTTAGCCACTTTTTCCAAAGAGCTTGAACAGGGTTTCATGAGGCAGCATGTTAGGATGTTTGAATTCTGCTGAAATGACTATGTAGGGGGAAGTACTTGAATCTTAGCGCTGAAACATCTCTCTCCAAAGTCTTTGCTTATGGAAAAAAGCAGTTACAGGAAAGAGCAAACATCCCAATTTGGGGGTGGGTAAAATCAGAAATCTGCCTTATTTCAAAAAGCATGAAAACTGTACATCTTTCTGCACTTGAACTATTCATACTCATTGTATGAGTAATCTGCACAGATGTTTCAGAAATACTTTTAGACTGGATAGGATATGAGTGCAAAAGAATACAGCTTTTAACTTGTTTGGTGGCCAAAACAAAGAAAAGTTAAATTTGCCCATTGATGATTTAACCCAGTCAAACACTGGGTTAAAAAATACTTAAAGTGTGTTCAATGTTCCTAGTTCAAAGTATTAGTTCAGTTCCTGCTGAACAAAATGCACTGTATATAAACAGTTAATAAGAAAACTAATACAGTAAACCCTTTAGTATGTGGATAACCAAACTAATAAGTCACTGCTGTACTAGATCTAATTTGGAAGCCATTTTTCTCTATCATCAAGGCCCTGCACAGAGATTTCAACTGCTCATTTGGTCAGATGTAGGCTTTCACCTAAATGGGCCAGTAAATTGACAGGGCACCTTCGGAACAGCCAGCACCAGCGCTGGCTGCAACTCCTAGGGAGCACAGAAAAAAAACCTCACCTGCCAGTGGTGTTGCTGGGCTCAGCTCAGAAACATCACAATTCAACAGCAAAGGAATGAGCTACTAGGCTGAATATTCTGTTGATAGTATTTCCAGTGCCTTGGGTTTTAGTCTGTAATTCACCAGAGTTAGACCAACAAGAAATTCTTCATTAATTGCTTTATTTTTCATGCTTTGAGGAAAGACATCTGAATCTAGAAAAGAAGACAATAAAATTTTACTCCTACGTGCTCTTTAAGGGTGTGATGCAGATCTATTTGACTTAGTAAAAAGGCTCTTGACTGTCTTGTAAAGGTTTCATTCAAGCTTCTTAAAAGATTTTTTAAAACACTTTCGTGGCAAAAAACAAATCAGTAAAAAATAGGTGAAATTAAGCTCACTGCTGATTTCAACAGGGAGAACCACCATAAGATCCTTTATAATCCTCCTACATTTTTACTCATAAAGTATGTCAAAGTGGGAATATGCTACATTACTTCCAAATTTAAACTGGTTCAAGATCCTTTAAGGGAGTCCTGGTTATTTTCTTTATACAATGTCCCCAAAACAGATGATGTAATATCAATAATGATGAAATTATCAGTTAATAGATGACTATTGAATTGGTAGGAGGTTATATTCTTCTTCAGAGATAGCTTAAAGTGTATTGTTCAAGACTTTTTCCAATGAAAATTAAAAACATGTTATCTCTATTCCCAAAATGAAGGAGAAAATCCTGCAAATGCAGCTATTATTTTACCACATTCAAGACATACAGAGATCAGATGAAATAATGCATGAACCATAGATGATCAATACAATTATCTGAGTAATTATCAAAATCTGGCTTCCTCATAGTTTCTTTTAAACATACAATCAGAAACATATTTTTTCTAACTTATCTCTCTTTTCTTTCTCTTTTTCCCCACAATCAGAAACATATTTTTCCTAACTTATCTCCCTTTTCTTTCACTTTTTCTCCACTTTATCTCTGAAAAAGGTGGTGAAAATAGAAGGATAAGAATATTGAAAATTGTTATTTTAATATAGAAAATCACAATGTTGTTAGAGAATCTTTTTCTAGGAAACTGTTTTAGAAGTAGGTGTGTCGCTGGGGAGGCTCTGCAGTACAAGATTTCTCAGACTGTTGGAGAAGCAGCACTAAGGAAGTCCCTATGAGAAAGGATACCTTGATAGATGTCCTTATACCCATATAATCTAGTTAAATAAAGAGCCTATGTCTTATTCCTGCAGACATGATTTAAAAAGTTAAAAGAAACATCCCCTTAACATTAAGAACTTGTTGCCTTCATCATGGAACATCATAACTGATGAAGCAATTAAGTTTGAAACATTTTAAAATACTTTTGGTTGAATGCATTTGTGCTAAATGAATTCATTCTGACAAAGATCTATTGCTACTCATAAAGACAGTACTCATCTGTACTTCATTTTCAAACAGGCTTTTTCAAGAAACGCTTCATACTGCAGAGCACAAGATGATGAATATCGCTTAGAAGTTACGACTCCGCTGCAGAGGGTTGACTTGTTCATGGGCCAGTTCAACAGTGTCCTGTTAACTTCAATATCCATCTTCACCAAAGGGAACCTCACCATTGCCAATCTGGGAACTTCAGAGGGCCGCTTCATTCAGGTAAATATTACTGTGTTACTACAGGAACTTCACAATAAAACAAAACACCAGAGTTTAGCAGGATGGTGAAAAGGGAGAAACATTATTACCCCGGTTTAAAAGGGCATTAGAAAATTAAAATTACCAAATAAAATACAGCTTCTGGAATATAAATAAAGTGTCTAATAGAGCATTCAGCATTTCAAGTGTTTACCTAGAGTTGTGGTTGAGGAGCAAAGTCTACCATGATCTCCAGCTGTCCTTGTTCACAGAACAGTTTTGGTCCATTTAAACAAGAGCTCTTTCAAAGAAAACTAAACTGAAAGCACTGTCTTGGATAGACATCAAATATGCTCCAACCCCAGCTGGGGCAGAAACGTCTAAAACAGTGACTGATTATTCAAACAGCTTCAAAAATACACTTTGTATGGTCATTTACGCTAGAGGATCAGATTAAATCTATTCAATGTTAAAATGCCAGGACAGTTTATAATGTAGAAGCAGGAGCCTCAGCATTAGTTGTTTCTATATACTGATCCACTCCTCTGGCACCGAATTCCTTGCTCGTGTACCCACAGCCTGTGACTCACAGCTGTAGAATTGAGATTAGCTCCTTCTCCACCTACTTTCAAGTTTCTCTGAATGTGTATTAGATTTTCAGGCTCACTCATATCCCACTCTGTTCTTCTGGACTACAGTTCTTCCTGTCCTAAAAGAGGATTTCCATTAAAAAGTGATAAATCACCCTCCTGAGTAGTCTGTCTCCCTCCACTAAGTACATAACTAATCTAGACAGGTAGATTATACTACATGACTTCTTTGTAGGTGACTAAATGAAATAAATATAATGCATAGAACCAACAGTCTTTTAAAATCTTGCAAGTCAAAATCAAACACCAGAAGAACAAAGAAGAAATACTTTGAATTCATCCATCTTATTTCAAGCACTGTCATCCTGCAGTAACTTCCTTGAAGAGCTTGGTTCCAGCTGCCACAGAGTCCAGCTGGACGTGCATCTCAGCCTGGATCCTTCTTGCACTCAAGGACCTGGTTTTTTTCAATTTGCCAATACTATTTGTCTCCCACAAAGCTTCCTGAAGTATTGGCAGCCTTCTGGCCTTCTTGCTCTGCATGCTTTAGAGAGTCATCAAAGTTGGTATTGTTGTCCCACAGCCATCATTAGCTGAAACCTTGTGGGAAGACCATCAGTTGCTGGGCCATTCCAGTTTTTCCATTTCCCATAGCCTTCCATGAGGAAACACATGGGCACATGTAGCCTCTAATAGAGACAAGCCTTTCCTTTCTTCTCTCCCTTGCCCTCATTTCCTTACTGCATGCAGTGCATAGGGCTGTATATTATCCTCAGTATACGCACCCTGGCTGGATAAAGGGAATCCCACACCTCCAGTCTTCTGCACAGACTGGACACAGAACCAGCTGCATAATGCAAATTCTGTAATGCTTCTACAGGCAATGAGATCAAAGTGGTTTGCCACAAAGGACAGATGAAAACATGGGGAAACCAGGTTTTTCTTTCCCCCCCCCCCCCAAAAAAAAATTTTAACAAAACTTTCAATGATAACCCTGCCAGTTTTACCTCAACTTCCCATGATGACCTCAGTAGCTTTAAGCTGCAGTTTGTCTTCTGTGCAGGCAAATGCTATGAGCTACACACTGAGCATGGGCCAAAACTGTGCTCTGTTCTTGGAAGCAGATACTGATTCACACAGCAAACGTGAGCAATTTGTTTAACCTTTCTGAAGTAATTTCCTTATCTACAAAACACAATTAATACCAACTACTCTCTTACTCCCAGCATTTCTTCTGGGCTGTCACAAAGCTTTTAGGAAGGATTGGTAGAAAGCACAAGGGAGCATTATTTTTATTTATAATGTTCTTTAAATTATTCATTCAAATCCTGCGGCACACACTTCATTCAGATGTTTGCCCAACTGAAGGAACAATTAAATATTTCCAGAATACATTTCCCATTCCACGTTCAGTTACAGATCAAAAGAAAAGGCTATTGTGTAAACTGCACATGGCCATTAGCAGAAATATTCTCATCATTGAATCAGACTGGCTTCAGCTACAGGGGGAAGTCAGCATTGGGCTCATATTGTACTAAACAGGAGCTCTTTCTTTGAGGGTTGGGTGCAACTAGCAGGAGAATAAGCATACTGGCTACCTTTAATGATACTACCTCCAAATAAAAGGCTAGTATTTGTTTTGTCCTTAAATAATTTTGGAAGGGATGCCAGATCTGTAGGATAGAGGAGACACAGATTTTTGCAGAATTTAATGTCCTCTTACTTTTTTTTTTTTTATCTAATAGTAATCTAGGAAGTGCTTTCAAACATGTTCATTAGGAAATGCCCAACTAAAGCATATTTGTAGTGTTCCTATGGAAATACAGCTATTAACTGCAATAAGATTTAGAGCATTAAAAATCAAGCTATTATATGACCATTACCAAAGTAAAACAGGTTAAAAAATCAGGATAATCTAAAAATGGCTTAATTTATCAAAAAGATATCCCCAAAGATTTCCGCACATTTTCAGCAAAGAAATGTAATGTTGTTTTATTCAGAAATCTGTTGGAACATATTGCAAAGCCATTCCTCAGCTCTTCACTTATTATGCATCTCACTTTTGCACAGTCATTTGCACTCATATTTTTAGGTCTTTGTACAAGGAAATATTGAATTTTCCTGTGCAATTTCCTTGTAACTTGTAGCTATTCAAAGCTGACTTCAGACACAGACATGCTTTCAGAGAAAACCAGTTACAAAATTCTATGTATCAGGGAACGTGTTTTAAAACTGGTTGTATTGTGTTAGTATCTTGAGAACATGTTATCATGCCAACTATTTAAAAGCAAGATAAAAAAATATTCATGTATAGGTTTCTAAATTAAGAAAATCAGCTCAGCCCTTCCAGTGCACCCAGTTCATCTTGTATCTTCTCTGAAATACCAAACCTTACCATATTTAGACAATTCAGTTTCTGACATAAATTTCAGTACTAGCAGCCATCCATGAGATTAAAGGAAGTACCAGTATGGTACCTCTGTCTATGACAACAGCACCCTGAAATGTCCAGATAAGCAACAGCCTGGTGAAAGTAATGAACATTTGAATGACATTTTTGCTGCATTGATTTAGGGTTTCTTATAGTTGTTATGAAACCTTTAAGGCGGGGTAGGAGAGGACCTCTTAAAAACTTAGTGATCTTGTCACCTAAATGGAATTGAAGCTGGAAGCCTGTGCTGTGGAAGCCAGTGGGTGCATCAGCAAGCTATTGAACCCGAGAGAAATTTATTTGAGAATGTTTCTCATATACCACCATTATACTTGCTTACTCTTGATCAGCAGCCAACCACTTGATGCTTTCTTTTCTTTTCTCTTTCTTGTCATCTTTCCATCTCCTTCTGCTTTTCTTCTGCTCATCACTTTCTACCTTCCTGCACTCCTCTTGTCTCCAGCTCTATTTCTGTCTCCATCTATTTTTATCTTTTCACCACATGACTATAACACAGCATTGTTGTAAACTTTAAAAGATTTAACATATATATTTTTCCTTCTGTAAGTGATGGCTACCAGATTCTGGGGTTTTGATGTATTTAAAGATGTATCACAACGAATAGTTCCTAACTTTACAAGTGATTCCCCCAAAGCTTATAGAATTACCCATCAAAATTGTAATGACTCAACTCAGAACATAGCCCACACTTTACTTATTTTAAAAAAAGCCTTCTAAAGAACCAGTAATATTCAGAATGCAAAAGCAGATGTGTTTTATCCAACCAAGGAATACTCACCTGTTGGTTTCTGCTTTTACTTCAATAAAATAGAATTATTCATTAGCACAGCTTTGGAAAGCAGTAATACTGGAAAATAAATATAGCCTCCTTCACTAAATGTTTATTTTTTTTCAGCCAAAATCTGGGACTAAAATAAAATCAATCTGGATGGTCCAAATACAGAAGATGCATGTGTTCTTCTAAGGAGGATAATTAGGGCCATGAGGTGAATTCCAGATCTCTCCTGAAAAGTACTGCAGCCCATTCATATACTGAGCATGTTTTGGCTGCCTCAGAAATGCCAAATCTGTATATTTGGCCATGAATAGATTGGAGTTTGTAGTTTACTAAATATTGTGGAGTTTCTGTTACAAAACAGACCAGTAATAATTTTTCTAAGACAGCTGACATGCATGAGACAGAAAAGAAAAATGGCTTTACTTCCTTCCTAAGCTGGAGTCTGACAACAAACTTTTTTTTCCCTTCTCTTTTTTTTTTTTTTCTGCTGAGAAGTTGCAGCTGTTTCGGCCTTTCTTATTGTGCTTGTTTTCAGACTCTGACTGGGAACACAGACTGTAACTACAGCTGTTGGGTGCAAAGTGAATCAGGTATTTCACAGTGGTTATTTGATTAGAAAACAGCACCCAGTCACACTGCTGTAGCCAAGGAATCAGATTTTCAGCTGGTATAGAACAGCCTTATTCTGTTCAAACCAAACTACACTGAGCATACAATTCACAACTGGAAAAGAAACTTATATTACCAGCCAGAATTTTGGGAAATTATAGTTTTTCAAAAATACCCCCAACCCATGATACATTGAGAAAAAATATCTTTTATTTTTGCTTGGTTTCAAGGTGTTTTGGGTCTTTTCTGCCTGAAGTTTTTATTACTTCGGAGAGTGTTTTATGAGTGATGATGAAATGAGTTGTTCAGGAAGGAGAAATCTTTGTGGTAGCTCTGGGAAGTGTGGGATATGGGAACATCTAACAGGATTTACTCTTAAAAGCTCACATTTGGTCTGGCCATAACAATGAACAAGAGATCAATGCCCTTGACATAGCAGAGGCTGGATCTCAGCCTAAGATTGTGTTTGGAAGCAGAGTAGTGCATGTGCCCCCTACACTTGAAGCTGGCAGTGTAGCACCCCAGCAGATGCACTGCTTGTGGGTGACCTTCTTGAGGAAGAGGGGACTAGAGAAGTTTTCACTGTACATTTCACAGCTACAATGGGCAACCACTGTCTACAGATGCAATTTTTGGCAGCAGGGCCACCTCATCCCTCTGACTATGCCAGTGAAACTCAGTGCACAGTGGGGCAGCAGTAGTGTGGAATGAGAGACCCCACCATGAGCCCTCTCATCTTCATGGTTCAGTAGGACATCCATCCTGTTGATTCTGGAGGTGAGGAAAGGGTCTCCCCATGGGGATACACAGACTCTGAGGTGCCATCAGCCACATGCTGGCTGCAGTCCTGTTCCATCTGGCTGGACATGAGCCAGTGCTAGCTAAAAAGCCAAGCATTAGCAAAACATGGTAATGCTCTGCCATATCTGAACAGATTCTGGACAGAAAATGGCTTCAGGCACAAAACCCAAGCATGATGGCACAGATAGGCTTTGCTGGAGTACTGCGCATCAGACAACAGGCCACTCACCCTCCCCAGGGACTCTCTGCACTTGTTAGAGCTGGAACATAGTAAGCCTTATTCTGAAAAAAACATTATATCCCAGTATTTTTAACCAGACATTTTGCTAAGAAAGTTTATATGGGGTTATAATAAAGGTTCAAGGAGCAGAGTTCCAGCAGGGGCTAAGATACATAACGGAAGGGAATGAGGGAAGTAAAAGCACACAGTCATACTTTCCTCAGTACCCTTCAGCTTCTGGCACTTGGTGACCCAGAGATACCCTGAGCTGGAAATTGCACCCATATTTAGCACTGAATAGTCATTCATGGTCTCCTTTCTCCTCAGTTTTGCTTATTGTTTTTTAAATTTATTTTTGTTTTGTCCTCAGCGGTATGCTGTGGCATTGACTTTCATAATTTCATACTGTTTTGAATGATAAAGAGCTTCTTGGGTTTTCCTTAACTTGCTGCCTTATCATGTATTTTGTGTCCTTTGGTTCTGCCTGATGAGGAATAGAATAGGAATAGGGCACTCATAAAGTCATAAATAATTTGGGAAATTCTCACACACTGAGCACGAATCTGTTGTCTTTCACATCCAAGTAGACAGAACACTTGATAATCACACTCATTTCCCAGGAATACTTATGATTAAAAACAAACACCAAAACCAAACTTTAACACACATCTCATTTCCCAAAAAGAGAGAACTTAGCATGTGTTGTAGCTGCTTTCATAGACTACATGCCAGGGAACATAATGCATGCTACAGAAATCAGTGAAAAAAACATCACATCTGCTTTTTATTTGTAACTGCCTTCAAGGATTGGGAAAACTTGTCCCAGAATTCAGAAAGAGAGCCAAGTCTTCAACATTGCTCTCCTCTTACAAACAGCAAAGCAGCAAGACCTCACCACTCCAGGAACCAAGACTCAGAGCCAGGGTGCCTGTCAGCAAAATGAGTTGACACAGAGCAAAGAAATACAGAGTTTTGCATCTTTCACTGTGCTCAGTCAAATCCAGTTTATACTGTAGTGTACCAGAAGCCGTGTGCACATTTGAATTTATCAAACTCCTTTGGATCCAGTTCCTGTCCCTCTAGACAAATGTAGTTGTGCAAGTGGCAAGCCATATTTGAAGCAAGTGCAAGAAGGTCAAGAAATATACAAGCAGGGACTTGAAAGCCTCCAGAGCCTGGAGGAGGAAAGAGTGATGGGATGCCCATGGAGTCATTGCAAAGGCTGTCCTCAGTGCCCACTGCTGTCCTGTCTCAGTGGCCCAGCAATTCATCTGGCTTTCCAGTACTGGCAGTCTGACCTATTTAAGGCTAAATGCAAACTGTGCACATGAACATTTTTAGGAATGTGAATCGCTGCAGTCCTTCCATCTTTCATTTTTAAGCCAACAGAAAACTGTGGCAAAATCTTGATAAGTAGCATTTTCATAACTATAGCTCAACTTTTAACATTTATGACAGCAGTTCTTTCTGTGGTAAAGAATGTATCTTGATTCTCACAGGGAAAAAAAAAGGTATCAAACACTGCAAAATGCAAAATCCACATAGCCAAATTAAAATTAACACCTGGTGCTGAAAAACTGTTTTGAGAGCACATATGTTTTAATATTCAGTGTGAGTAGAAAAGCTTACATTCTTCAGAAGATATCCATTATATTCTGCATGGATTAGAATGATATACAGCATTTAGAGAGCTACATATGTGCCCTTTGCAAGGCTATGCTGCATATCCCAGGGCATTTGAGGCATTGCACAATAAAGTCAGCCCTGGGCGTATCTCTGATGGGTTATGGCATACACCTGCCAGACATCCAGGGAAAAAATAACAATATGATACTTAGATTGGATTCCTTTTAGAGAGCCTCTCATTTTTGCAGAAGTTTTTTCAACATGTAGACAGTAACATTTGTAATTCAATCCTGCTGACTAGCAGAACTGAGCATCAGAATGATTTTTAAAAGAAGCTGTTGCATGCTGGTTTTCAACTCAAGTTATTACAGTCTTAATTTGCCAAATTACACAGAGACAAACCTAGAGTCAAGTCTTCATATTTAACATTAATACTAGCTGATGGCAATGAAAGAATATTTAAATTAATAATTTTACTGTTCGTGGAACTAAGTGATCGCTGCCTTCCAGGATAAAGAATACGTTCATATATTCATTAATTAATTAACTGCTGGCTGTTATCTTCGTGGTAGTCTGAGCTATGCTGGAAGAAAATTGTTTGTTTTTCTCTAAATAGAGAAACAAATATTGTGTTTGCTTTGAGAAGGATGTCTGGTGTTGCAGGTACTGAATGTGATTCTCAAAAGACATAAGAAGAGCCACACGGATTGAAATGAAGCGTCCATCTAGTTCAGTGCCCTGTCGCCAGCAGTATTGACAAGTGGGTGCCTAGGGACCCAGACATACATAGCTACTACCTTCTGCTTCAAGTCTCCAACTGTTTTCCTTTATGGGGATTTCCTGAGCTATTGATTTGTGTCTGTTTAGCTCTTTCCACGTACCTGTGGATTTTCCCTTTGAATGTGCATTTCTCTTGAGTTCACATCTTTTGGCAGGGAGTCCCGTAGGTCATCACATATTGCTAGGATGTCATATTCCTTTGTTTGCCTTGAACCCAAACAATCATCTTGTTTCCGTCTTTTGGTGGTGTTTGGGATTTTAATTAAAATAAAATCATGGAACAATAGAGTAATTTAGGATTGAAAAGACCTCTAGTATCCTTGAGTCCAGCCATTAACCTAAGCCAAGTCCACAACTAAACAGTGTCCTTAAGTGCCACTTCTACATGTCTTTTAGATACCTCCAGGGATGGTGACTCCACCACTTCCCTGGGGAGCTTGCTCCAATGCTTGACAGCCTTTTTGGTGAAGAAAGGTTCCCTAACACATAATCTAAACCTCCCCTGGTACAATTTGAGGCCATTTCTTCTTGTCCTATTGCTTGTTACTTGGGAGAAGAGACCAACTCCAGCTGGCTTTTTTTACAACCCCCTTTCAGGTAGTTGGAGAAGAGAGTATATGGTTAGTCTCTACCCACTCATGATTGTCTATTCCTTTTTCATAGAAATTCCATATGTGCTCAATCATTGTTCATTATAGCTTTTTGATCATCTTTGTTACTCTTCTGTGAGCTTTTTCCCCTTTTATCTTTTTTTTTTTTTTTTTTTTTTTGGCCAGGAGGCAATTAGAACTGCACAGAGCTTTTAAGTTTCAGGCAAGCCATGAATTTATATGTTATCATGGTGTTTTCTGATTTGTTCTCTAATCGTTTTCTCATAATTTCCAAGTATTTATTAGGTTGGTTTTGGCTGCTGCTAAGCAGTTAAATAGCTATCTATCATATGCTGCTTTAAATTAATTTTCTTTATTGTATTTCACCTGCCATTTTATTGCCTTGGTATGCTGTCTTGTAAAGTCCTTCTGCCTTCCTTCAGTCTGTTCTCATCCTAACCACCTTGAATACTTTCATATCATCAGAAAACTTTGTCACTGGCCTGCTCAACCACTTCTCTAACTCATTTATGGGTATATTGAACAGTGTGGACCCCAGCGCACACACTTTGTAGAACACCGCTGGTGAATTCTTACTGTTGCAGTCACTGACCATTTATTGCTCATGCCTGTTTGTTCTCCTTTAGTTAAATATCTGTGCAAGAACTTCCCTCACTCCTAATTGCCAGAGTGCAGGCATGTAAATAAGCTTTCATTTCTCTTATGCTCTGGAGAAATGCTTGGTTAATAAATTAATTATTAAAATGTAAATTTAAAAAATCCAACATCCACAATCCCACCCCCCCCCACCCCCCCCCACCAAAAAAAGACATCCCCCAACGCCCCAGGATTTTATAGTCTTTGCAGAGGGAAATCCTTCTGTAGTACTGAACCATTTTCATGGTAGTAGTCCCTGTGTGTTGGTGTGTCCATGGCAGATTAAATTTATGCTGCACACATACCAGCTCAGTCCCAAGCCATAAAAATCAGAGCTTCATAGGAGCAACACTGGAGTCCTAAGTGGCTTCTTCTTCCTGATGTAGAAGCTGTCTTCAATTTGCCTTTTTTCAGGATTATGTTGGATAAGGGTAAGATAGAATTTCAAGGACTAGGTTGATGTGTGAAAAAGCACACAGTTGTATAGACCAAAAAGAACATTTTTGCATCTAGTATCTGTTATAGCAGCACAGGAGGCTGGTGTATAAGTTCTAAGCAAAATCCAAACTTTTATTCCATGAGTTAGTAAGTGTAATCTGAGCTCCCTGTATGTCATGAGGTCACAGTCTAGTCTCTTGGGCTTTGAGCAGGTGATTTGACTATCAACCTCAGTAAAATAAAGGTCAGTCCGTGTTTAAAGCACCGAGTAATTTTTCCAAGACTGTAGAGATGGAATCCAAATTTTCATGTATTGCTGTGAGGTTGGAATGCAGATGTGTTTAAAGGGTTAACACTGTGGCTCAATCAGAAAGAATGCTTGGCAATAAGAGGAAGCCTGGATTAATGATGGAAAAGAATTCTTAGCATTTTATAGCAGTGGGTATTCGAGATGAGACATGGCTAATGATCAACTAAAAAGGTATTTGCAGCTGTGGTGCTACCTCTCCCCATAATGCCAACATTAATCAAGCTTTTTCATGCAGCTTTCCAGTCCATTCTATTTTTCATTGTCCTGAATAGAAAAACAGAGCTCATGCCCTATTACACTGAGTCAGAGACCATACCTCTGTGTCACCAAAAATGATCATACCTTATTGATTTCTAAAAGCTGCACTTTCTGTGCAGTGAAATAAATCCATAGCAAAGCCTATAACAAAGCCAGTTTCTTCATTTTAAAGAAAAAAGCCTCTTGCAACCCCTAACTATAAATACCTCTGGGATGTGAAGCAGTTACCGGCATGAATTAACTACTCATATATTTTATTTAAGTCTTGAATTACATCAAAACATCAGCTATAATTACAGCATCTCTAAGTCTAGTTTTGGAGTCAGCCATCTTGTTGAAAGACCTTGGCAGTGCGAAAAGCCAGTGAAATCGTGTAAGTCAATGTCCTGGCTGTTCTGATTCTGCCTTCAGAGTCAGAAGAAAAGGTTCATTATAGTAAAAAATGAAACATTTGACATACGAGTTATTTCCAGAGTGGCTTCAATCTTTTTAAATAATGAACCCCATTGAATCCTAACTTCTCAGCAAATGTTGATTATCTAAATTCCTTAAGTAAACTGCACGTGACACAGCTTTTGAAACATGAACATGATCTTCCCTCATGTAAACAATCCTCTGCCTTTGCTGCCTGATGCTATCGCATTTGGGTGCACATCCCTCTGGGTTGCAGGCCCAAGCCTATAAAATCTTCCTATCAAATATCCACCCCGATGTGCAGATGCTTTATGCCTCTGCTTAACAGCCATGACTCATCCCGTTAAAGTCAACAAAGTTACAGTAGTAAAGTTAGGCGTGTGTTTGCAGGAATAGGCCCAGGTTCTCAGAAGTATTTAGGTAACTCAAGATGCAGAGAGATGAGTAGCGGGGGAATTTCATACTGGTGTGACTAATCTCCCTAAGATCTCCTAAAATCTAGAGAGAGGCAGAGGGGGAAGGCTTTTGAAAAGGGGCTTCAGGACAACTAAATTAGACTCCTGTTTTGGAGCATCTCCTAAAGGACCCTCCACCATTCCCTGTAATTTAAGAAGGGCTCTGCATGCTCAGTCCTGGCAGCCGGCTCACACAGAAATTGGCAGGAGCCAGGGCTCAAGGTGCCCATCCAGACCTTGCGAGGAGCCTGTCAGCGCAGCAGCCATCCCGGCAGCGCTGGGCATCGAGCTCTGGGTGCTTGTGGCTCCGAGGGGCTGCTACAGCAGCGACCTGCAGTGCCTGACATAGCTTTGTAATCTAAATGCCCCACGTGCAGCAAGACCAGACACTGTTGACACAGGGTGAAGTTTATTTTTCAAACTGAAGGACCAAAGCGAAAATAAAGGAAAATGTTTTCAACTTCTGAAGACCTGGAGTTTTAAGATTCTTTTAAGTAGACATTGTAGATAAAATTCTTCATTCTTAAATGTACAGGACTGACTGAATGACCTATCTTCATTTTTTATGGTGATTTATAAATACCTGAAATTAAAGGACTAGGAAACATGCAGTGGCTCCTGCATATTTTAATAAATATGGTGTATTTTGAGGATCCTCCAACAGTCATGATTTTGCTGTATTAAATAAAGTAGATTTTATAGCACTTTAATCAAATTATGATGGAACATTATGCAAAATATTATGCAATGTAATGCAAAGTAATTAATGCAAGCAGAGAACATGAGACAGCTGAGCAGCATGCATTTTTCTCACATACTGCCTGCTGATTTTTGAAATTTCTTTCTTTCTTAGATAGTGGTTTCCCGTTCAGAACCCCGACCTCCACATGTCAGCTTTCAGCTAGACTCCCACCCCATCTCTCCCCAAGTTGTTGTCAAGAATTCATTGGCAGATGATGGCTATACCCTGGTAGTGACTGGGAAAAAGGTGAGTGGTTCATAATCTAATCCTTCTGTGCACTGTGTAAACCTGCCTTCAGAGCAGCAACTTTCAGTGAGAGCAGCTGTTCCCACTGCTGCTTTATGCACTGCACCCTCACAGCCTTGCCGTTCCCTGGGGAACACTGGGGCTGCAAGTTTCCTCCAAGATGTATTTTTTTCCCCTACTAAACAAACTGATAGCCTAATATTGAGAAATGTTTAAATAATGTAAGAGCTTGTGATATAAACCAACAAAAGCCAGGAAATGCAAATTTTAAGGCTGAAACCCTGTTTCTAATTCAAGTGCTTGCAAAGACAAAACACACAATGGCTTAAGAAAAGAATGGTGCTGTTTCCTGACTTTTTTTGGTTTGTGTCATAACACTGTAACTTTTTAAGGAGGGTTGTGTGTGCAAGAGTTTCATGGGTGTTTTTAAAACTGCAAGGCAGTAAAGCTTGCAAATTACTTTAGCATGTAGTCTACAAAGAGTTAATAAAAGATGAAGAGCTATCATAAATATGCTATTGTCATAAGTAGATATGCATTGAAGAATGGGTTTAAGACATCAGCAGATAATATTACAGATAATCCTAAACCATAATCGTAAGCAATAACTTGACTCCTTGAGTTCTATAAGAACTTACAGAAATACATCAGCCATTAGTAAAGATTGTTATTAATCATTTACTAGAAATGTATGAGATATTTATGAGTGATCTTCAGAAAATGTCCAAAATAAATTTAAGGAAGGTACTGAAGTATAAAGAAATATAAGGCACTTATATAGTAATGTAATTATGTATCGATTTCAATATTTTGACCAAAAATAATTCTTACATGTTTAGAGTGACTATTTCGCAACTACCCTGATATTTTAAGTAATGTGAATTTTAACTTATATTTTAAGTACAGTATAGGCTTTTTGATGATAGGTGTTAAAAAACTACATGGGCTGTCACATGCTGTAAGTGTGCCACAGATATTGAGACAACCTCACCAAAGTTGCAGTAGCCATCATGCCTATTTTTACAAACGTATAAACTAAGGCATACTGAGATAGACTGTTTTTCTTCCAAGAAGTGGTGCAGAACTGGGAGGAGCTCACTGCTGTTTTCTTTCTCCATCAGCAAAAAACTTATCTTGCTGTAAACACCAGATGCTGGTAGTAACTGTATATAACATTAAGATGCCTTTAGGGTTTCTCCCAAGCGAATTTAAAATCATGTCAGTTAAATTACTTATAAGATCCTATAATTACGGAGCTAAAGAGAAGTCGAACTGTGGCTTGCACATCTGAAATCTGAGTAGCACCAGCACGCTATGCATAAATAGAGGTTCTCCTTGCCACTTAGTGTATGTGTTAAAGGGATGTGTGCACCGTGTCTCTCCATTGACAGATAACAAAGATCCCGCTCAAGGGGCCAGGCTGCCGTCACTTCAGGTCCTGCAGCCAGTGCCTGCTGGCACCAGCCTTCATGCAGTGTGGCTGGTGCAGCCAGCAGTGCCTCAGGTCTTCTGAGTGCCCCAGCAACACCTGGACCCAGGACACCTGCTTGCCTACAGTTTATGAGGTAAAATGGTGGATTTCTCACATTTATCTTTTGAGGGAAGAACGGTCTGCACTCTGTAGATATTTTCTGGTTTTGTAATCATGATAAATTTTCAGCCTTCCTCAACTTCCCCTCAGCCTTGATGTCCATGAATCCTCTGACTGGATTCATGATATCTCCCTGAGTACTGTAGGCTGAGATGCTCGTGGGTGGACACGTTTGTCTGATCATCCTGACTAGCCTTGGGAGATCCCTGGCTCTACAAAGCACTTCTGGTAGGGAAACAAGATGGGTCTGAGCCAGCCTGCCAGGGGTCTGACAGGAAAGGCCAGTCACAGACAGGAGCACCCCTCCTCTCAGACCCCTCTCAGAAGCAAAAGTGGAGGAAAGCATTTCCTGCCCACAGCTGCCACAGCCTGACCCAGCACAGGAGGTCTCTGGTTCCCACTGTTCATCCATCCCTGCGCTGGCTCCAGTGTTGGAGGAAAACCTGGTGTGTTTCTCCATGAGAAAAATTCCCTTTCCCCTATCAAGCTCCTGGGGAAGTTGTTTTTCTGTAATGTCCCTCCCTGGCTCCTTGTTCCCATGGGTCCAGTTGGCAGCAGTGAGGAACAAGCATGTAGCTGCACCCCCAGGATGGGGGCAGCCAGGAGCTGCTGCCAGCCAGCCAAAGCTCATCCAGGATGTGCGAGAACAGAAAGGCACAGATGAGCAGAGAGCTGCACTGGCACGGTCCAGCTTTAATGTAATGGTTAATGCAGGATTTGTACTGTACGTGGGACCAAATCTTCCCGTGTGGAGTGTGACAGAACTGTGGAGGCAGAGGTTTGTAGGGCAGTTGATGGACTGGAGATCTAAGGGAAGGACAGGTATAAAACTTTCTGGTAGCATTTATACCCATTCACTTGTGTCAGTGCATTTAAACTATGTCGTGTAGTTAAAAATTCATTTTCCTTCATTGGAATACAACTTATAAACAGAGATGAAAATTTGATATGCCAAACTCTTTGAGAGAAAAAAAAAAAGGTTTTAAATAAATAATGTATTTCTTTCAGCCAGGCATATGATTTCATGTACCACAGTTTTTTTTAAGTTTTAAAGTTTTTAGCAAAACTGCTATTAATCTAGAAAGAAATATAGAAGCATGAGTTTACAGGGTTGATTTTTTCCATATTCACCTTGCAGACACAAAATTTAGGATTAACACAGGCAAAATTCAGTGAAAAAACAATGAAGAGTTGTAGGAATCAAACCCAAAATGGATGGAAAATGGAAGGGGAAGGGGTAGTTTGCCTCACCTTCTATTGCCATTTACTTTTCAGCAAAGGAGATGCACAAAAATTGCTAATGCAGAATATGAATAGTTTGCTTTTCCTTTATACAGAAATACATTTATTTCAGAGAAGTTATATTAGACAATGAAATAATCATTTCCAGCCTTAGTTTTTGTGAGACTGAATCACCAATTCAAAGGTATACACTGAGAATTAGCTCTAATACATTTTTCTGTACCTCTGCAGGCCCAAGGGGCTCACCTACCCTGCACAGTTTGTTTCATCTTTTCTAGACCTCAAGCACAAGTAGCATCCCTTAATGTTTTTAAATTCGCAACCTTTCCAGCAGTGGCTGTATATTTCCATAGCCCCAAAAAAGATTTCTCAGGCTCTGAACTGCTTAGTTTCCCCTTTTCAGAGGGGCTGAGCTCATGTAGCCCTCTTTAATTTCAATTTTGAATGTGTGCACTCAGCAGTTTTAAGAACCAGGAGCCTGGAGCCCATGCACAGGCACCTCTGCAGTCCCTGTGAAGTTGCTGAGAGGGGAGCACACTTTGGATGTGAGGCAGTGAGAGCAGGTGTGAGGCTGGCTAGGTGCTCCCCTTCCCCATGTGGCTCAGCCCTGCCTGCTCAGCACAAGCCCAGTCTACCCTTGTAATGAATATGGATCTGTGACACTGATGGATCTTAAAATGAATCTCGAATTACTGCATGCCAGTGTTGGTAGATGTTGCTTCTAGAAGGTTTGTAAGGAAAAAAATGCAGCTGGGTACTTAAATCCCTTTGGATTGCTTGCTGTTATGACAAATTTCATGCTCTGCTGGACCATGACATTTAACAAGATTACTGAAAAAAATATAAAACAGATTATTCACCATCTTCTGGTCTGTCTTTAAACTCATATGCATAAAATGTAAGAAACAAGCTAGTTTTGTTCCTAACAAACAGAGGATGACCTGCTTTGCATAGTATCTGAAATTCAGTCCGAACCGCTCCCTAATATTTTGCAGCTTTCAGAGGGACAGATTGCTTGAGATATGTCATATGATCACTTTAACCTGAAGGGAACAGATTGCTCTCTGAGGATCTGGTCCAGTGGATGTTAGCTGACAACGTCTTCTTTTCCCAGGTTATTACACAGGGTGGTGTACAATGGGAAAAGAAAAAAGAAAAACATATTTTCCTCTCAGGAGGGATGGCAGAGAAGAAGCCCAGTGTTTTCCCATGGAATCCTGCAGATCCTTTGTCTCTTTTCCCTGCTTTAAGCACTTTCCCTTGTAGCTGTGGGTTGGACAGGAGCAATCAAATCTGCTCAGACGTAGACAGTAGAGTAGGGCAGGCACTGGGACACGTCCCCTCCACAGCTCAGCTCCCAGTCTGCCCCCATCCACTGCCTCTGCCAACAATGAGGAGTTTCATCAGCCTGGACAAGCAGTTCCAGAGGGAAGCCAGGGGACTCGAGGGAGTCTCCTCGGAGATCTCTTGGTGCTGGAACAAATTGCAGGCATCTGCACGTGGCATTCAGGTCACGCTAAAAGGTGAAGGGTGTAAAAGGAGAAATAAATTGGTCTCCCTTCTGATTCTTTGTTGTGGTTAAAAATCTGACATGGTTTGTTGTTGTTTTTAAAGTGAGTCATTTTAGCTGGCTTTTGTATCAGACGTATCAAGAACATCAGGCCTTCTGCTGCCTGTTTAGGTTGGAGGCTTTGCTGGAAATTTCACATGTGGTTGTACGTGTTCTTGACTCTGAATTAAAATGAATGGGCTAAAGAAACTTTAATGATTAGGTATTTTCTTCCAAAAATTTTTCAAGTATACAGTGGATATTACCTGTCAACATAAATAAAAGGAAAACACGATGCTTTAAATTCTTCCAAAAACAAGAAGTTAACTTTCTCCCTTAACCAAAAGTCCAGAGAGCAGCAGAATGGCAGGCCTTGCAGCAGGACTTGCTCTATGTTATCAGTGGAGATAACACAAAATTTTTTTTGAATACTGCATTTCATAGCATTTATGACTGGTTTGCATTTTAATTGTTTTCTGTTACTACCAGTGCAATGTGAGTACACAGAAAAGGCCACATATACCTCAGTTCAAAGACCAGGACCTGACCATTCCTGTCAACTGTCCCAGCAAAAAGTCTGGAAAACCACATTTGACTTTCAGACATTTCATCATACAGAACAAATGGAACAAAAATAAATCTTGAATAACAACACTCAGGGGGAATTTCTGCAGAACTTAAAAACAAAACTTTAAGATTTTGTTTGTTTATCTTTTGCTATCTGCTTAGAGGTCTTGCCTCCTAAATTTGTTGATAGAATGTAGTAAATACTTTCTTTGAGGCACACAGGTTGCTATCACAAGTCTCTTTTGGCATGTAAGATCACTAAAAAGCAGTTGTGTACCTTCCATTTTTATTCTGTATGGCTTTGTGAAGCCCTTATTTTGCTAACTTGTGTATTACATTTCAAACTCTTCAAATGCCACATGTCAATGTATTATTGTACAAAACATCGGGACATCCTGTACCCCCACAGAGCAATTTCAGTCTCTGCTAGGGTTTCGTTATTTCAAAAACAGATGATGTGCTGAGATACTGAGCAGAGTGGAGAACTAGACTCTGAAGTCAAATCCAGATTTTGAGGAAAAAACCCCCACAGAAATAAGGAAAAGTTAAAACTGGGAACAGCACAGGCTCCATGGACACAGTCTGGCTCCATGCTCTCAGTTGTGTGTCTGGGGGCTGTGTGAGTATCACTCCTTTTTTAAGGATTTGTGCAAAAGTACTGTTCCTGCATAGGTTCCCTCTTCTTTGCTCATTGAGAGATGCTTCAAAGCTCTTTAAAACAGGAATGTTTCCTCCTGGCTTCAGTGCATGTTAGATCAGACTCTTTGTCTGGTTTCTAATGAGGGCAGTAAATTTCCCCATATATAATATATGGTATAATTCTTTTGAAGTATTCTTCAGCTGCCTATCTACAATAGTTCATTTGTGAGAGTCTTGAAGTATAGCTACAAGAGAGTTGAAAAGAAATGTGCTGTCTTACTGGATTTCCAGATGAAATAATAGCCAAGTATCACTCAAACACTTTCCTTTCAGCTTGAAAATTAAGCCGGGTCCTTTGAAGGACACAGCTGTATTGCATTTTAGGGGCAAAATTATTATCACTAAAGCATTGTGTTTAAGATACTTAGGCACTATGATCACAAGTATAAATTCAGTCTCTCATTCCTTTCATTCTTTTTTGTTTGTCTAGTGGTACTGGTATGTTTGCAAAATTATACAGTATTGTTGAAAGTCCTCATAATTCCTGAACTAATGTCTTTTCTTTTTGGTTGGTTTTTTGGTGGTCTTGGAGTTTTGTTTTTTTTTTACTGACAGTACTGAGCAGTAATTTTACTGAGTTTTGTGAGACTGCTATAGTGTTCCTACGTTTTTCCCACCATTGTTATATTTTACAGGACAATTTACAATATACACACACACACAAAAAAAAAGTATTTCCTTTGTAGATTGTCTCTATGTTTCTTAGGGGCAGTTTATTTTTAACTTGGAATTAGAGGTGACCAAATGTAAAACATTTAAGGAAAGAATAGCAGAAGTCGTGTTAACTTTATCACAGTCAACGCGATATTGGATTATGGTGTCTTTGAAGCTACTTCACTCTGAATCCAACTTTCATCAAGCTGACAAAAAACGGTCATTTGGGGGTTCTTTTGTGTTCAGCATTCAGCTTCTAACAAAATAAGTACATTGTGTGTTTAACACTCCAGAAATAAGATGTGAAAGACAAGAACGGCAGGATTTAAAAGACTATTACAATGCACAGCTTGTTCAGTGCCCCTAAACACCGTCCTTCAAAGCTTTCTAGTATAGGTTTTGTTATTTATTTCTACTGTCATAGGAAGCTCATAATGTCACAAATGAAAGGTGAAGAACAATTAAGATGAATGCTAGGACATAGTCTACCAAAAGAAATGCTTTCCTAAAATTATTCCTTTGCCCATTCTTTAGCTCCACGTGAAGTTCAAGAAAACCTGATTCAACTAACACAGTATTTTTTTAACAGATTCTCCCGAGCAGTGCTCCCATAGAAGGTGGGACAAAATTGACACTGTGCGGATGGGACTTCGGATTCAGCAAAAATAGTAGATTTGAATTAAAAAATACAGTAGTCCATATTGGAGGACAAATTTGTCCTCTGGAAGTAAAATCCAGCAACAAGAATAGGTAAGAAACTTAAAATATTAATTGCCTTTTATACAGATGTTTTTTATGTGGTATGGATTTTT
>VXAC01002818.1:214373-314941 GCA_013399225.1 Rhipidura dahli | reverse complement strand
TTTTTTTTTTTTTGCAAATACAAACATTCAGCCTATAAATATCATCTCTGATTCTGAAATTTCAAATTGAAAAAAAATTCCATGGTTTAATAAACTCCCCAGGAAAAACAATGCTCAAAATGGTTTATGCCAAAAGCTCCTGCAGTAGTTTCTCTGATTTGTCTGTGAAATGCTGTTCAACGTCTGTGGAAGCTGGCAAGAATGAATCTATTCAAAGGTTTGAAAAGGGGGCAGGTTCCTCTGGCCAGGATCCTGCTGGGCTGTCACCTCTGTCTTCCTGATCTGTGAAGCTGCTGGAGAGAAGTGCAAGAAGATGCGGGTATTTCGTCATCCAGAGGCTTATGCCCCTCAACTGCACCTCTCCTCCTCCTCCTCAGAAATAAGCATTTGAGACACTGGCTTAAGTTTAAGACACAGGTTACTCTGGCGGTTATCTTGAAGAAATGAAAGTTCAGTGAATATCCTCTCTCTCCCACCAAAGCAATGTGCAAATCACGGCACAGCTTTCCTATTCACGTACAAAGCAGTGCATGCTCCAGCAAGTGCTCCAGAAGTGTTGAGCACTCTCCTAACTGCTGTTCTGAACAGTCTTAAGGGAAACAAGATGATTTAAGGAGACTAGATTATATATGAGACTGTGTGAATGTAATATAATATATTGGCACATGCTGCTGCAGAAGTTCAAGTTTAATTTTTGGTAATACTTCATTTTTTACAACAAATTTGTGTATATGATACATTTTTTCTAATCCTATTGTCTGCCAAAATTTGATACTAAAGGAAAATTCAAAAAACCCATCAGCCATTGAATAGAAGGTATTTGTTTCTTCCATCATGCTTCTTTTTTCTGAAATGTATTTGGTATAATAAAATTATTTTCTGTGGCCAAGTATTATAAAGACCACAGTTTTTGTATTTAGTATTAAAGAAGAGAGACACAGTTATTTTCACTGTTATTTCTGAAATATCTGTGATGTGCATAGATTGATGATCTCTTTAGTATGGATCCCCCATTATTATGAGGTTGAAGGGCTTCTATTTTAATATGAAAAAAAAATCAATCATAAAAAAAATGTAATCCTATTTTTTTCCTTGTTTTTTAAAGGTTGGAATGCACAGTTCCTGCTGCAAAAAGTCCTGGTTTTAATATATCCAGTAGTGTTTCTGTTGGACATGGCAAAACACTGTTCAGTACATTCTCCTATGTGGTAAGCACTATGATTAAACCTTTATAGTCAAAATTAGCTTCAATATTAACTGGAAGGGATTCCTCATGAGTCCAATCCAGCATGGTAAATTCTGTATTTCTGTTGGCTTTATTGTTTCTTCATGGAAATGTTAATAAATATATCAAGTCCTCCTCTTTACATTTTGAAAATAATTTTATAATCCACTGGTTTTATTTTTACCTCCCCTCAGAATCCTGTAATAACAAGTATATCTCCCACCTATGGCCCCAAATCTGGAGGAACATTGCTGACTGTATCTGGAAAATACCTAAACAGTGGGAAATCCATGAGGATTTTTGTTGGTGAGCAGCCATGCACTTTGAAAAGGTAATGTACTAACTAAACCACAATGCCTTTAATACCAAAATGTCTAGATTAAAAGCCTTGGAGTTCAAAAACCAAACTCAAACATCTGCTTTCCTCTCCTTGTGTCACTTACTGGGGAATTTATACTGCATGAAGCATTCAGTTCTGGAATATATCCTGAGTTTAGGATATCTGAAAGATTTCTAGAAGGGACTACAGTTCCATGGAAGTCTTATTTATTCTACAATGTCTTCATTAACCTCATTAAAAGGTTGCATAGAGAAGTATCAAATCCGCTTCTAATGGACAAGAAACTGCTCATTTCCCATCACTTCTGTCACCCTGATTGCCACACACTCAGGCCTCTCTCAGCAAGAGCTGCTGTTCATGCAGCAGCTGCCAGTGAGCAGACAGTGGGTGCAAGTTACCATTTCCTGCTGCCTTGTTGGTGGAAACCTGACCAGTGTGGTAATGTCTGTGCCATGCAGAGGAGTGCTACTTCTGCACTGCCATCAGTGAACAGCCTACAAAACAGAGGCAGCATCACTTTGGGACTTTTCCTGGTATTTAGAAAATTGTTTTGAGGTTTAAGCCAGAATTTCTTGTGGCTCTCTGCTGGGTCCAGTAGGAGCTCAGTCACAAATCTTTGACACGTTCTGAGTGGAAATGGCTTCAACACATCTGTGTATAAATGTTAAATACCAAGCAGAGATTCTCTGCTAAGGGCAGACAAGAGTTCTGAATTTGGTAGCCATTCTACCATGGCACTAATCCTACTTGGTTTTGTGCTCAGGTACAGCAAGGTGATTCCAGAATTGTCACCTCCATGGACAAGGGCAGAATCTGTCCCACTGTGTTCCAGAAACAGGATGTCCAGCAATTCCTCTGGAATTTGAGCATCATTTAATAATTATGGAAAGTCATAGTGGTAAAACTTCACACTTGTGGAGAACATGGGGAAGCAGTAGCCTATTAGTTAACATCAGACTCAGAGTCAGTAAAGATGGAATTTATTCTTTACTGCTAAATGATTTATTGTGTGCTCTTGATCAAATCAGCCAAGTCTGAATAAATCAAGAAAATTATTTAGATATTTAAGTCTGAGCACTTAAAAGAACTTCATCACTTCTGTTCCATAATAGTTTAGGGTTGCATTTATTGGTGTCTTCATCTCAGCTGGTCAACTAATGGACAGACATATAAACCTTTTGGGAATGATTCATTTGAGACATCTGCTACGGGGGTGGGATGGCAGCCAGCTCAGATACAGATGTTTGTCAGGTGGGCCTCTAGATACTGAACAATAGCTGAGACTTACCCTGCAAGCATCCCCAGAACACCTCTTTCTCACTAGCCAAGTTGCCTGGAGACTTCTGTGCAGGTCTTAACCAGTTTCTCAGGGCAGGTGTTTCTCTAGCTAAACAGCAGCTTTCCCCAGTTCTGAGGGCAGCTAGAGCAAGGTTTGCTTTTTTCCTTAAAGAGATGTTAAAAAGCTTCCAGATACAGATGAATGAATCACTATTCCTTATGGTGAATCCCACCTTCCTGGAAAGCTTCATAAGTTGAAGAAAATGTCCCTTTTGTCTAATTTGGAGACCATTTCTTACACACTATGAGAACGAACTCACTTGGATGGCCCATGGATGTGCTTGGGCCCAAATCACTGAAACCAGCTGGTATAGCTGCATTTGCTTCTCCAGTCAGTTGCCACCCTTGTCTCTGATGTGCCCTGCTCCCTGTGGCCACATTTCATGAGCTTCAAACATCAGGATCCTCCTGCTGCCCACTCACCCACTGGTCTCAGTGTAGGAGGAAGAGGACTTCCACAGCCAGCATGAGAGCAAGGCAAAGGAGAACATCCCCGAGACTCTGCTGATCTTCTGAATTCAGCCAGCTCTTCCTGAATTTTCACCTTCTTTCTCCTTGCCCTCTGCCTGCCCCTCAGCATCTGGTACATCCCACACCAGCACCTTTACTTGAGGCTTTTAACACAGAGAAAGGCCTATGGGTTTGAAAGAGACATTATCCTTTGGTTATAGCAGGTCAAGTCATTCTCCTTAAACCTGGAGTGTGCTCTTGTTTTCCAGGCTGGAGCTGCCTTTGCAGGGCTCAGCACCTCATGGGGTTGTCAGCAGTACTGGGGCAGCACCTTCCATCAGGCAAGGTGCAAGTCAACTGAATTAAGATGAATCTTGAGCCTAAGCCGTGCTGTTGCAATTTCTACCTCATGTCATGCTTACTTGTTGCAATTTGATTATCCTGCAGAAAAATCAATGACTTTTGTTTTTACAAACAGATGCTTAAGCAATGTTGGGGCTCAGTAAAGGACTGTTTTAAACCAAGTACATGTTTTATAGTCGTGACAAGCAATCTGTTTTCAGTCCTCCCAGCATATCGGCGAGCACTGTGGAGTGCTACACTCCAGCACAGCAAATTCCCCAGGAATATCGTGTGAGAATGGAAATCGATGAAGCTATTCGAGACACAAGCAGCCATTTCACATACAGGGAAGATCCTGTTGTTTTAAAAATTCACCCAGCCAAATCTTTTCTTAGGTGAGTAAAATTTTCTTGCAAGAAAAGCACAAATGAACAAAGAACGGCTATGCTGCTCAGCAATCTATCAGAAGAAATTGCAGTTTTATCTCTATCTGCCACGCCAATTGTTTCTATTATGGTGCAGTTGCAGAGGGCAGATCATTTCCTTTCAGAGGTGAAGGAGAAGGGGGAAGGGTGCCTCTTTTCTCTTTGTGATTTCACTCCTAGCTGCTGCTGAGCCTACCTGTGATGTCTGCTGAGATACCCACTGCACAGCTAAGTGTGTCTCCTGTACTGTGTCTGGACATTACACTGATTGCTGGGGAAAAGCATTTAATGTGACAAGTCAGCAGACTCAGGAGAGCAAATGGATTTTAAAAGAGTTTAAATCCAGGGCTATATAAATATTATGAATATATAGGTATGGTAGTATGTGTATGTTTTCAAGTGACATATTTATGGTCTCAGTAGCTCTAATTTCAGCCATCTGCCTTTGCCAAAAGAATGTCAGCAGTAAAACAGACACCTTTTTCTGCACCAGTGAAAGCAATAGGTGAAACAAATTAATTAGCAAATGCTAAGTGCAAATATGCAACTTCTTTTAAAATGAACAGTTTTGTTTTATACCCCGGCTTACCACCGGTTGGGTTGTTTTTTTCTTTTTTGATTAGTTGTTATAGTACATGTAAAATTTCTTTCCCAGAAACATGATCTCACTGCTCAAAGCTATGGATTTGTATTTACCCAATATATCCCTAATTCTGGTTTTATATTATCATTTACTCTAAAATACAATATGTAATTAACATTACATTATCCTACTCATCTTCTCTTTTCCTTTTGTCCTTCCTTTTTTTTTTTGGTATATTTTCCTAGTGGTGGAAGTACAATCACAGCTCAGGGAATCAACTTGAACTCAGTGTGCTTTCCTCAGATGGTGATTACTGTACCTAAACTGGGAATGAACTTCTCTGTGGTGAGTCAGTCTTAGAGAAGACAATCTGTTATCTTTTCATCTTGGTGTGGTGAATGGTTGTGAATCTTCAGTCAAAATACTTTGACTTTTGCCTTGAAACTTTGGGTCTTCCACTGATATTTTGGTGTTTTCTGCACAGACTGTTTTCACTCTATAAGCAAAATTCAAAACAAATTTGAAATTAGGCTGAGGATTAAACAACAGTTTCCAAGGAGCCTTTTCCAAAGAAATAAGGCTGAATAAGTATCTGATAATAAGATTTTTACATTTCAATTTAACAAGACAAATTCAGTGACTAAACACAGAACAATGCAATACAGATATGTCAGATTACATGACAAGTTCAAGCACTACTGTGATATTCAAGTGGTGACTGTGGATATATATCAAAGAAAGAGGAAGAGTAAATACGTAAAATCAAAAGTAAGTATTATTTTTAAGAGTTTCTGATTGCCAAAATCCCTGTTGGGGAAATCTATCCTAACTTTGAGAAGTTCAGCAACTAAGTTTTGAGATGGGTTTGGGCTCTTGCAATTGGGTACCTCTGCTTAAGCAGTGGGTCAGTCAGAGAGCAAAGCCTTCACATTTTTGTTCCTGAGTTGACACTACACAGTGTCTAAATCTAAATGCAGATACAACCATATGATCTGCTTTAACTCTTCAAGGCAAAGATGGCATTTGTTGCCTAGTGTTACTGAAACTGCTTTCTGTAAGATTTTGTCTACACATCTGTGTTGTACCTCCAACATTTTCTTATCTTGTAAGGTTTGTTTAGTCTCACTGGAGCTAAATTGACCTACACTCTTTATGACATGCTACTTACTGTTCATATTCTCAGCTTATTTCTAATGATCATCATACACTGTTTCCTGAATTGAATTCTAAGTATTAGACCTAGGTTTGCTCAATGCATTTTAAATGGTATGTCTGCAAATTTGCAGTCTTTTATAGCTTCAAGGTCATCATATTCTTCATGATCCTAATTTGTATAATATTATGAATATCGGGACCTGAATTTCTGCAGCACATAGTCGTGGCTTGTAATTTAATGGGTTCAGATTTTAATCTAAAAATCAGTTCCTTTGCAATGAAACACAGTGTTAAGTGTTATCAAAAAGTCACTTTACCCATCAGTCAGAAAATAAAACCTTTCAATGAAATCTACTAAACTCAAAATTTATTAGATTTTGAGTAATGCAAGCATAATTATTTCTAAACCCAATGGATTTTGAAGGAAAATATCATTGCTAAAATCAGTAAATCAGGTCTTGAGATTTTTCTTTTTATGGTTTTTTTGGGGTTGTTTTTGGTTTTGTTTTTGGTTTTTTTTTTTAAGTAAAGGGCATTAATTTGCTCTCTCTGTTCCCCTGTGGGAATATGTGATATTGCTTCTCCTCAGGACCTGATACTGCATACCTTGTCAAATATTTGGGACTCCTGTGAATCCAGACAGGTTTGGAATATGTGACATTTTAAAGAATCAAAGACACTATCCAAAAGTGACTGGCAACTCCAGGCAATAAACACCATAGAATTTACTCTCTCCCCAAATATTGGGGAACAACCTTGCCTTTGAGCAGTGTTTTGCTTTGATCCTGCCTTTTAACATGCTGTTGCAAAAAGACCTGGACTTAGACAGTCAGAATTATCTCCTTTATCCTTTTTCTTTTAATACCTTGCAGTGTGTTTGACATTGGCCAACAAATCTCCTACCACTGCTGATCTCGAAGAAATTGTCCCAATGTATGAGCAGCTGTACACAAGTTCATTCTCCCTGCACTAAAGGTGGAATATAACCTCAAGTGGATTGTAATCCAGGGTGTTTTATACTTTGACACTGCCCAAGCAATATATTTTTGCTCTATTGAAATTAAAGGCTTCTGGCACTCAGTCACCTTCCCTGCCTCTGTGGCAGCCATATATTCTGCCACTATTCTCTACCTCAAGCATATTTCTCAAGGAAGAATATTAACTCTCAGGTAGAAAAGGAAGATTACTTGTAAGAGGCAAAACAAGATTGCACTGTGTAACTGAGGAAATTTCTGGTGGAGGATGCCTATGGCTTTAATCTTACCCATCCTGCACTGGACATTCTGGGCTCTCTGCATGAGGGATATACCAAAAAAACCCAACATTTCACCCAGTCATTACAAAAGTAAAAAACGATGAGGAACTATTTCCAGCAGGGATCCAGACCAACTATCCCATTTATAAAGGAGAAGACAGGTTGTTGTCCCGAACAGACCAAACCCAAAATGCTCAAGAAGTGCTATAGCTGAGGTTGTATATCTTTTTGCTTCCTTAGTTTGGGAGTGGATAGCTGAATGAGTCATTTTTTAAATTGTTGTTTAAGCCCTTTTTCTTTTCAGTTTTCTCTCACTAGCCACCTCCAAGAAGCTGCTTTTGTCAGCATTCATAAACTCTGGCTCTTGGGAAAACCAAAGCCAGCACTGAAACACATCCCAAAGCATCAAAGGAAAGTACAGCTGGGAGGGACCACAATGGCCTAGCACAGCCCACTTCCCTGCCCCAGGAGCAAATGTGCACAGACCACTGCCAAACAGATACTTGTTTAGGCTGTTATTAAAGCTCCTTGTGAAAGAACTTTCACAGTCTTGCTTAAACAAGCTTTAGAGAGAGCTGCTCTACCTGCCTACCTAGTGGTTTGGAAGACTTCTTTCTAATAATTAACCCAAATCCTGCGGCTAATTACCTGTCTTCTTGCTTAACCCTCTGTGGATACAAGCAACAGATTATCAGTCTCTCCTGCTAATTTTATATATTTGCACTACACTATGATTCAACCTTTCTGTTTTCCAGTTAAAGTAACTAAACTGCTTCAAATTCTTCTGATAAATGTTTCCTAGAGCTCTTCTCATTCTTTGCCCCACCTCCCAGTCCCTTTTCTATTTGCCTAAAACTGGTGGTGCCCAATTTAAAACAGGTTTCACCTTTTCCTGTCAGCTCTCTGTTCTCAGGTTTAATTGTGGCCTAGAGTCCTGATGGAGTCCCAGTGTAAGTGGAGGGTCATTTCTGTAAACAGCAGGAGCTGTTGGGGATGCTCTGCACCCCGAAGTCTCAGGGAGCAGGGCCAGCAGACACACCCTGGGGCACTTGCTTTTCTTTGCCTCTTTCCATCCTGGTGGAAGAGGTCAGTGGTACAGCTGATAAAAAAGTTGTTCTGGAACAGCTTCCTGTAAGAAGTGCAGTTTCACTGAGACTGAAAAGTTTTGGGGGCAATATGCCAGGCCCCTATAGAAGAAACATTTAAGTTGATCTTTTCAGCTTTCATTGTTTGTAGTTTAGTATTTCTGAAAATTTTTCTTCTATAGAGCAAAAATGCCTTGTTTCCATTTTACAGTATTCTTTTAATATTTAAATTTCCTTAAAATTGTTCAGTACTGTGTTCACACTAGTTGTGTTTATATTACATTCTATGTTTACACTGTCAAAATAATACATTTTGCCTTCTTTGCATTCATTTCAGTGAGTGATAAAAATGTACCGAACCATATGTTTCAACAATTGCAATGTGTTTCCTTTTAATTTCAATTTCATGAGTTCTTTTTGTCATTTGTTCTGACTAGGAAAAAAAAGCAGAAATTCAGGCAGTAATACATAAATTCCTCAGAGGTCTGGAAAATGCATAAGATACAGAAACCTTCTCACTTCTGCTCACATATCCCTTTCCTTTGTGAGGTACACAAGCAGGGAAGCAGCTCATTCCCCCCTTTCACTACACATGTGAAAAAACCCAGCGCACAGTTTGGAATGGTGTTTGATCAGGAACATGTGCTCTAAGTAGTGCTAGATGATTCTTCTGCTTCTGAAGCGCTTGGGAATAATGTTTTCTCTTTGAAAGCCTGTACTTCGCACTTATTCCCCCATAATGAACAAGTGGTCATTTGGGGACCCCTTGTCATAGCATTTTTAATATCCCATCTATTAACTAATTTGGATATATATTTCCACTGCCTAATCTCTTCTAACAATGAATGTCCCAAGATATGCAAGGCTGCAAAATTAAGGAGAAACATTTTTTAATACATGACCTTCAACAACTGACCCTGTAGCTATGCAAGGTCTTCTCTTTCCGCAGACTTTTAATTTTCTCTTCAGTAAATAGTCTTTTGAATGATCTTCAGCATTTTTTAATCTCTTCCTGCTAGGTACCATTTCTTGCTGTGTTACAGGAGAATTTTAAAATACTCTGATGTTCATTCAATGTTTAAAAGTCTGTAAGCAATCAATACTTATACTCATCAAGATGCCTAGAATTCAGCAGTAAGTGTCTACCTTAGCTGTATTAAATAATGATAAAACAAATTCCCTGTAAAGTGTGGGTAGTGAGTGTGTGATTATTGAAGGTATTCATGACTCCCTATCCAAAGACACCTAGGCTTGGATCCTCTGTCTGTCTTGATTCCATGGCACAAAGCTGCCACAGAAGCCCATCAAAGAGTTTCCCCCACAAAGGGGAACTATTTGTCTTTCTTTCTGTGCCACATCGGTATCTCATGCTCATCTCCTGCCAAGGAAAGAGTGCAGTAGGGGACTTCAGGGAAAAGTCAATGTGTGAAACCACCAGGGTGCCAGGGATGTAGTGCTGCAAGGTACATTGACCATCCTAAGCCCAGGGAGGAATTTGTACTCCCAGTCAGTATTGGTCATGTTGTGCAAAGAGCTGGCTCTCAGACCCAAAAGCAAGAGAGGTTTTACTCTACCTTCTGGTCCAATAATTTGATAGACTGGAAGTTTCGGCTCCTATGCCTTCATCCAAGAAGACAGCTAAAATAAAAATGCTACCAAGGCATCAGGTTCATTCATTGTACTATCTGAAATGGCAGCAAAAGCCCATGAATTCTCTGAAAAACTCTCAGGATACACTGTTTGAGTGTCACAGAAAAGTCTTCTGAATGGGCTTCTCTTCACGTTAGATCTGTATTTTCTTGTCTTTCTATTGAGAAATCATCCTTTGGCAAAGATGGTTGGAGAGTCTCCAGGTCTGCCTTTAACGTCATTCATCTTTCATTCTTCACTGGAACTCCAAAAGTTTACTTTTTATGAAAGAAAAAATTGGCCATTTTCTTCTTTCTGACAGCTGCAGATCCTGTAATACACATCCAGCTGCCCCTCTCTAATCTGGGTCAGCTGCTGGGAGACCTCTGGAACTCAGACATCCTCCCTCATACTTTTCCTGTTGTTCTGTCAGATGAAAAAAAATTGAATTGGGCACTGAAGTTCAGGTTCTGTGGGTCAGGTTTGAATAAATTGCCTCAGGGGTCATATTTTACAAGTGAAACAAGAATACATACCTTAAGTGATGAGTCATATGCATTGTGCAACGGATTATTATTCCCTTTGGGGTATAGCATTTACTTATGCTTGTGAAACGCTCCATAATTTTTCTATTTTTTCTTCCTCATTGTCTTTAGATGTAGATTATAGTCACAAGAAAAATGTAGGCTTAGCTTTTAAGGTGAATATACTTTAAAGCCTAATTAAATAAAAGTTAAAGGTGCTGGGTGATAGGCAGTATCTTAATTGAGAAGGCAATAGATTGAATTAGGGGGTTTTTCTTAGAGATCTTCAATCCAATATTTCTTGAAAACTAAACCATCATATTCCTCAATTGCTAAAACCAATTTCAAGGTAAAAATGTCATGTCAAATCATGTACCAATAAGGGCATTGCAAATAAGATTTTTCTTGACCTTACCAATCAGTCACATTGCATCCCCTCCAAAGAGTATTATTAGATTTTTATCATTTTCTGAAAGCTTCTACTTCAGAGACCAGCCTGATAAAGTAAAGTATCTGATTCTAATAGATAGCCACAAACAAAGTTATGAATACCACTGCTATTCATTTAAGGGACATCACTACTCTACAGTAGATAAAGAGGCTAATGAATTTACATTAATCAAATAAATATAATGATTACTTGGGACATACTTGGCTTTATAATTATATGTATTTTAGTAATCCTTTTTAAGAATCGACACAATATGATAGATATCTTAACGAATATTCATGTATCATGGAAAAGCATGGCTTGATCATCCGTTATACTAATGATGCATCTTATTATTTTCATACTAATTCAAGTTCATTTCTAGCTCTATGTGATGGAACAATGCCTGAAATATGGTCAATGGTGTATAACAAGGTATTCAAAAGAATAGTCTGATACTGTAAGCAAATGGAGAAAAAATCTGCCTTGTCTTGTGTCTCACAGTTTACCTTGTTGACATTGGGATTACAAAAATATTTCTGAATTTCTGCTAGGAATCTGAATGGGCTGTTAGATACACAGATGCAAGTCCCATTAGCATCACAGAGAGCTCCACCAAGTTAGTTAACTGAGTCCTGAACTCACAGCTCACAGACATGTAGGAGCTCTAAAACTGTAATGCTCAGAATGCTGAAAATATTTCCCTTGGCAGATTCAAGATTTCACAATATTATTCACAGAAACATAAATTGCTGTGGTGATAACAAAAAGCCCTGATTTGTAGACAGCTAATTTAATCCCACTTTTCAAGCTAATGTGGGCATATAGCTGATACAGCCTGCATGGTTATGTCACTGATTTGAAACAGCAAAATTACATTGCATTAATTTAAACTAATTTCACAGCTCCTTCAGACAGCATGTGATAATAAGAACAAATTTAATTTGAAAAACAAACCAGAAAAATATATATTTTGGCCTTCTCTGGATGCACAAATGTATTTAACAGCATTGTTGATCTTCCAAGGAAATCTCTTGTAGAACAAACATAAGATTTATGATGACAAGGAGCTTTCTTACTGGGACATATGTCAGACACGCTATTTTTTATTTTTTTTTAAAAAAAAGTTTAATCTGCTCTCAGGGCACTGTGCACAGGGGACTACTTGCAGAAGATTTGTACAGTTGGAAGAGAAATACTTCTGTGGAGCTGAAGCGACTCTGTGCCCGAAGTCCTTCAACCATATCCTTGGTAGGCAGCGTGAAAGGCAGGCACGGAGGAGGGAGTACATGATACAGTCACAAAGAAGCCACTCTGCGTGCTGCAGCCCAGCACCCACTGTGCCTCCCACTGGTGTTTGTAGATGTGCTGTTGACATTATCAGCAAAGTAGTCCTGTAGAAACCTTCACAGTCCAGACAAAGCTGACTCTTCTAGAGCACCATTAATCTAATTAAAGCTGTTGTCTAAACTGGATCAAATGAAACCCACTCTAGATGAGCTGTTGTCCCTGTATCAACTACAAAGGGAGTTTAGATGAGTCCTGAATTTTGTACTGGATCACATCCCCATCGCACAAAGCACCCTCTGGAAGGTCTTCTGATCGTGGGGTACACTCAGTGCTGCCTGTCATGAGGAACAGTGACAGAGTGAAGGGCAAGGGTGGCTTCATGCCTGTTGTCAGGCAGCTCCAGAGCTGCAGTGAGGGGTAAACGTCTCTCCCCTGCTGGTCCAAGATACAGTGCAAAGCATGACCCACAGTCAACACCGTCAGCAGAAACTTGTGTGACTCTGTACAAAGGCATCAAGTGCCACACAGCTGGGGCCTTGCATATATACTTTTAGAAAGAAGATACACTTTGCTGAGTTTCTTCGGTCCGGAATCCACAGTGACTTTGGCTCTAAAGCCCTTTCTCAGGGTCCATAGTGCCTTTCTGGAATCATAGCAACTTAGCTGCACTGTGGGTAAACAGTGCTTTACTTCTGTTTTCCACTGTTCCTGTTAGCATTGTTGGCTTTTACCTTGTCCTCTGCTCCCTCACTATTGCTTTGGCAGTGAAAAAGGAGAAATCCATGTTGCAGTCACTGTGGCAGGCTGGGTAAGCTGAACTATGGCTGCTGAGTACACCAGGCTAGCTTCCTGATGGTCCTTGGCTTTGGAAATCATTTTCCATTAATTATCTGCAAAATATTTACTTTAAAAGTGCTGTGAACAATCAGGCCAGGAAGCTTGTTTATTTGAACATTTCCTCAACGAGAGTGTAAGCACCATTGACATGAAGTTTTTATACTTTTCTCCCAGCTCTACATAAATGCTGTGTAGCACTGATCAGGTTTTGCTTTGGTTAAAGAAGAACAAGACCCTTGGTGTTTATTTTTTCAATATATGTGTATTGTTAAAGAAAGTTGCAATAATCAGTGACTTCCTATGCATGTAAATACTTCAATTACCTTTTTTTTTCTTGTAGGCATGTAGCCACCGCTCTAGCTCAGAGATTATCTGCTGCACAACACCTTCACTGAAAGCTTTCAATCTCCAACCACCCTTTGTAACCAAAGTGTTCTTTATTTTTGATGGCGTCAGCACCCTGTACTTCGATTTTGATTACGTAAATAACCCTGTATTTAAGCATTTTGAAAAGACAGTGCTCATCTCAAGAGGCAACCAAAATGTTCTGGAAATTAAGGTAAGAAATGCTGAAATAAGTTTTTCAATTATTCGCAAGTGCACATCAGCAGCACAGTGTGGAACAGACGTTTTGATGAAATAAAGGAAGTCCCAAGGAAGCGAGGGCAGAGAGAGCACTGCGTTCAGTACTGCATTCACCCGAGCCCAGTTGTCACAATTTAAAAGATGCAGAGCTGAAAACAAAATCTGTGTGCCAGGGTGGTTGTTGTCATTGGGTCAAGTGGGAGAGGGGCTTTCCTTGTCCTCATGGGAGCGCCACGCTGCATCAGCTTCTTACTGCAATAAGCTGCACCACCAGTTCAGGATTAAACATGGCCAGCAGCCCAGGACCTGAAGTGTGTGGTCTGCATGCGAGCCCCAGCTCTTAATGGCACATGGTTTTGTGTCCTTCCTCACAAAAGATGTGGTCTAGCTTCTTTGGTTCTCTTGAGCTGGGGGAAACTCTGGCCTGTGCACAAAGTCACTCATGAGGATCAGTCACTGCTGTAGCCTAAATATTTATGGATCCATGAAAAATGCAAAGTTGATGCTGCATGCCTCTTCAAAGAGCACTGAGAATAGCCTACACAGCACTGAGAAGCATCTCTTAGGAAATCAAGGTCCTCAAAGCGCAGGGCGCTCTCTACTAGAGTGCTGCGGAGAAAGTTAAATCCATTCTGCAAGAGTCCGGTTTCTTGAAATCTAGTTTTTTCTGAGTTGGAGTATTAAATAGGAAAGGTATAAATATGGGTATTTCAAGTTTATAATGTATGCTTATTAAATTGTATTGGTATTTATATGTTATTTACATAGATATCTATAATTTGTATAAAATATAATTGATGAAAATGTTTTATGGAAGACAATCAGTCTTAATGTTTGAGCCATCTCTTTGTGTCCCTCCTGCACTGTAAGCCAAAACTTCTCCTCCATCACAATGAAGAAATCTTGAAGCCCTAAGGTGTTTGACTCTGAGATGGTTCAGTGGGCCAAATTCTGGGCTGCAAGACATCAGGATTACTTCAGAGTTCCTGTCAGCCATGCTGAGCTCCAGTCAAACTCAGAATATTAATCCATCTCTGCAAAGTGTTTTGGGCTAATACCAAAGAATAATTGGTCTGATTTTCACTTTTTACATTGCTTTTTCTTCTTGGAGCTCTTGGCCGTACAATCACTCCTTCCTCAGTGCAGAATAAGTCTCTTTTTCAGTTATGGAGAAAAGCTAGAAAGACTTCTGGTGTGTGGGTCAGCAGAGATCTGGGAATATATAGCTGCTGCATGGCTCAGTGCCTCTGTGTAATGACAGCAGTGTTTTCCAGTATTTTCCAGGTCATGCATATCAACCAGTTGGAAAGAGGACTAATTTGGGAAAAATCTCAGAATAGTGTAGATTGGAAGGAACCTCTGGAGGTCTTCATAGTCTAACCCCATTGCTCAGAACAGAGCTAAATTAAAAATTAGGTCAGGCTGCCTATGGCCTTGTGTAAATGAGTTTTGAAAATCTCCAAGAATGGAGATTCTACAGCTTTAAGACACTCAGCCCCACTAGTCTTGCATTTTGTGTCTTCTGCTTGAGCTCCCCTCCTAGCTCAGTGACCCTCTTCTGTACTTCTTCCAGTTTGTCAGTATTTCTCTTTTTCTGTAGGGTTCAAAACTTGACACAATTCTCAAGGTGTGGCTTCACAAGTCCTGACCAGAGCAGAACAATCACCTTCAATCTACTGGCAGCTTTGCTGCTGCTGCTAAAATGTGTATTGAGCCTTCATCACTAAAGTGGCCTACTGCTGCCTAATTTCACATTATGATCCAGTATATCAGTTATTTTCTGAAGTTTGATACCACCTGAAAGCTCAGAGACATCCCATCCTTTTCTCCAAGTTGTCATTAAAGATTTTAGGCAGTATTGGTCCCAGTATCAGCCATTGACAAATGAAGATATGATCTCTTTCCAGTTTTTTACTCATGTTATAGGCCACCCATCCAGTCCATACCATCCGAAGTTTTTTTTCATTGCTAGGGGAGATTGTGTTGCAAAACTTGCTAAAACCAAGGTCCGCTTGTCCAATGCTCTTCTTTCATCTAGAGAGCCAGTCCTGTCTGCATAGGAGGTTGGTCAGGCAAAAGACACTCTTGGGAAACCTGTGCTGGTTGTTCCCAATTGTGTTCTTGTCCTTCCTCTATCTGGAAGCGCTTCCAATGGAGGACTTGCTCCATAATCTTCAGAGACACTGAGTGTCAAAAATTAGTTATTTTTTTTAACTCTACACTTTGTTCAGTCTTTTATTCTCCCTGAAGATGTCTCTGGTGCTGTTTACTGCTGGGAAAAAAACATTTAGATAAGAAAGGCTGACTGAGGACTGTCATAGTGACAACTGACCGAAGTCACAATTTTATAGTACTGATCCGTGGTGATGGCACCCAAGGCAGATGTCTCCTAAGCCTAATGTCCTGGTTATTTCCTGACAACCAGCTGGAGAATAGCATTAGTGAAAGCTGGACTCCTAGAATGAAGCAAGAACAGGCACCAATTTAACATCTTCCTCTAAATAGAATTAGTTATAGTGGGGTGCTTCTATCTAAACAGTGAGACAACTTTCATAAATTACAGTCAGGAGCCAAAAGAGCATTACAAGCCATATTGGCAACACTTTTCCCTCACCCCGTACCCACATTCAAAAATACACACACACAAGTTTACATGCCTCATGATCATATTTTGTGCAGTAATTAAGCAAGCTCAGCATGAAATTAAATGGCAGCTTGCTTCAGTGAACAGTCTGTTCTACCAAACCAAAGTTCTTTTATCTCTTTCTTAATTAGTTTCAGAGGGGCGGAGGGAGCTTTTATCACAAGTTTTTCAATCTAACTAATCTAGTGTGACATATTTGGCTTTCATCAAATGACAGTGGGTACCGACTGAAATGTTCTGTTTGGTTTCCCCTGATGACCACAAGATGTTTTTGTAAGAAAATGTTATACACAAGAAAACATTAGGTTTTCTATTTAAAACACAGTCAGGGCACTGTGTGCCACAAATGTCAATCCTCCTTGTCTTGAGTGCCAGGCCCTCAATGTCCCAAATCATCAGTGTCTTCCTCTGCCGAGTACGTGCCTCTTTCAAGTTTCTTTGTGTCCACCATGCCCCAGTCAGGGGAGTCAAGATAGAGAGACAACTCTCTGCTTCAACACCATGAAGACACCACTTCAGAAGTCCCATCTCCTGCCAACACGGAAAGCTGTCAGGGCAGGAGAAATTCTGGTGTTTCACTGCTGAGTCTGCTGAAAAGGACAGAGTCCACTTGTTGCCTCCCCCAGAAGCCACTGATCCAAACCTGCAAGCTGGGCTGCTGACAGCCCAGAGAATCCTAGCTGTGAAAAAAAAAAAAAAAAACCAAACTAAGCAACATATAAATAAGAAAAGCATCTTTTTTCAGCCAGCCCAGAGGCCTGGCCTGTTCTGGGGCTGTGACTGTGTTCTAAGCTGGTGCAGGGACTCTGAATTATTCCAGAGGAGACCTAGGCATGGGCCAGCAGTAACGGAAGTGTATTTATAAATATAAATCTTCCACTAGAGAAATACATAGCACAGTTGTGATTCAGTGTGTAACAACTGGCATGCTACAGAGCACATCTGAGGTCCTGGCTGTGCTCTGGCACTTCTGTCTTAAAACTCAGAGTAGGACAAGACTTTAAATTGTCTACTCTGTCCTTAAGCCAGCGCAACACGTTCTTTATGAGACAAGCTTAAGGAAATCTTCTTGCCTGTTTATAGGCACTCCATTGTCAATCTTCTTTCACATCACATAGGAAATTGTTACTCTCAATACCTGGTCCAAAAGAGACCAATATGGAAACTGTGGTATTTTCAAGCAAGCTGAAGAGGAACAGCAGCTACCGTAATTCCTTAGGAAACATGATTTTTTTTTTCACCATTTTTCCATCAGTTTTGCTGAAGAAACCAGTTTAGGCTTCGTAGAAGACGAGACCTCTCAACCACACTCTCCAGGGTAATATATTTATCCTGAAGATGGAAGAATTAAATTTAAGTCTTCTGAGGTGGATAATTCAGAGGAAAGATTTGAACATGAATGGCTCACAATCTGCCACAAGTCTCCCCATACTAAGAAGCAATAAGCATTCCTATGGTCCCTGGCCCAGGAATATATTCTTACATAGCACAACACAGAATGGCTTCAACTAGACAGAAGATAGAATGCAAATGGACTCTTATGGCCAGCAATTAAAAAGCATTTACCTGGGGTGTGGCTTTGCCATCAAAATAGGACATTAAACTGGCTCTCCTATACATTTATTACAGTTTTCCCAGGGTTCAGTCTCATTCTGCAGCAGATCTAAAACATATGCCAAAGTAAGATTATTTTTTGCCCCTCAGAATGGAATTCTTGTTTCTTTTCTCATATACAAGGTTTCACAGCAGTGTCAGCTGTGATGCCTTCCTCCCTTCTCATGGAAAACTCCCAGATCCAGCCCATATAAATAGTCTGCATTAGTCCCATACTCCCTTCTCCCCTTCTAATCCCACTTAATATGCCTCTTCTTTCATCTTGAGCTGGGCTGCACATGGGCTAGGGCCGCTTCTTAAATAGAGATGCACTCCTGAGCACAAAAGATCCTAAACTTGGCCTTTGGATTCTACTGTCACAATATCAGAAGGAATAATTTTTCATCCAAGTCCGGGATGTGAGAGCAGGTTTTCTGAATAAGAAGTGTACTTTTCATGCTCTCATCTTTACCAAGATTTTTTCCTTTTTGGTCTGTGGAACTTGATTTTAACAGAGGTATGTATGATAATAATTAATTACCTCTTTTTGAAAGCTTCGCTTCTGCTACCATAACCACTTGCAAAACCAAATGTTTGAGATGCCTTTAGCTTGCAGATAATATAATGCCAGTTTTGTGTAAACAACAGCGTTACATAATGTGTCCTTTCTTGCACAAATTATGCAAAAATCTAAACAGGACCAACAGGATTAATCCCTCAGACATTTACAATTTTAGAAGTCTGTATGAGCTGTATGAGTCTTAGTGACAGCAGATTTTATCTATAAACTTTACCATGCTACACTGGCCTTTCTGTCAAAGTCCCATTTACATGAAATTACCCTATACATGCATATTGACAGGACAGTGTAAATTCTCATTAGTCTTTTATTTCACAATTTATTTTCTATTAAAAACATTTTCCAAGCTTGTAACTACTTAACTTTTATGAGATGGTTATGTAATACGAAATTGATTTTTTTTTTTCCAAGGGAAATTATATTGATTCAGAAGCTGTTAAAGGTGAGGTGCTAAAAGTTGGAAATAAAAGCTGCGAAAACCTTCTCCTGCAGTCAGAATCAATTCTGTGTACGGTTCCCAGCGATCTCCTGAAATCCAACAGTGAGCTAAATATAGAGGTGAGGCAACTACACCACACACGAGACATTAATGCCATTTTTATTATCATTCACAGTGTCACTATTGAACCAATAAACTTAAAGCCTAAATAAAATTTAAGCCTAAGCCTGTGCTTACAGGGATATCTCTATCCTTGTTTGTTTGGGATGGAAATTCAAATAATATTAGCTATTTTAAAATAAATATGATCTTCATTGTTGTTATTACCTGTTTGTAGAGAGACTTTTTGGAGCCTTAGGCACAAAGTAGGACCTGAACTAAGCACAGAAATAAAATTGTAGTTATTAATCCAAACACAGGGGGAAATGTGGGGAAGAATGAGAAGCTATAATGGAGTAGTTTTAGTTTGGAACACACAAGCCCTTTTTTCAACAAAAAATTCTGCTGCAGTTAAGAGGATCAAATCTTTCCTGGAAGATTTTTTTTGGTCTGCATTTTATAATTTCATTTCTTTTTTTATGTAAGAAGAAGACACTTAGGAAATGTTTCAGTCATTGCTTTAAAGGTGATCTCATTAGAGTCACCCAGTGTACTACTGCAAATTTAAATTGTAGACATACTGATTTACAGAATAAAATATAAATCTTTCAAAGATTTTCATTTTTTTAAATATAAAAAAAAGGAAATTGGAATGGGATCATCTTTAAACTACACTCTGATTCACTGAAAACAGTGGAGACTGCCAATCACGTAAGTGTGGTTGGGATCAAAAGTCTATGTAAACTCTTTAAAGCAGGGACATCTATTTTTTCTATGTGTTTATGACATTCATCTCAACAGGACCCTGGACTGTGAATGATATTCCTTTGTGCTCCTGCAATCTAAGTAAATGATAATAACTAATTTGATTTATTAATATGGTAACCAGTAATTTATTTTAATATTAATTTCTTTTTTAATATAGGTATTAATTTTCTTGGATGCATCAGGCAAACTATAAAATTAGATGCAGCTCTCCTTTTGGTACATGACTCCCAGACTTCTAAGTGCCTAGTTTCATATAATGCTTGTGCACAGGCTGCATTCAGTTAATATGCTGTACTTTTACATATGCAACCAGGACTAGCACTGCATTTGATTAGTTCTACTATGTGATATTTTCCTAACCTCTAAGAAAAATATATGTGTGACGTGTTTCATGCATAGAAAAGAACAAAACATAAAGGGGTTAAATAAGGTTTCTGCTTGTTTACTGGCAAGGAGACTCAGAAATTGTAGTCTGCCCAGCGAAGAAGAAAATTTGCTCTTTTGACGGGCAAATCCATCATTACAGTACCCAGAGGGATGAATTCCACAGGAGGAAGAGAAAGGATGGCCAAATGCATTCCAACTGACTGAGCTAGTGCTGTGTGACCTAAAACAGTTTTTCCCTGTTAGCTGCTTGGTGTTTGCTCGGCTGTTGATTTTTGCGCTTGGTTTTTTTGTTTTGTTTTGTTTCTTTAAACTGTCAGCAAGCTAGAAGCTGGCAAGGGCCAGGCTCACGTGACCTTGGGAACTAAAATGCTAGCATGCTGTCAACAAGTTTGATGTTACAGCACATATATGCTGGAAGGACACGCATTAAAGACTAGCTGGGCTGTTTTTTTTCAATGCACATCTCAGCCCGTGTATCCATAGGCCCATTCCGTGCACCATATGGGTAAAAGGATAGATTTAACATTTTGAATTAGTGTCTGGTAACAGTGGAACCCTGTGTGTGTGGTGTATCAAATAGAGACCTGTGTCACTAGCAGAGCTCTTGAAGGTGGGAAATGAGTCATAAACATGTAGATCTGTTTTTGTGTACACCAATATAACAATTTCTCCACTCCCAATATCTTACTGCAGTACAAAATCAAGATTTAATACATATGGGACATATCAACTCATACTTTAGTACTAATAACCTAGCTCTTGCTTGTCTTTGGAAATCATTACACTATTTTTTTTTCTTTGTTATTTCAGTGGAAGCAAGAAGTTTTGTCAACAGTTATCGGAAAAGTGCTGATCCGACAAGATCAGAATTTCACGGGACTGATTGCTGGAATTCTTTCAACATTAGTCTTAATTTTTATCTTTTTGGTGTTTTTCTTCTGGAGAAGGAAGAAGAAACAAATTAAAGGTCCATCATAGTCAATCCCATAAAATAATTCCATTACTACATCTTAGATTTTAAAACTGACATAATTCTATGCTTTGCTTAACTGTCATGCACTGCCGTGCTGTAACCTGTCAGCAGAGGTTTCACAATCAAGTCCTGATGTTTAGCTGCATTTCAGCGCTTGGCAAGAGCCTGAGCTGGGTGAAGGGCCACACTATGCCTTAAGCAGAAGGATTTCAGAGGAACTCTGAGCTATTAGGAAAACTTAGTAACTTCTCTTCCCTTATCAGCTTTGGAAGAGGGGATGAGTAAATGACATGCATGGAATCACAAGTACTTCAGCTTCATCCACTTGCCTTGCGTTCCTCCAGGCTGTACCTGTGTTGTCCAAGACATAGAGCACTGCAGTCTCCTGGTCTCTTTTCACCCCAGATCAGGAACTTGCTCAGCCTCTGGTTCTTCTCTGGGCCCTGTGTCTGGGTTTCCTTCCAGTGGGAGCAGCCACACTATATGAGGTGGGAGGAGAAGGGGAGCTAGTGTATAACCAAGCCTTGTCCTGATGCACTATCACATGCAGACCATGAAGATGGTCTCAGAGTCTTCAGATCTGTCTTTGATCTTCCAGTATGGCTAAGAGTGTGTGCTCAACACAAGATTTTTTTGCAAAAAAATCTTGCACTGTAAAAATAGCTCAAGTTCAAGTACTGCACATCTGCCACACTAACAACCTGACCCTCTTCCCAGCAGAGCAGAACATATAAACTTAAATAAATAGATAAATGAATATTGGCATACTGAAAACATGAGGATTTTCTAACATTTCTTTCTCCTCCCCCTTCAGATTTGGGAAGTGACCTAGTTCGTTATGATGGCAGAGTGCACACTCCCCACCTGGACAGGCTGGTGAGTGCAAGGAGTGTAAGTCCAACAACAGAAATGGTGTCAAGCGAATCTGTGGACTACAGATCAACCTTTCTAGAAGGTATGCCTCTATTAGGAATCTTAATTAAATATGGAGAATATTTTTTACATCTTGGTTTTCATATGTCTTCAGATGATAGCTATTTTGATCAGTATCCTAATTTCAGTTTCTCACCTGGTTTGTCTGTCTCTGCATTTTTGGGACTCTCGTGTGTTTGCAGGCTTGCTATTTTATCTGAGCTTCTCAGGTGCTTCCCAAGACTAAGGTGCAAAAGATTTTTACTTTTACTCAGGTCAAAGGAATAAATAAAATACAATTAGTAAAAACTCTCTATAAGTATGGTCCACAAGCTATTAGGAGCTAGTGTATATAGTGTTTCTGTGTTGTCATAAGATCCATCACACCATGCACAAATCCATTCTGAAAAGACTGATTTTAACGATAACATCAAGTGGCTGTAGGTTTAGTGTGTCTTGGTGACTTCCTACAGTTATAATAAAGCAGTTGTGTTGGTCCAACAAGGGACATGGAGTTTTGTAAACTGATATTCTTTTGTCTGTTAATGCCCCTCCTGTAAAATGGGACAATGTATAATGCAGAAATGTTAATTTTAAAAATTAAGCTAAAAGGATATGATGACTGTGACAAATTGAATGGAGGTCCATGTGTACCATTATGCCAGTCTCAGGGAAGAATAATCCTATGCCAAATAGATTTTTGACCCATATAATATGATTTTAAAGTAAGGATTCTTCAGAAGAGCAGTCTGCTACACTTATCAGACCATGGTAGGCTGATCACCTCCTTTACCATGTGTGAAGACCATGTTCTGTGATTACCATTAAAGAGCCTTTATCTCTTAGGAGTTACCACATTATGGTGTGTGAGGTATCACAGAGATTTGTTAGTCTTGGTACAGACATAGTCTTGTACTATTTCAAGTAGTGCTGTTGTATACTAAGCAAGAGAAATAACTCCAAATGTTTATTCCACCTTTGCAAGCCCCAGTCACAGAGCTATTTGGGAGACAGGCCTGTTCCTGCTTCCCGTATCATTCTTTAGTTGCTGCCACCAACTCATTCAGGAAGTTTCTTGATTGAAACATTTCCAAAGGGAAAGGAAAGCCCATGCCACTGGTTAGAAGGGAAAGCAGTACATGAGACAAAACTATGCAGAGATCCTTGGTGGAAGGTAAATCCACAGTACTCCTGAGGTCCCTGTGTACTGGCAAAGCACAGCTGAGAGTGCATTCAAGAGGGGGATGTTCACCTAATGTTCCTGTACAAATGTTTGTGTCAGTATATCAAAGAATGAAATAAAAGAAACATTAGAAAACCTGCAGGTTTACACTTAGCAGCTGCAAAAATCATTTTGCAGCCATGGCTAGATTATTTCACTGTGTTTATTAAATAGATATTTGCCCTTTGTTACAAATAAATGCATTTGTAAGTGTAGGAGTTGGTATTTTTACTCCTGGATAAAATAACAGAGTATTTCTCAGGACCCAGAGTGATAAAAGCACTTTATAAAAATTTCACAAGTTTTACGCATAAATAAATAAAGCATTATATATTTTACTTGTAATAAAATACATGACAATTTCTGGTAGTAAATTTAGTTCCCTTTTTTTTTGGTTTTGACCCTGGACTAAATTCAGCTCATTGACTCCACTGAAATAATTCCAGACTGAAACTGGTATAAACTAAACGTAGTTCTTTCATTCAGTCACACAAAATACTAGGAAAAATATTTTTTAAAAAAACCAGTTTGAAATACCTGAACAACATGCTGTTGATAAACAACAACAACAAAAAAATCTCAAATACATACTCCTGGACTTACTGAAATATTTTAGTTTCTGCTATATCAGATGGCTCATGTTATTTTCATGAGTAGCACCAACTGTATTATCTTCAGCAGTTACAGGAAATGAATCACCTCTAGGCATTTCCCTGGTTGAATATTTACCATTGGATAAATATAGCTAGTCACCAGCACTTTGGAAACCTTCATGAAGTGTAAAGTTCCCAACCAAATTAGAACATGACAATAATAGAAGGTTTCATGTTTTTAATTGTTCACTACCTCCTCCTCCCATATTGCTGTCATTTTTCTGTTTCACTCTTATTGCTTCCATTTACTAGAAATGCTATAACCTCTATTTGGCAATAAGTGACAAGGCTTCATTCTATCCACTCAGAAAAGTGGAAGTTTTGCCATTTACTTTCATAAAAGTAGAGCTGAGACAAGCCTAAGTTTCTAGTGACATGGTTTTCCTGGAGGTTGGCAGATTACCAATGCATATTTTCATTTCCCCTTTGTGACCAAAACTTCTATAAAGCCAAGCCATTTCCAAACTGATAAAATCAAGCCTTGCTTACCAACGCAATAAAACTCCTCATTTTTCAAGGAGAAGTTTGAAAGGATTGTAATAGTTTCTGTTCATCTTGCAGATCAGTTTCCAAGCATGTCTCAGAATGGATCGTGCAGACCTGCCCAGTATCCCCACTCTGACCTCTCCCCGATTCTGTCTAGCGGAGACTCAGACTTAGCCAGCCCACTTCTCCAAACTAGTGTCCACATTGACATCAGTGCCTTAAATCCTGACCTGGTCAAAGAAGTGCAGCATGTGGTTATTGGTGCTGACAGTCTGATTGTGCACTTCAGCGAAGTAATAGGAAGAGGTGGGTACTGTAACTCTTACCTTGCAAACTGCTCTTCTTTTTGCACACCTGTTTATTATAAACCGTTCTGAATAATCTGTCTACAAAGCTTTTTCAAGCTTTTTACCTCTTATAGCATTGCATCCCATGCACTGAATCAAGGGGGAATGAAGGGGCTTTCCTTTCAAGTCAGTGCATTTGATCACTTGGAGAAGACACCATCAGGAGAAAGAAGTCTGCCAACTCATGAGGCTCTTTTGAACTCATGGACTTGCTGGTCCCCCACCAGCTGCCTCAATCTCACCCTTTCCCAGGCTACAGAAAGCTCATCCAGGCTTCTGATCCATGAGGCTGTGGTAGGGAGTGAATCTGCTGCAGGGTATTATGTGAAACCTAAGGCACACAACTAAATGGCAGGGGATGCTGAGGCAGGAACACAAGTGACCTTAAACTTGGAGCCCATTATCTGTCAGGATTGCTACATGACACAGGAGACTCCTGCAGTCATTAGTGTATACAGTGGAAGTCCCCATGGCCCAGGTGAAATGAAATGCCCACACAGACACCCCTTTTGCCTCCACAAGTTTCTACCAGCTCCGAGGAATTTTCTGCTTATTTCCTCACAGCAAATGCTCTTCATTCCACCTCTTTCCTCCGTCATTCCAGCTGCAGATATATGTAGCTCCTGATTCACTTTCCCTTAGTTTTGTCCCTGATTTAGCAAGGCTCCTACTTTTCTAAATTTCTCTCATCGCTCCTACTCCTCTACATCTTCTTAATCAAGTTCCCTTCACCTTTCATAGTCCAAGCCAGTATTTCTGTCAGGGACATTTATCAAACTCTGTATGATTGAGTACATATTAGTAACCAAAGTACAGACTGGATTTTTAGCATTTCTACATATCACCCATGAGAGGTCTCTTGCTGAGTATCAGAATACTGATAAGAAATTGGCTATAAATTATATTCTTAATGTCTCTTTACAGGAAAAGAGTCACAAATCAAACAAACAGTCAGTGTGTTTCAATTCTATATATTATACTTCATCATCCCCAAAGCAAGGGTGGGCCTTTTTCTTTTCTTTTTTGTTTTGGAAAACTCCAAGTAATTTCCCATTTTCTAAATGTTGAAAAATACCTGGAATGACACCAAGATAATTAACCGTTTTAAATTTTCTCCTTTCTAACTAGAAATGGGCTAAACCCCAAAATATTTTAGACACACCCAATCCAAGCTTTAGGATTTGTGCCTAGGCTCCAAGCAATCTGTGGTCTGATGGGATTTTAGTTGCTTTTATAAAACAAACTTTGGATTAATTTTACTGCAAGCCAAAAGCAAAGACAACTGAGCTCTGACCAGAGCTTATTACTGGAATGTAGTAGAATTAATCAGATAGTCTTATTCTCTGTAGAACTCACAGTTAAGAAAAAAAAAATATTTTGCTTTCTAACTGCAAATATTAGTATTTTTAAAATGTCTGTCAAACAGTTCATCTGTGAAAGAAAGGCACGACTACAATGCACATAATTTTATTTGGAGAAATTAATGCCTGAACCTGGAGCTCAAACTTCACTGTTTCCCAAACTGGTCAACCTGACTTCCCATAGTAGGTTTTGGTAGACTACATCTTTTGGTTGGGGGAAAAATACCAGATTTCTGTGTCCCTGGCAGTTCATTTCACTGCTCAGACCATGTGAAAGAAGGCAAATTTTGCTCATCATCTTTTAGTGATATTTTATACTTGGAACTAGGCCATAGAAAAAACTGCCAAGTGGTGTCATCAGTCTGTGATCAGTAGAGCAACTCCCAAACCATCCACGGCCAACACATCCCTTTTAACATTCAACATTTTCCATGCATCGCAAGACCTTAGAGACTGTAAGCCCAGAGTGGCTGCCCTTTCCATCAGACACATCAGATGCATCAAGGCTGTACAGTCCAGAGGACCACTTAGCATGGGCTTGCAGATCACTGGGAACCACTAATCCAGAGGTCATGTCATCTCCTAACTGCTCCCTGCACCTTCCAGGTGCCCCCCTTTGACATCTACATCACAGGAGAAGATGGTGGGAATGGGCTGAAAATGGGTTTTGTGTGCAGAGTCATTACAAGAACATGAAATGTTTGCGGCGTCAGCCTTGTCATTATTTATGCTCTCCATTTAGGTCCAGAAATACCAATTATACTGCAAATACAGTTTTCATTTCATGTAATGGTGGTTTTATGTAATGGTGATTTTATGCAATGGTGGTTTTATGCAATGGTTTTATGTGTTACTTAGGAAGTATACATTACAAGTGTTGGGAATTGGACAGAAATGGAGTGTGATCATTTTCTTACAGTATAATTGCTACCCTGTGGAAAATACCAGAAGGCTAATTTTACTTCTTAAAGCTAATAGTGCTCATTTTTTTACACAGGACACTTTGGCTGTGTGTACCATGGGACATTGCTGGATAACGATAGCAGGAAAATTCATTGTGCTGTGAAGTCACTGAATAGTGAGTTACATGTTTAATAGTGAGACATAACTACTAATTCTAAAGATAACTGGGGTGAATCAATAAATTACAGCAAAGTATACATTCACAAACAAAGATTCTTAGCTGCAGCTGAATCAGATTTATCTCTGGAGCAATTCCAATTACTTCAGACTACCACAACACATTGGCATATATTTTTACATCAAATGAAATGTCCGTACATTTCCTCTACAAAGAAAAGAAAACTGGAAAATAAGGGAGAGGTAGTGTCATTTTTTTATTCTACTGGGTACTGAAGATTTGAGTTTGGAAATTAAATTCCTGAAGAATGGGCAAAGCTGCTGGAAAAACAGAAAAATACTAAAACAACATTTATTAAGGACTTTACTCAAGTGTTGTTATTCAATTTTAAATAGTTCAAAATAAGAAATGGAGAAACAGAATTAAAATCATCAACAGCCTGTATTAGGTCATTGTAGGAAAACCAATGCACATGATCTGGTTGTAATGTGTGAGGTGGGGAGCACGTCTGTATTCTCTCATTATCACTTTGTTGTGCATTGATATGCTGTAGAGAAATGAACCCTAGTTTGTTTCTGTTTCTTTTAATTAACTCCTTTTATTACTGGATTTCTCAGGGATTACAGACCTGGAAGAAGTAGCTCAGTTTCTGAAAGAAGGAATAATCATGAAAGATTTCACTCATCCCAATGTTCTGTCGCTCCTGGGAATCTGTTTGCCCAACGAAGGATCCCCGTTAGTTGTTCTTCCGTACATGAAACACGGAGACCTTCGAAACTTCATTAGGAATGAGACTCATGTAAGTACCTGCTGAGGTACCAATGGCAGTGCAAGTCTGGCCACACCCTGCTCCAACACCACACATGATAAGCTCTCATGATTACATTAGGTCTGCGTTACTTTGCTGCTGTTACTACACCTTAACCTTTAGCACTTGCTTAGTCTGGCATCGAGCCCAGCCACAGCACTGCCACTCCCTCCCCTTCAAATTCCTCTCTAGAATGTTTCCCAGAAATTATCAGCAATAAGTATTTCTCATTTCCCATCCATAAGCCTCTTTATAAACAAATGTGTTTATGAGATCTAAGTTAAGGGGCCCAATCATCTGCTAGTTTGAACTGGCACATCTCTGTTGACTTTAGCACAGCTGTGCCAGTTGTCAACATCTGCTCTTCCAACTCCTAGGTAAGGGACATCCATGTCCAGTTAGTGTCACAGTCCCTTTATTATCAATATTTTTTATTCTTATCTGAAGAAATAAAAACAGGAACTGTTATACAAACTATGAGTACTCTCTTATCAGCAGTCTTCCCCATTTCCATTAAAAGACTGTAGATTCCTCAGAAGTGCCTCACTGCTCTCTCTCAAGTATGAGACCACAGGTCTTCAGGCAGCATAAGCCCACTTTACACTGTAGTATTTCACCTATTTCACAGCACTAGGATGATATAAAGTGACTTCTGAGCCAATAGGATTTTGTCCTTGCTTTTATGGCAATCAACAATAGCCAGTACAAAAAAAAAAAAAAAAAGCATTTCGACAAATTTTTGGAGGAGTTAAGCTTTCTGAGGTAGGGAGCTGTTCCCATTTGAGCTTCTTTCATTCTCCAAGCACCAGGGCACTTGTCTGTAAATAGTGCCATGGTCCTTCCTGAAATAAATAGAATAAGGACCACAGTTGAATCAGACTGTTCCACAGAATAGAATTATAAAGACCAATGTCAACAAGACAAAAATCTGTGAGATCCTTACTATTACATAAAAAGTCATATGATTGGATAAAAGATTTACAGGCTTATGCTTATACTTATTTTGGTATTTAACATTTTCAGTATCATCTCACCATGTAGACCAGCAGAAGGAGTTAACAATCATTGCCAAAAATCTTCCTCTGGTAACTGCTAAGGTCTCATTTGCCTTTTTTATTACATCATACTGATGCACTTATTTTGTCCCAGATAGTACTTTCTCTTTTCTTGGTCATCTCCAGCTGATGAGCTCCAAATTCATAGTTAGTATCTTCTACTGAGTTACGTGCTATCACTCAAGTTCACATATGTGAATTTTGTGTATCATTTGTGATGCTGGGGTTTCAGCATACTGTTCCAACTCCCAGGCCAGGTTATGCTGCTCATGCTGCAAACTCTGCTCTTCTGGAAACTCTCAGCTCTTTTGGTTTTTTATAGTGTGTTTTCTCACTGGAGGTAAGAAGTTGACCTAAACTTAAACCAGTTTCACTACAAGCACCAACCTGTCTTGATCATTCTGGTGGCAGGAGAGGTTTGTAAAACATAAAGAGTCTCAACATAAATCTGTGTGATCTTCAATCTTCTGCATTCATTTTATCATAAATATTTGTATTTTACAGAATCCAACAGTAAAAGATTTAATTGGATTTGGCCTTCAGGTCGCAAAAGGAATGAAATACCTGGCAAGTAAAAAGTTTGTCCATAGAGATTTGGCAGCAAGAAACTGTATGTAAGTACAAACATCTACTTTCAGCCACATTATCACGCTCTGCTGTGTAAAATACTGAGATGAGATAAATTAAAGCTTCTAGGATTCTGCTTTTTTTTGGTCAAAAGATGGTAGTTTTTGCATTGCTCTGCAATTATACTGATGTTTGTCTTGCATACTGATGAGCTACTCATCTTGCTAAGGGCTCATTTCTTACATTAAACTTTTTCTGAGTGTGAGAAATAAGAAAGCTGAGGTGAACGTGTAGCCTCTCAAAATCATTGGTTAGAGTTTAAAAGGCATCTCCTAAGGGAAGTTAAACTGCTGTTGCCTCAACTTGCTGTGCTTCCACCCAGCCTCTTCAGAAGCAGAATGTCTCTGCTGCCACACCTAACCAGGAGGGAGAGGAACACAGGGGAACTTTGTGAGAAAAACAGGAACACAAAGAAACACCAGTGAGACCGCTTGACAGTAGTCTTTCATTAGATGAGTGTGAGCTTACTTTGGCTCAACCATGCACACAAATTAACATTCAAAGAATCTTACTAGTGTCTGGGAAGCCAGACAGTTCAGTTCCCACAAAGACAAACTGATACAGGAGTTGCCAATATGATTATGCTGATTTATCACCAATGTTTTGAATTAATGAGGCACAGCCTTACACATTAGAGTTTATTTTTAGCACATCATAAACTGGAGCTCTGGCTGCAAAAAGGTTATTAACCTGTGATATCAGATGTCTTACTCTTTTTTCAAAGGTGCACACCTGTGCAGCTGAACAGCCTCTGAAAAAGAACATTTTCTTACAGGTGTTGGTTTTTTAAGGGATGAAAAAAGCCACAAGCTACATGATTTTCAGATTTCTTAAGAAGAAATGCATTGGGTTACTATGGCATAAGCTGTTTCCTGTTGACCCAAAAAAGTTCTCTCCTACTCCCTTCATTGGATTAAGTCATAATATCAGTAAATACAGCAGATGATTGCACCCCTGGCAGTGGGACTTCAACAGACCAGAGTTGTCCAGACAGAAACCTCATAAATTCAAGACAGTGAAATGCCATGTGTAGACACTGAGACAGGATCATTCAGCCTAGAGAAGGCTCAGGGGGATCTTATCTATATGTATAAATACCTGATATGGTGGATTAAAGAAGAGGAAGCCAGATTCTTCTAAGTGGTGCCCAAGGACAGGCCAAGAGGCAGCGGGCACAAACTGAAATAGAGAAAATTGCATTTAAGCATGGGGGGAAATGCTTTTATTGTAAGGATGACTGAACATGGCCCAGGCTGCCGGGGAGATAGTGGAGTCCTTATCCTTGCAGATATTCAAAACCCACCTGGTCATGGTTCTGAGCAACCTGCAGTAGCTGACCCTGCTTTGAGCAGGGGAGGTAGTGGTGAATTAAATGATCTTCAGGGGTCCCTTCCAACCAAACCCATTCTGTGACTGTGTGATTCTGTAAAGGAGCCCAAAAGGAAGTGCTTGCTGTGACCAGGTCTGCACATACAATGAAAGATAGGCTTGAACATGCCAACACGCACTCTCTATCTGTTTGTGGCAATGGTGCCACTTACCAGGACAAATACCAAGCTTAGGCCTAAGAAGCAAAGCTACGGAGGTCTTCTTGGATGGCTGAGCTGTAACACCAACAGAACTTCTGTTATGCCATCATTTTTCCCCAGAACAGACACCAAACTCATCCTTAGTTACAGGACTACATTATTGCCTAAAGGCAGTCGCTGAGATAATGATGGATCCCTCCTTATCAAAAGTGAGAGTAAGTAGGAAAGGTGATGCACTGACTTGGATGAGCAGGTTTTAAGGATACAGAAGAAAAAGCAGCTATGGAAGAAATGATGTAGCACTCAATCAGGATGTATAGGCTATTAGCAAAAATATTTTTATATTAGAACAATCTTCAATTGTTCTAAAATAACTGTAACTCAAATTGTATTATCAAAACAATATCAGTAATTTCCTAAGTTCATTCACTGTATTAAATGGGTGTCAAATATAGTTTGCTGCACTTTTTGTTTCCGTGTTACATTAGTTCATAGATCTAAAATAAAGTACTGCCATTCAAAGTCACAGTCTCAAAAATGTAAGTCATTATAATCCACCATCACAGTAAATCTTGCCTGCTTGGTTGCAGATAATACCTTTTGTCATTTCCATAGGTTGGATGAAAAATTCACTGTCAAGGTTGCTGATTTTGGTCTTGCTAGAGATGTCTATGATAAAGAATACTACAGTGTGCACAATAAAACAGGAGCTAAGCTGCCAGTGAAATGGATGGCTTTAGAAAGTTTACAGACTCAGAAGTTCACAACAAAGTCAGATGTGGTAATGTACAAACATATTTGTATCACCTATTTATTTCTTCTACATTGCCTGAGGCATCTTTCTAGTATTTAATTAATGGAACAACTCCAAATCAAAACTTGTATTTGAATCTAACTGTAGTTCACATAAGAATAAAAGACTCTTTCCACATCCAGAAAGTGTATTTGTCCCAGTCACAAAGCAAGAAGTTGTTGACCTGATTATATCTTACTGCTCAGGAAGGAATTAGCAGTTTGACCTTGTTCCAAGGGAAACTAAGGACATAACAAGAAGTTAGGTTGGAACTGAACCCTGCTACAGGAGTGGCTCTGGAAAGCTTGACAGAACAGGTTAACATGGAGACTTGTAAAAGTTAATAGTTCTCCAAAATACTTTATTTTCTTTATAAATACTTACTGGCTGCCTGCAGCAATCTCAAGTATTACCTGGCCATTTATGAAGAAAATATTGTTAAGATGAAGTTAGTTGGCTGGATTGCTTTGTATTTTAGCTCTCCTTTCAATCCAGATTCAGATGCATAGAACCTGTGATGCATAGAGTTTTCACCATGTATACTGTCTTCAGCACGTATTTACACTGAGTTAGTCAGATCATCAGCTCATGTAAACTGGCAGAGCTCCATTAACCTCCAACAAGGTCTGCCAATATATACCAGCAAAGTAGCAGGCCTATGGGCTTTTATTTTCTCTCATTTACTTAGCTGAGATTCTCTGGCTCTTATTTAAGTGACTCCTCAAGTCCCTACAGTTTTTACTAGCCTACTTAAAAGAAAGCTGAATGCAGTAAAACAACTTTTCAAAGAAAAATCCATGCAGTTGATTGCTTAAATCTGTCAAACCATCTTCTAAAACAGGAATGTAAACCCCTCCAACCCTTTAATTTTTTTTCTTTGTTTTCTTAGTGGTCCTTTGGTGTATTGTTATGGGAACTTATGACACGAGGGGCACCACCGTATCCTGATGTAAATTCTTTTGATATAACTGTTTATTTACTACAAGGAAGAAGGCTGCTGCAACCTGAATACTGCCCTGATCCACTGTAAGTAAACAGATTGCAAAGGCTTGTGCAAATGCTGATGATTCTGGTACTATAGCAATTGAGAGTGTGGGTGGAAAGAGAGTGTTGGGGTTTTTTTCTTTTCATGTGATTTCATAATTGAACACTTCTTTTATTTGAACGGCAGGTATGAAGTCATGCTGAAGTGCTGGCATCCAAAACCTGAGATGCGTCCAGCATTTTCTGAACTTGTTTCAAAAATATCAACAATCTTCTCCACTTTTATTGGGGAACACTACGTTCATGTCAATGCTACTTATGTCAATGTGAAGTGCATTGCTCCCTATCCTTCTCTTTTATCATCACAAGACAACACAGACGTGGATGTTGACACATGACGGGTATGTCCAAAACTGAGAAAAATCCATTCTTAGTTATAAGAACAAAAAGCAAAACATTTTGTCCACTAGTTTTTACTGCCCAGTCTTTGTGAGAACACTGTTGCACATGTTTATGTTGCTGCCCAACTTGCACTAGTACAAGGACACGATATCATATTGTTTAAGGATACGGGACTCCATAAGCCATCACAGTAATTTCCAAGTGTTTGGAGAACTGTTCATCATCAATTTACCAAATGGAAATGTGGTGTGCTACCATCCAGAGCTGGTTCCCACAAACTGTCATTAATGTGTGCTCAGACCCAAGAACAAAGGTTCATCATTATTGCCATGAAAATTGAATATCAATCAGTATGGCAGGAAGGACTGTTACTGTGCATGTACCTTAGGATAATGAGCAGTGCAGAAATGGTTTTCACACAAAAGGCCAAGAAAAGCAATGAGAGTTACAAGAGTTTAAAATGTATTTTCATCCCACATGGGGCAAACTTTGGATTTTTGAACTGCATCAATAAGGTTTCTAAGAACCTAGGCAACCAAGATAGCCAGCCTCATGGTAAGTGTCTTAACAGAAATCAAAATCAAGAAATGGTGTGCAGTAAAATAAGTACAGAAAGTATGATTGTGTGGGTGAGGAAGGCCAAGGCAAAACTGGAACTGAACCTGGCAAGGGATGCAAAGAATAACAGAAGGGGCTTCTACAGGTACATTAATCAGAAAAGTAAGGACAAAGAAGGTGTTCCCCCTCTGTTAAGCAATGCTGGTGGATGGGAAGAAGACTGAGGTACTTCACTTTCTTTTCTCAGTCTTCAATGGCAACCTCTCTTCCCACTGTAAGCGAAGATCAGGTTCATGACCACCCAGGGAACATGAATGTGCACAAGTCTATGGGACCTGACTAAATGTATCCCAGAGTCCTGAATTGGCTGATCCAGTTGCCAAGCCACTCTCCATGATATTCAAAAAGTCATGGCGTCAGAGGAAGTCCCAGGTGACTGGAAAAAGGGGAACAGTGTACCTATCTTTGAGAAGAGAACAAAGAACAACCCTGGGAACTGCCAACCTGTCAGCCTCACCTCTGTGCCTGGGAAGGTCATGGAACAGATCCTCCTAGAAGGTACATGAACGACAGAATGGTCCTTCACCAGGATTCGAGACACCAGCACAGCTTCTCCAAGAGCAAGTCCTGCCTGACCAACCTAGTGGCCTTCTATGATGGAGTGACTACACCAGTGAACAAGGGAAGGGCTACAGATGGCATTTATGTGGCTTCTGTAAAGCCTTTGACATTGTCCCCCACAATGTCCTTCTCTCTAAACTGGAAAGAGATGGATTCAATGGGTGAACTGTTAGATGGATAAGAAATTGGTTGAACAGTCACATCCAGAGGGTAGTGGTCAATGGCTCAGAGTCCCAGTGGTCATCAGTGACAAGTGGTGTCCCTCAGGGGCCTGCATGGGGATCAGTGTTATTTAATATCTTTATTAATGGCATAGACAAAGGGCTCAAGTTCACCCTCAGCAGATTTGCAGGTGACACCAAATGTGCTGAGTGGTGCAGCTGACACACCTGAAGGATGGGATGCCATCCAGAGGGACTTGGACAAGCTCAACAAGTGTCCTGGTGGGAATGCCATGAGTTTTAACAGGACCAAGTGCAAGGTGCTGCAGCTGGGTCAGGGCAGCCCCCTGTGTCAATACAGGCTGGGGGATGAACAGATCCAGAGTGGCCCTGCCAAGAAGGACTTGGGGTGCATGAGAGGCTGGACATGAGCAGGCAAAGTGCCCTCCCAGCCCAGAAAGCCAATTGTATCCTGGGCTGCAGCAAAAGCAGCTTGGCCAGCTGGTCAAGGGAGGGGATTTTGCCCCACTGCTCCACTCTGGGGGTGAGACCCCAGCTGGAGTGCTGCATCCAGCTCTGGGGCCCCATCAGAGGAAGAACCATCAATCTGTTGGAGCGGGTCCAGGGGAGGCCACCACAGTGGTTAGAGAGTTGGAGCACCTCTCCAGGGGGGAAAGGCTGAGAGAACTGAGATTGTTTAGCCTGGAAGAGAGAAGGCTTTGGAGTGACCCAATTGCAGCCTTCCAGAGCCTGAAGGAAACTTACAGGAAAGATGGAACAAGACTATTTACAAAGGCATGTACTGACAGAACAATGGGCAATGAGTTGAAATTGAAAGAGAGTAGGTTTAAATTAGATATTGGAAAAAAATCTTTACTGTGAGGGTGATGATGCACTGGAACTGGTTGTCCAGGGAACTTGTGAATGCCTCATCCCCGGAGTGTTCAACATTCATCAATGTACCCACAGCAGAGGGGCTGGATCTAGACAATCCAAGGGACTTCAAGGTCCCTTCCAACCCAAGCCATTCTATGATTCCCTGATTCTATGTCAGTCATACCAGTTCTCTGGTATAGTCAGATGGTACAAAAAACAAAGGGAAAATCATCTAGTTTAAATCATTCCTAGTGTCAACATTATTCCAACATTCAACCATTTCTTTGAGTCAAACAGCCTATAGCAACAGATCTCTTGCTGAAAAGTGCAAAGCCTCCATCTCTTTCAATAAAGAATGAATCACTCTGAGAATGAAAATTTGAAGGCTGCTGTCTGGTGAGTCACTTGCTGAGCAGTGGAAGCTCTGCCACCTACCCTTGGGTGGAGTTGCTGACAAAGGTGAGTAAAGAACAGAAGTGTTTCAGGCAGCCAGCCCTGACCTAAAAAGACACCACCATAGCAGGCATATCAGTAACTTCTTCATACCAGCCCTGAAGAGCAGAGAAGACTGATCAAAAGAAGAAATGGCTTTAGGCCCTCTTTACTCTCTTCTTAGATCACACAACCCAGTGAATTATGATACCTACTTTTAATGCTGTTATAACCAGAGAAACAGTTTTGAAAAGAGATAGTAGATAAAACTTCCATTCATTAGGGAAGGGTACTATAACTTTAGGGCAAACATCACATGTCATTTCTGTTCCTGTGGAATTCTGTGCATACTACTGTATAGCTTGTTTAGAATAGGATAGAACTGGGTTTGTTGGTGTAAACACATAAAGTATTCTATTTTTATATTAAAATAAAAAGTTTATTTTTAATGACATTTACAAAGTTTGGTTAGGCCACGAAATACTGCACTGTGAACATTTCAGAAAACGTTTGTCAATGTACATGATTCATAAATTGTAGCAACCTTAAGAAATACTGTGTAAATATTAAAAAGGAAAAGAACTGACTGTAAACACACTCCACCCTAAGTATAATATCTCCATTGCTGCAGGCCAACCATTTTAAGATCTTCAAAGAGACATAGTGCAGATAAAGAACTCAGAGAAGGGAGATATATTGTTCTTGGGAGACTGTGTTATAACTGAAAGATTTATAATGAGGGCAGAGTGTGTAGGCAAGCTATGAGCAGATAATATTGTATTGTGTTTCATCACCACTTTCATTTCAGAAATGAACTTTCATGTCTGCTGAGAGTGTTACTAATTGTAGATTGCTCAAGGACAAAAGGCTTTGCTGCAGGCAAAAAAAATCATCTCTATGGTTGTTAAAACAGCTAAGGAAGTTTATGACACATAGATTTGGAAAAGTTACTCTGAACTTGTACGTACATGCTTGAGGAACGCTGCAATGTGAAACAGAGAACGTTTTTACTATTTATGAACTTTTGCTTAATAAAGTTAATGTTGTGTCTGGGACACCTGTAAGAATATGTGATTCTGGTAAAGATTTGATGTTAATAAGTTCATATATCTGCAAAGAGCTGAATGGTACTTTTGGTTATAGTTGTTGTTATGACCTAATAAACATGTTATTAAAATGAATTATTGTAATACTTTCTACTCCTAGTGCTATAATTACTGTTCACATTGACTGTTAAACTGACAAGTCTCTCTGTATGCTTTTTCTGACTAACATGGGAAGAGCAACCTGTGGAACTGTGGGAGAGAGGGAAAAAAATGCAGGAACGCAAAAAAACAGAGTACACCAATAAATCAAACACATAGTTCATCAGCCTCCTACCCATTAATATGTCAGAGAAAGGTGTTCAATATTTGCTGTCAACAAGTATGGCATAGTCTGTTCCAATAGGAAGCCTCTTGCCTAACCACAGGTTGTACCCATACAAAGCCTTAAAATTCTTAACGCACTTGGAGTTGGGGTGGCATTTGAAGCTTGGAATTTAGCTGTCATAAACATTACCAGCACTTGTGTTTGGTATCCAAGTCCCTAATCAGCCATGATTCATGAGAAATTTCAAGTGCCTGAATCTGTGTCCCTCAGGGTATTCCATCCTGTGTTTCATGTCTGCAAGGTTTTCTGTATCTCTGATGCCTGAAGAGAGAAGGCATTGCAGTCCGCAGGGATCTTGGTTCTTCTGGAGCAAAAGGAGCCAGCCATACCCTTCTCCCACACATCCTCCCAGTTACATGAGATGTCTGCCACTGAGTTCACAAGCTTCCCTTCGTGAAGAGTATTTTTAACTGGGTACCCCACAAACACTGCAACATACACTGTCCTGTGCCACTCTAAAGTCAGACAACACTAGAAGCTTATTTCTCTGGTTTATTATCTCAGGGGAACATTTTGTACTTAACTCACTCAAAAATATTTCAACGCACAACATCTGATTGACAGCAGACTGAACATGAGCCAGTGTGTGCCCAGGTGGCCAAGAAGGCCAGTGGCATCCTGGGCTGGATCAGAAATCTTGTGGCCAGCAGGACTAGGGAAGTGATTCCTTTCCTGCACTTGGCACTGGTGAGGCTGCACCTCGAGTGCTGTGTCCGGTTCTGGGCCCCCCAGTTTAGGAAGGATGCTGAGAGGCTGGAGGGTGTCCAGAGAGGGGCAACAAGGCTGGTGAAGGGTCTAAAACACAAGCCCTGTGAGGAGTGACTGAGGGAGCTGGGGCTGTTTATCCTGGAGAAGAGGAGGCTCAGGGGAGACCTCATTGCTCTCTACAACCCCCTGAAAGGAGGCTGTAGCCAGGTGGGGGTCAGCCTCTTCTCCCAGGCAGCCAGAGACAGGACAAGAGAACACAGTCTAAGCTGCACCAGGGGAGGTTTAGGCTGGACATTAGGAAGATGATCTTCACAGAGTGATTGGGCTTTGGAATGGGCTGCCCAGGAAGGTGGTGGAGTCACTGTCCCTGGGTGTTTTTTAAAAAGACTGGATGTAGCACTCAGTGCCACAGTCTAGTTGAAAAGGTGGTGTTAGGTCATAAGTTGGACTTGATGATCTCAAAGGTCTTCTCCAACCTAGTTAATTCTGTGATATCAGCTGATTAAAAAAAAGCATTTGTATGCTCTTGTATTTTCAAAATATCAGGAAAGTGCAACATCAAAACACATTTTCTCCAGACACATTTATTTCTAAACAAAAATATATATGCTCAGTTTCAACTCGAATTACATTTCAAGGAAAAGTTCAGACTAGATGATCTCCAGAGGTCCCTTCTAACCCTAAATATTCTTTTATTCTGTGAAAAAGGCATTGAAAATAGTAGCTGAGAATGAAAACATTTTGCAATATCACAAGACCGATCCATTTCAAAAAATTTTTCAGGATTTCCCTGAAAAGTCAGTAAAAAATCTCCAAGGTTTTAACACAGTCTGCTATTAATACCAGGTTCTTCAATCTAAACCAGCGTAACACACAGTCAAATGATGGTCTGAACTTAAATACCAGATTTGTAACACATTCCTCTGATTGCTTCTCATGATTTCTAAGGGATGCTATATATTGCATTTTTGAAAGGGTCAACAGAATCACAAGCTTCCCATGCTCAGTTTTTCATCGCAGTAATTTTGTTTATAGCAGGTACACACTGCAGCAGATCTGCAGCTGACTTCCACTGGCAGGCTTCCCACCACAGGAATATTAACAGTGGATGGGGCCCACAGTCAAAACATTGCATAACAGATGCTCTACATAAAAGCCAAGAGATTGAAAAATAGGGAGGGATATCCTCGCCCCACAGAAATTTTCCTATTGATTTCACACCAACTTTTTTGAGTGCAATATTAACTCAACCATTGAGAGTCATTTGCCTTTTTTTAGGAAGATTTTTAAACCATTGAGAGTAATTTGCCTCTATTAAGGAAGATTTTTAATATATCCAACAACATTAAAGGTTTCCAAAACAAAGGAAAATGGTACACAGTACCATTGGGTTGCTAAGGCTTTGCATATTGCTAATTTTCTGTCTCTGGTGTTAAAATCAGTCATGAAGAAGAGACCTACGTGCTTTCTGTAAATAAATTATGAGGTTGCTATTTGAATTACAATGGCAAAAGCAGCACAGGTGAGCAATTGGAAAAGGGACTCAAAATAATTTTATACCTAAACATGAAATTTTCCCTTCAGAAATTTCATGTCTGGGATTCAGCCATAATTCTATATCAGAGGAAAAGGTCATAGCAGATAAATGAAATAGAAACATAATGGGTTTGTTACTCACTAAGCAAAACATCTATTCCTGAAAATTCCAATTTCCATTATTTTTAACAAACAGGTCATGAACTGAGTATTCTGAGTTTGAAGGAAAGACATGGGAAATCTTAGGATTGTGCCAAACTGATTAATAAAAGCATTTACAAGAAATTGTGATCTCACAGACAGCAGGGAGAACTCAGAACAACTTTATCAACTCAACAGGCACTAGCCCAGTGGAAATCAGTCTCTTGCCCCAGAACTGTGCTCTGACACTGAACCTGAATTTGCCTTTTGCAATCCCCATCCCCCTGCTAACACTGCAGGTGTAATCACTTCCCGTGAGGATACCAAAAGTGTCTTTCTAATTAAGGTTAAGCTCTTGTAGCCACTCCAGGACCTCCTGGGGGACAGAAGAGAAAAGATTTCTGTTCTGTAAGAAAATCTGCTTCCCTGGCTGCAGTTACTATTAAGTTTGGTGCTTTCCTTTCAAGAGCCAGCAGGCTCCTCGCTACCTGGAAGAGACCCTCAGCAGAAGGAAAATCCTTGCCATATTCAGCCCAGGGAGAGCCTCTGGTGTCCGTGTGCTTTTCCCTTTCAGCAGTAAGTACTTTGATGCAGCCCAGCTCTGTTTGGAGGTTCACTGGTATCTGCTGAACACTTTTTTACATTCATTATGACAACTTAACGGGGAAGCCATCCTCGCTTGGGCCTCTGAGGCTCTGTGCATTTCTACAAACACCATGCATTAACACTTGCCAGGTTCTAATTATCAAGTGCACATTGAGACCCTCTCTGTCACAAATGACAGTTGAATATCCTCCTTTAGGATGTGAAAAATGTTGTTGCCAAAAACTTTAGGGTGCATGACCAAACATGGACACCTCAGCTGCCAGGAGGCTGCAGCTCACTGGGGCAGTTGGCACGCTTTACGAGTGTGACAAAACTGAACGCAAATGCTAAAAATAGAGTCTGAAATTTAATTAGGAAGGAAAAAAGGCCTCCAGACAACAGTGGTATATTCCCTATCTTGTGTGGCTCAATATAAAATAAAGGCAATTTAAGAAAGAGAGCGGAGCTGCAGCCTGCTGGAGCTTATGGCAAAGAATTGATGGCAAACACATGGGAAGATGTGACAACACATACACCCTCGTCAGCAAGTGGAACGTAACAAGGAGTGAGTCACATCCAACTCCAATTGCATGTGATCAGTTTCTTTAAGCAAACCTTAGAAGAGAAGACTGCTACAGGAACGACAACCACCATCGGAAGTTAAAAACACTTTTGCATTTTGTAGAGAAATGTAATTAAATCAACAGCTTTTTCATTCACCGTCAGTTACTGGCAACATATCTACTGAAATTAGCTGGTCTATTAAATCACTAGCCATGCCTACAAGATATATCTGACACCTGGCCACAAGAACTGCAACGGCATTGAAACACTTCCCTCAAGGGCCAATAGCTCAATAATTGTAAAAGTGCTCCAGCACTGCTGTGTCCTCCATATACCTTTAAGCACCAAATCGTTGCAGCTATTGTCAGAACTTTCAAACAGCAGCTCTGAATCAGATGGGAAGAGGGTAAAAAATTGTCAGGCCCATGCAGTTCCCATGAATCATGTCACTGAAGTGATGTAAAGAAATCGAAATGTGGGAGCTGGGCTGCTGCATGAAGTGCTGGTAAACAAAGGGCCTCTAAGTCACAACTATTTCTGCTTCTTTTCATGAATATTAAGTTTACTCAAAAAAATACCTGCACATCTGCAACAACAGTCATAAAATACATTTGCTAGAAATCTTTCTACTAATTTGTATCAGCAGGGTTTTCTTAAGACTGTCACAAAAACACAAAGTAAATTATTTTAAAATGTGTTTAAATCTATGTCATATGTCTAGGAGCTTCAAAATGTATCTGCCAATCCATCTGCATAAATGAAGGGAATTCTTTTCTATTAGCCATTCTGGGCACCTTGAAATAGGTTTTGTTTCTTCTCAAAGCTGAGTTTGAATCAAGAGAAATTGATTTGGGGTTATTTAGCAGAAACTACATTTCTCTGCAGTACTTGAGGGCTCTTTTGTCTGCCAAAACTGATTTACCAAATACTTCATCCTGGTTCCTGTCTGTAGTATCTTCAAACATTACTAAGGAGGCATCATCACATGGAGGTTCTGTGTACAAATTCATACACCAAATATTATTCTCTATAGACAATCCTAAAATAAGGTCTGGGTGGTGTTGAACAAAATGTTTATATTATTACCATTGTGCTGAATAAATCATTATTGACACAGCACTTCTTCCAAGCCCCCTCCCTCCAAAGTCCTTACAGTACTTATCATGACTGCACTAAAATTTATGTAGTTGTATATTTTACTGCATAAAATGGTGAATGGTGTCAAAATAGTAACTTCAATGCAGGGAAAGTAGTGTCCATAAAGGTTAATGGCCCATACTGAAAAGCCAATAACAAATGTCTTTGCTTAATGAAATGCTTGGTTTAGATCATATTTTTCATACTGTGCTTCTGCACTAGTCTGCCAAGCAGATAGTATAAAACAGACTCATGACTCATTCATAAAGTACAACACACAGGAACAACACTCTGGTATTTTCAACCTGAATTCAAATCAACAAGGTCTCATTACAGTGAAAAAAGCACAGCAAAAACCAACCCACCAAGCTTCCTTTATCACCTGAATGAGAATATAGAAACTTTGTCCATCATTCCTACAGTCAGCCACAATCAGGAAATTACGGACTGCAGGAAGATCAAAGGATTTTACTGCTCAAGGTACCCAACACTATTTTCTACAAGTTTAATGCCACTGTTGCCCACCACTCTTACTACTACCCCTAAATAGCTAGGTCAAAATTTATGAGGACTAATTTTAAAAGCTGGAAGAGCTCTCTCTGGATAAAAGCCATCTGTTTGAAGTGCTCGACTGCAAGATCTGAAATGCTTCCCAGCATTTTTTCACTTCCCAGATGTACTGCAAGTTCCAAATATCTGAGCATGAAGTGACAGATTTGCACAGTTGCAAGGGAACTTGTGTTCCGTAATAAAGCAGAACTGTGCAGTAAGCTGTCAGATACAGGGGATCTGAACAAGGAGGGCTGCTGCTGTGGCTGATCTATGTTTTGCAATGCCAGTGTCGTGTTTTTCATGTACAAGAAAGGTATCCACAAATGCTGACACTTATGTTGTGCAGTGGCTTTTCTTTAGGTAGACTGCATATATATCACATCTTCCCACAGAGCCAAGCTACACTCAGAGAATCTGAGAGATGTTCCTCAGTCTACAATCATTTTTAACTCCAGACAAGAGAAAACTGATAAAAGACTGTTGAAAAAGCATCAAATCCATCCTACCTCTGTGATCAGCTAACATCAGTACATTGTTCAACATGAAGGTATTAATCAGTAACACAGTCTACAGCATACAGCTCAGAAATAAATCACTCTGAGGAAGACTGGTTAAGGAAATTAATAGCACAATTATTTGTTATTAGAAAATACTGAAAATTGTAGAAATATCATCAAAAAAAAGCTTCCTTCTAATCAAACATTCCTCTGTTTAAACAGCTAATGAAAATTTCAGCCTGCTCTGATAATGCCTGGTGCCAAGGCCTGAGGAGGAAAGCTGACCAGAGAATTAGCAGAAAGAACCAATTTTGGAGATACAAGTTTTCCTTTATTTTAATGAATACTACTACCTAGTTTGGAGAGAGTGCTTTTCATAAATGCATTTCAAACCACTTGCACAGAAATACAGGGCTGGAAGACATGTCAGGCGATTATTTGGTCCGACCCAGGTCACTAAGATAGGGTGAACAAACTTAAGCTGCCTTGGCAAACATATGTCTAAGATCTTCTTTTAAAAAACCTTGTAAAAGCTACAAGGATTTCAAGGTTTCATTATATGTATAATGCAAAAAGTTCTCCTGGATTTCTTTTCTAAATCCTTCTCCCTGGATTCGAGACTCATATCCTTCTTTTTGCCCCAACACTGGCTACACAGTCAACAAAAAACTGTCAGGTTATTTATAGAAAAAAATTAAGCAAAGCTGTCCTATATTAATCTCATCTTTTCTCAAATAAAAAGCTCTTTTCAACCATTTCTCATAGCCTTTATTTTCTTAACATATTACATTACTTCTTGCTGGTTCTTCCCAGTCTATCTTTATTTCCTTCTTTCTCAAGTGTGGTGCCAAGGATAAACTTGGTACTCTCGAAATGCACCACTTTATAGAGTGGTTAGGTCAGCAGTTGTGTTGCTCATGGCTAAATTAAGTCACCAATAATGTTTGTCTGGACAAGCAATGTACTAGAGCACATTACGTGCTTAGAGGTTTTTTCCACAAACAGATTGAGAAATGTGGCTCTAGGTGCTAACAAGGCAAATAAATAACTGGCTTGAGGATCTTTCTGGTCATACAAGTTAGATGGGTCTGCAGTACACTGAGTCCTCTTTTTTATAAGTGTATATCCTACTTTTGTCTTGAGGTGATATCCCTTCCCTAACTCATTCTTCTGTGATTATCTTAGTTGAACCGCTGCAGTCAGGAAATCTGCCTCAAGAGGACAACTTTTAACCAAAGAGCTACAGCAAAGCCAGGAGCACAAACTCAAGTTAGTTGGAACCCTAATCCTTCCATCCCTTAGCCTGCATTAACTAATAAAATTCACTTAAAAGAATATTACATTCACTTTACATAATACATATTTTTGAATATATATGTATTCAGTGGTTTCACACTTCCTTTGTCTCTATTTTAATTAACTTTCATCCATTAACCTTGAATAATTTGCATAATCCAGCCAGGCAATACCAAAGAATGAGTGATCTCTGACATCTGAAAAGGGAGCTGGTTGAAAAGGAATTTCTTGAGCACTTATTCATGGATGGGTAAGGCAGAAAACAGGCCAGATTCAGGAAGCAGAGCAAAGCTAAGAGCACAATAGAGACACTGTTCATGCTGCAATAGGAAGTTATGACACTTGTAAAGATGGAAACATCAGATTTGGGTAGGTAAGGGAGCAGGCACACTGAGGCTCCACGTTTGCAGTGTTGCACCAGCACTCCTGCCTGTCTCTCCCTCATGTCAAACCTGATGCATGCAAAAAATGCCCAAGGGCCCCGGGAGGTGTTTCCTTCTGACAAGTGCTCCCTGAGGCCACTGACCCTGCCAGAGAGCTCTGTCAGACTGCAGCCCCTGGGCAGGGGGGGAAAAGGTGTCCCACTCAAATCCCTGAGAGAAGTTGTTTCTCCAGCAGTGCTTACACACACACTGCTAATGGCATATTCTGTACAAAGACTGGCACAGCAGTTAAAACTCACAGGCACACACACTGAGCACCAGCTCCCTCTACTGTAGATGCACTGGGATATGTTACTCTGCCACCCCACCACCACCCAAAATGGTCAGATTTGACAAAAGTACTACTCTGAAGCACTGTGAGTAAGATCACTGGAAAAAATGGATCCTGTAGAACCGGCAGACAGAAAGACAGCACAGATTTTTCTTTTCAGTTCTTGTGGTTATGATAATTGAGTTTTCAGTCTTCTTGTATGCTGCATATATCCATCTCTAGTTTGTCTCAAAACTAGAATAAATTTCATGCTCTTAATCTAATATCTTGCAAACAACTGTAGGCTACAGTCTACAGAACAGTCTGCTGCAGTAACTGCAGTCCTGCCTTTATTAGTCACAATATTAATTTCTGACAGAAAATATAATGACATGGACCCTAACCTCTGCTGATCATTATTCTAATTATGATGTTTTGTCTTCCTGAAAAGGTTAAAATTCTGACAAGTCTCAATATCTGGTGGCTGTGTCCATCTATACTGAGGGCTATTCTTAGTTCCAGCTGAAATTAGACACATTTGCAGCACAGCTCAGTAACAAAGTTCCATTAATTGATAAGATTTATTTAAAAGTATGACTCGACAGGACAGAAATATTTGCTGAGGCCAGACTGAATTCAATTAATAGTCTAAACATAAAAATACAAGAGGCTGGCTTTTTTAAGAGAAAGGGAAAATTTTTTTTGTTTGAAATTGACCTTATTTTTTTAATGTTAGACTAAACAAAAGTTTAATTTCAGATTAAATCAGTGCCCATGGTTTTACTCAGCATGAAATCCAATTAAACAATCAAAGTATCAAAAGTCAGCCAAGACATCAACAAAGATGAGGACAGCAGAGAGGCTCTGAGACTTGCCCAAGAGTGGATAGTCAGAGCCTGCACAGAAATTTTTATGTAACGGAAAGCAAAGACACAAGATCAGAAAGAATCCAGACAGACAGAGAAGTGATCAGTAGCCTATCCATGAAAATGGCTCATTTATTGCTTGCAAAAAGGAGGAGGAAGATGTTAAAGTTGTAAGACAGGGATAGAGAGCTGAGCGCAGAGACTCCAGTTTGCTTGAATGTTGAAGAACAGAGACAAAGAAGAAGATGAAAGAGAGAGAACAGATGAAAATATGATCAAGGAAGGTCAGCTCAGAGGACAAGGATGCATCAGGGGGATGGGCTGGAAGCAGTGCAGGTATTGAGCTAGCAAAGATCTCCAAGTAAGGAACCTGAGAGACTGACAGAGCTGCCCTAGGCAATAGGAGAACAGGACACCAGCATATCCAACAAGCATGGGTTGGAGAGAGTTCAAAAAATACCCCAGCTTCTCATGCCATCCTTCCTCTATGCCATGGTGCAGATGGTCACATCTCAGCCATGGGCCTCTAGAGTCCCCAAAGACAGATAATGAGAGAACAGAGATAAAAAGCAGAAAGTCAGTTTGATCAACTTAATTTTTACTTTGTACCATTCCTTTGATAGGAACGGAACAGTTAAAGCAAATAAAGCTGCTTTGAAATAGGAATTGACAGGACGAAATATAGCAAGTACATGAGTGGAACTTCATCAGAATTACGCCAGAACTCATTAATCTGTATCAGAGTAATGGTGTTACTTTAAAGTTAACACCAGTATTTCAAAGCAAAAGGTCTTCTGGATCTCTAGCAAGTCACTGCAAAACCTTTTCAGCTAATCAGTATCATTGCTTCAAAGGAAATTAAACTGTCTCCACCCAGTAACTCTAGTGGCATTTGATCTACAATTGGCTTGAAGTTAAAAATTAATTACCCTTCCAACATATTGATTACATGACTATAAATATAAAAGCAGCAGCCCAGAACAATGTACACTGACCCTCTGTTGAAACAGCATGTTTGTTTTCAAAAGGAGCTGACAAGTTCCCTTGAAGAGGTAGCAGTAAAACTAAAACCAACAGTGCCATCTAGTGCACCGCTGTGGTCAGAGCATCACACAGAATCACATAATTCTTTATTTCACTATTTCCCGGTGCTAACGGAAAAGGACTGAAAAAATAAATGCTACACTCTCTGTGTCTGAAGTACCGAGGCTTACCACTGACGAATATATAACTTTCAGGCAAAGACAGTCTTACATCATATTTATATTTGTATTATTCATAAAACCTCACAGTTAAATCTACTTAGTAAATTTAACTGACTGTGAATTAACTGAAATAAATAAAGTTCTACATTGAGAGTAATTCTCAGGTTCTAAACCATTTTGTTTCAAAACAGCTACACTTAAACATCTCTGCTCTTTTCAGACGTTATCTAGGCTGAAACAGTTGTTCAGCCTGGAGAAACTCCAAAGAGGGCTCACAGCATCCTTCCAGTACCTAAAGGGACCTACAAGAAAGCTGAAGAGGGACTTTTTACAAGGGCATGGAGTGACAGGAAGAGGAAGAATGGCTTTAAACTGAAAGAGGGTAGGTTTAGATGTGATATTGGGAAGAAATTCTTTACTGTGAGGGTGGTGAGTCAATGGAACAAGGTTAGAGAAGCTGTGAATGCCCCATCCCTGGAGTGCTGAAGGCCAGGCTGGTTGGGGCTTTGAACAACCTGCTCAAGTGGAAAGTATTCCTGGACACCTCAGGGACAGGTGAAGAGGGAGGAGGGTGCATCTGGGTGATCTTTAAGGTCTTTTCCAACACAAAGTACAATCTTTAAAATATGCACTAAAATAGATTAAAAATTCTGCATATGTTTCAAGGCTTTTTATTAGAATCACGGAATACCCTAAGTTGGAAGGGACCCACAAGGACCATCAGAGTCAAACTCCTGGCACTGCACAGAACAATCCCAAGGGTCACACCACATGCCTGAGAGCATTATCCAAACACTTCTTGAACTCAGGCTGGTATTGTGACTACTTCCCTGGGGAGCCCGTTCTAGTGCCCATTTTCTAGGTGAAAAATCTTTTCCTAATAGATCTTTTCCTAACCTAAACCTCCCCTGGCTCAGCTTCATGCTGTTTCCTCAAGTTCTGTCACTGGTCACAAGAGAGAAGAGATCAGCACCTTCCCCTCGTGACAATATTGAAGACTGCAGTGAGGTCTCCCCTCAGTCTCCTCTTCTCCAGGCTGAACAGACCAAGTGCCCTCAGCCACTCCTCACACAGCTTCCCCTCAAGGCCCTGCACCATCTTTGTGGCCCTGCTTTGGACACTCTCTAATGTCTTTATATCTTTCTTATATTGTGGCACCCAAAACTGCCCCAAGCACTCGAGGTGAGGCTGCTCCAGTGCAGAGCAGAGCAGGACAATCCCCCCCCTTGCCTGGCTGGTGATGCTGTGCCTGATGCCCCCCAGGCCAAACTTGGCCCTCCTGGCTGCCAGGGCACTGCTGACTCAGCTGCAACTCGCCATTGACCAGGACCCCCAGGTCCCTTTCCATGGTGCTGCTTTCCAGTATCTCATTCCCCAGTGTGTCCATGCATCCAGGGTTCCCTTTCAGGTAAATTAAATACTGATTCAACTCCCTTTTCCCAAAACCCTCTACAGCCCTCCCACTCTATCTAGCATCATACTTGGCCCTCTACACTAGATAAATGTACATTCATTGTCAGCTTTTAATATAGTCTGCCTTAAACTACAAAAGAGACCCTAAAGTTAAGGCTGTATATCCTGCAGCAGGAAAAGAAAGATTACAATCTCTATGCCAATTGCCTCAGATTCCCTTCTACCCTAAAGACTCATATTTCACCAGGGGTTTTTTGTACCTACAGCCTGGTATCAGTAATTTTTAATCCATAAAATATGGTGTCAGGCACGTCTCAGTTGACATTGGGCACACAGATGTGTGCAGCATGCACACATCCTTCAGATTTTGCAGCTTTATTCACCTCCTCCCCTGACATCAGGGGAACTAGTCTATCGACACCCTGAAAACATTTCATTTGTTTTGGTTTCCCTTTTGTTTTACTTGGCCAAGAGAAACTCCTGTAAATGTTAAAACATAGAACCCTTGGTATGACATAGACCTGGCCCATTTTAGTCCATTCCTCTCCAGCTTGTGCCACGGGCAGGATCAGGCCCTCACCACTGTCCTTCTCAGCCTCTGCCCTGTGCAGGGCTACCATCACCAGCATGTGACCCCACCAGGCTGTCCAGCACATACATGACAAAACCCCAGTTTTGCCAGGTTTAGAGAGCTGCAATGCTTTCATAACTCATTCAAGGGTTTATTAACAGACCATTTGAAAAATCCTTCCCTGGAATACAGCCCACAAAAAGGGCCAGCCTATATTGCATGGAAACTGTGAAGGGCAATGTGCTGTAAAGAAAAAATCACATGAGATCCATTTCCCTTTTTTACCCACTTTCCCATTTCCCCATTCCCTTCCTAGGCTTTCTCTTTCTTCCTGGCTTCCAGGAGAACTCCCAGCACACAAGGCAGGGAGCAATGCATCGTGGATTTGGCAGTCTGAAGTATCTCAGAGCAAAGACTGTAACTAAAGGGAATCTAAAGACAAATCCAGAAACCAGTGGCAACAAAGAGCTAAAACTACCAGAAATTAACACATACAGCTCCAACCATCATGTGCTACACAAGGGGATGGCCAGAAAACAATGTGTAATGACACAAGTTGTATGAGGAAGCTGGACTCTGTTGCAACAGTTCTGTAAGCTCAACCAGGTTTAGAAACAGCTGTTCATGTCACCATGTCAGCAAGCAGCACAGGAAGGCAGTGGTTCACCTGTGTCTTACCACCTCTGCCATCATTCCTTCTAGGTCTTTCATAGGTTATCAAACTCTCTTCTGCTACCATTAAATTTCCAAGAAAACGCTGTCTTATCCTGTGTTGCACCTGAAACATCTATAAAGGTTCCTTGCTGCTCTTCTTTCCCCCTTTCCCTAAAAATCACTTTTAAGGGCCACAAAAATTTAGGAAACAAATATCAGGGAGACTAGAGAACCCTCTTCATCACACTATATGGTGTTACTTTACATCTCTAGATATCTCACTTCTGTTTGTATCTCATCACTTCATCCTACACATGACAGAGACATGAGACTCCTTTTTTTTGCTGCATATCCTGATCTGACATGAGAGACTAAAACCAGAACTTCAAAATCTTACTGTGAGGAAGGAAGTGGAGCACAGTATTTGCACTAACTTCCTACAGATTGCAAAAGCCTGAGCTTATCATTTGGAAAGAATGCACATGAGGCTTTCTCTCAGACTAATACAGATCCATATCAGTCGGGAATATCATTATAGCACAACAATTAAAACAGGCACAGGTACATAACAAATGCAATTCTCTAAAAATTGGAAAACTAGTTAAAGCACATGTAGAATAAAACTTTGTTCCCTTTCATGATCAAAAGCATTTTCTTTGGTTCAAAATAGTTCATCTAGCTATCACAATTATTTAGTGAGCTATTAATTACTCCCAAAATACAATTCCAGTTCTAAGATTTTCCATTTCCAGTTAGTCCGGACAAAATGCTTGCTTAAGTGCCACAAAGAGGAAAATGACAGCATTTTTTCACACTAAAAACTCCTCTGTGTATTTCTTGAGCTTAGAGAGATGCAACTAATAAAATCAGACCTTCAATCTTTGTGTTGCTTTTTTTCTGAGTTGTTCTTCTTAACCAAAAAATTGCTTCCTGGGAGGTTGTTGAGGATATTATGGTGGGATGTATTTTCTCTGGGTTTGTATTAGATATTTGTCAATTGTCTTCATGACAGCTGAGGGAGAACTATCCCTATAGCCCAATTTACTGCAACAACAACAAAAAGTATTTTCCCTCCTCATAAACTTCTTGGGAATAGACAGAATTGTTAATCTAAAAAAAACCTCATTCCCACAGAGATAGTCAACAGTGGAAATACTTGGGGGAGGGGGTGGGAATTCTTCCTTTTAAACAATTGAATAAGGGTTTGTCAATATGAAGCCTATGAAGCTGAGTTCAAAAAAAGCATTTGTTGATTAATGCAATGGATAATTCCTGCACTAACTTTGTTATGATTCTGATACTAATCTTGCTCTTCACAACAGACCTCTGTACCATTATAAACCAAATTAAGTGTAAAATTGAGACCTCAGAATATGAAAATGTGGGGGGGTTAAGTCAAGCAAGTTGAGTGCTATCTGGGGATAATGTACAGTCACATACAACCTCCCACAGACACACTGCCCATTTATCTGTAACCTTCCTTGATGCCTGGTCATTTAATTTACCTGACCTGATCCACAGTCATCATCAGCATCAGAACCCATGTGGTGAAATCCTGGCTCTCTGGTAGTCTCAAATTTCTAAAGCAACAGAAAATTGAGAACAATGCAATTACTACAGTCATACATAGGATCACTTTTGCTAAAGTAGAATGGCAAGATAAATTCTCCAGTATCTTTTACATCTAATGGGGTTTCACTGTGTTCCAGTGCAGTGGTAAGAAATGACAGATCTTCCAAGGAAGCAGATCTTGGCACAGGTGAGTTCTGACTGCTACAAATTGCACCACTGCCTTAACCAGTCTTTGATTAAACAGAACACTGCAGGACAACCACACAAAAAAAAAAAAAAAACCAAAACAACAACAATGAAAACCCAACCAAACAAAAAACCACAAAACACCCCACAAACAAAACAAATCTCTTTTAATAGATCAATGTGATTTTATCAATACACAACATGACAACTGTTTCAAAAGTACATAACAGAAGTTCTTACATGAACATTTGGACACTGTCCTAATTTTCACAAGTATTTAGTATTCAGGACTTTTACTGAGGTCAGAAGAAGAAGATATGCTTGTGCTGCATATCATTCAGAGGCCCGACATTCAAAAATAAAATTACATTGTTTTAGTTCAAAATGCAAACTTCTCTTCCCTTTGTTTCTTCCAGTATGTGCACAAAATCAAAAATTAAGGCCCCACAGCACTGTTAAGCAGCATGAAGTACCACTGACTCTGTAAGGCATTTTTTCCTACACTAGCTCAGAAATTCTCAGCTCTTTACTCACATCTGCTTGAATGGTTTATCTTTATTGAGATTTTATCTACATAAGACATTCAGTTCTACAGAGAGTAAAACAAAAAAGGAATTTGGACTCCTACAGTGAATCTCAACCTCATTAAACAAATCAGCACATTTACCATTTCCTGTTGAAAAATAAAATTGCCAAACAATGTCTCCTTTAGAACGACAGTAAATAAATCCAGCTAGAAGACTACACTTCCTTTTTTTTTTTTTTTTTTTTGGGAAAGGAATAGCTAAAAATATAAGCAAGAACCAGGCTCAGTGAGATGGAAGGAAAGGAATTTTTATGTTTTCTCATGGAGCCTTCCAAAATCAGGTGGTTGCTCAAATCCTGTGAGCTACTGTTCTATTCCTGCAACAATCTGATGGCTGGGGCAAGCAGTGCTCCAGCTCCTTTGCTCTCCTTAGTTTTGCTTTCTCCTGGCACCATTGCTGCTTTCTCAATCTATCCTGGTACAGAGCAAAGGCAAACAAATACACCAAAAAAGAGCAAGACCGGTTCAGGCTGGAGAAGTTTTGGACTTGCAGTAAGGCACACTGTCCTCTTAAGCCTTTATGGGGTGCAGAACCCTTACACTTCAATTCTGGCTTGTTTCCTAATCTCCAGACTGTCCTCTTCCTTTGCTAATCCTAATCCTGCCCTATCTCCATATTATCAATAGTTACTGATACAGCATTCCTGATGTCTGAGTAGGAGCTGCAATAAAGACAGTACAGAAATACAGCCCTCTTGGTACAAAGTCCTTTGTGCATAAATCTGTGATTTACCTCTCTGAGTACAGGTTCCCTAGGGAGCACAGAGCACTGCTGAACTATAAGTGCAGACCTCTCCTTTCCCTTAGCTGTTTAACTTCAGCTGCCCCTTGGGTTCTTCCCTTAGCTCTTGTGCCTCTTCACTGGTCCATCACCTTCCTTCCTTTTGCTCTTTTAACACTAAAAGGGAATTTGGCTGTCATAATACAGGGGCCTAACATTTAGACAGCTGTGTCTGAACTCATACAGGCAATAATCTTGTCCTAAGACAGGTGTCAGATGAATCTCACCTTTGGAGTGCTTATTTCTCCCCAATGATGGAAACTGAGGGTCATGAGCTGAGACTCAGGTGTTTATCAGTTAAGTATCAAAATACACCCCAATAATCCAATTTTAAATACTCAACTAAACCTTTTCACAGATGATTCATTTGACCATGATATTCCCCATTTCATTAAGACCCACTCTATACTCAGTAATTTCCCTGGTACATTTTTTCACTCCTTTTTGTATTCCATTCTTGGAATGGAATTCCAAGTTTGAACTGGATTCAGTTCATTACATCCAAACTGTTCTCTCTCTTCTTCATCTCTTCCATGGAGCCGCTTCCATTCTTACTTCAGTTTCTCTCCATCAGATGCTGAAAAGGAAAAAGGCTCAGAGAATCATGCCACACAATGTCAGGAAGGATTGCTTCAGGATATTCCTTGCTACTTTCTCCTGCAACGCAGGCCACAAGACTCCTTAAGCCCTCTCTAAATTGGAGAATGTATCTTCCAGAAAAATGGTCAGTCTTTACTCTAAAATTGGTAGTATCAGTGTTGCCTTGGTGAAAGCATTCCACCAGTACTTAACTGCTCTGACAATTAAGTTTATTTTTAGCTTGAATTTGTCCTGTTTTAACTACTAGCCATGAATCCTGTATCCTAATACACTAAAACACCCTATTAACAACTTTCTGATATCCCTACAGATATCACTACCTACAAACATCTAAGAAGGTTTTTTTGCTAATAAAACTAATCAGAGATTGGATAGCTTGCATTTTCCAGTCCCTGATTATTCTTTGAACTCTTTGTAATGCATAAATGTTCCCCTTGAAAGCCTCTAGTTGTACCTGTCTATAACAAGTGTATTTATCTTTTAAAAACAGTCTGTAAAATAGACATGCCAATACTCTTCTTTCCAAAGCACTATCACAGTACATGGCTATGATATAATTTATTAATAAAATTTTAGCACTTTAGTACAGATTGTTTAAGTTTGCAACTTCTCCATAGACACTGTAAAATAAACAATGGTACAGAAAACTGTAAACGATGGTACAGAAAACTTCTCTAGTCCTATTTTCCCTTCAGACGCTGGTGCTGTTATTTAAACCCCTAACACTGCTCAGTTCTGGCAATCCATCATGCACTGCTTGATGTGATTTCAAGAACTCTTTTAGAATGCACTTTCATTATTCAGTTGGTCATCACATTGCATCAGAACTGAGAGATTTTCTATAATGAAAGATGTTTTATATCTAATAAACATCTAATTTAACATCTAATGAAAGATGTTTTATAAGAAGTCACTAATCTTCTTTTCTTGACAGTACTTCCTTTTACATTTCAGCAGGAAATCGGGATTCTTTCTTCACAGAATTTTGGATTAAGCACTTTTGCAAGTCTGGCAACTTCATCAAAAAATACGTTCAAGGAGTCAAAGGACAGGTAAAAAAAGAAGTTGGTCTCTATAGACAACATTTTAATAGCTAACACTGTGGCTTTTAGAAAGCTAACATACTAAGATGGCAAAGATAATTAACACGTTAGGAGAAACCTACAAACAGATCCCCTATGCCTGAAGAATGCAGGCTACAGAATCAGTAGAATGTGAAGTTTTTAGCACCTCTGAAAATCTGTACATAATTTAGAGTATATAAGCATTGCTCATACGGAAAGCTAGTTTGAGACTGACTAGAACCAAAAGTAGATGCTTCCGTATGCAGCACTTCCTCCTTATCTTCCTGCTGTCTTCAGCTCTTTGCAGATGTTGCTGCACTATTGACCATTGCCCTCATACCTCCTTGTCTCTGCTGGAACCGGAGCAGCAGCCAACAAGACCTAGATGTATCTCCCTCCTTTGGTTGCCCTTCTCTAAAATGTGCAACACTTGCTCTTTTTCATCCCCCTTTTGCATGTTCCAATCCCTGGATAAAAAAAATTTGGGTCACAAATAAATAACTCCGCTCTGCTTCAAAGCACCTCAGTTTATGGGAGAACTAAATCTTGTTGTTACCACTTACAGTGCAAACACTAGATCTCCAAACATACAGACACAATTTGGCAGACACTTCCCAAGGCCCTAAGATCAGATACATACTTGGGAATCCCAGGAATTGGAGTATGTCTCCTACCAACTCACAGGAATGTGAGGATTTATTCCAGCAGGTATCAGGATGCAAGAAGGTGCTTCCCATAGAAAGGAGCAGGCAGCAGGGGCACAGCCTGCCAAGCCTTTCTGGGCACTCCTCCTCTCCTACTGCCAGGAGCACATCTGGGCCAGGCTCAGAGCGTGGCCAGAGTCCACCATTGTCCTAGAAAACAGAATGTAGTACATCCTCCAGGTTAAACAAAAAGGCCTCAAATACACCTCTTGTGAGTTTGTCCTTTGAGCAGATGCAATAGATAAAATGTCAATCACCTGCCTTGAATAAGAAGAATGAACATGTAACTTTTTTTTCTGCATTTTTTATCTCAATCATCAGGGGCAGTGCAGAAGGACAGAGGTGTGCTGTGCTAACCACTGTGCCCTATCACCTCCTTGCCAGTCTTCAGGATGTCTTCAGCACTGAAGAAACTGCACTTGTCTCAAGCCATACTGGTAGCCCTGCAGGGAGACCTTGCAGTTAGGAGTGCTGTGCTCTCTCTCCCAGTGCTACTCCGGGGCCAGGGGTTTGGGTCTACACAGTCAATACAGAAAAAAATGACAGAAGCAGTACAGCAAAATAACAAGGTACTTGATTGGTAGCTCTACTGTGTCTGATCAGACTAAGTAAAACTCAATATTTGTTCTTCTTGGTGGGCGGGGGTGGGGTTGGTTCTTTTTGTAATTAATTAATTTTTCTCTCGCTACATCTGTAAACTACGTGCTGCTCATCAGACAGATCTAGCTCATGGTGAGCTTCATGTAGTGTGACCAGACTCCTGCTAAGACACCAGCTAGCTAGTAAGAAACAGGATATTTTCCTGTTCTGTGTGTTACTATAGTGCAAATTAGCCTTTGATCAACGTGTAGAGACACTGACACATGCAAAAATATGAATTTTAAATATGAGATTTATTGGTTGGAAATTGACTGTATTTAATTTAAAACAGCAAGTAGAGATACATGACTTCATAGAAGATACATATAAATTCTAAACTAACTTGCGTATCACTACTGTATCTGAAATCACTTCCCAATCTTGACATCCTTAAGCCTCACATCCTGAAATTTTTTCTGCATCTCCAGGATTACTTTTAGTCCTCCTTTAAAATTCCTCTGAAATTTACATATTCTTCCTGAGAAGACACACAAACACTCCAAAATACTGAGTCACAAAGCAAGACAAATACTTCTGTTTGATTATTCCCATTAAATCCTAAGGTCACAGTAAAGTACCTGTGAGGGTACTATTAAGAAGATTCACATCAATTTCTAGCATGGCTACACCGTCCTTCTCTGAATCATTCACTTCATCATGTTAGTTTCAGCAAACTTCCAAGAAGAATCTGGTGTAAACATGGTACATCCAACAGATAGATACATTAACTTATAAGAAAACTGTTCACATTTATCTGGGAAGATCTACTTTTTTGAACTATCTTCCTGATACATATTAAATAAAGCAACACCCATGGCAATATCCTCCACCTGGCAAACACCAAGGTGTGTTAAAAATTAACAGGAGCACTTCACAGACCTCAGGTAGTTATTCTTAAGACTCCTGGATGGAAGTTATAAAGTCCTGTTGCATGACTGAACATTGCACAATGCTGTTCCCTGCTACAGACCCTTACCTTTTATTATTGAGTCCAAATAATATATGCAAAGTGTTTAAACCCAAGTATCCCTTAGATGCACATTTTTTGTTCTATACTTCACTCTAAATCTAGCAATCGTCTTATCAAACATTAGTTTTAGTTGTCCTTTATCTTGTTTCTGACATAAATACACTTCTGTCCATTATCTTTATCCTCCATCGCTGCTTCAGGTATTTTAAATTCCTCTGCAACTGTCCTGAACCAGTCATGTTGTCCAACCTATACATTAATTTAATTATTTTCCTTTACATGTTTTCATCATATACTGATATTTTTTTGTCATTTTAATATCCACATTGGGCTTAAACAACTTTTTGTCCATTTTCACTTTCCTTCATTTCCATGTGATAATGCTCTTATAGCATCTAGAGTGACAGCCCTGAAAAATTTTACAGACATTGGAATATTTTGCTCTATTGCACATTGGCAGTATTTGTATAGGAGTACTGGTGCAAGAAATACAGATGTGGATGAACTCCAAAGCACAATCCTTTGGCTTGAGGCTGGCTACATTCTCACCACCAACCATGACTGACTTAGGTGTATCTCAATACCTGTGATCTTCCCGTCAAGGATCAGCTTTTCCTTGTTCATCATAACTGAGGTGACGTACACTGTGCTGGACATTAAGAAAACGTATTTTTAAATGTTACCAAAGAGTTACCACTGCCTAGAGGCAATCCTTGCAAATCATCATCCCAAATCCCCCTGTGTAACTGCAGTGTCACACCGCTGGGTGACATTCTTCACAATTTCTCAGTCAGGTAGTAAAAAACTTCCAATCTATTTATTTTTTTCCCACTGACCCCATTACATGTCCAATCTTCTACAGTACAAATAATTTCACACATTTCTCTGTCGCTGGTGTTAGGCTCAACTTCTCAGAATCTCCCCCAGCACCCGTGGGATGCGCGGTCCTGGACCCCATCACCGGCACCCTCGAACCGGCACTGCGCACCCGCCGCGGCGGGGCTGGACCCTGGGCACACTCCTCCTCTCTGAAAGGAGCCTGTAGCCAGCGGCGGGTCGGTCTCTTCTCCCAGGCAAGCAGTGACGGGACAAGCGGACATAGCCCTAAGCTGTGCCAGGGAAGGTTTATTTTGGATTTTAGGAGGAATTTCTTCACTGAGAAGACAATTAGATTTGGAAATGGACTGCCCGGGGAGGTGGGGGAGTCACCGCTCCTGGAGCTCTTTAAGAAGAAACTGGAAGTGGCACTGAGTGCCATGGTCCTGCTGAAAGGTGGGGTTCGTCATAGGTTGGACTCGATAATCTCAGAGGTCGCTTCCAACTCAACTGATTTTGTGATTTTTACTTCTGTCTGCCCACACCTCCAGTTGCTATTAAAACCCTTCCAGGATCACCCCTTTTCCATTCCCACCATGATTTTCCACACCGAGATCCCCCCTTTTCCATTCCCAACACGATTTTCCCCTCCGGGACCCTCCCCGTTCCATTCGCTCCCCGGGGACCCGCCCCCCGCGCGCGCGCAGGCACCGCCCCGCACCGCGGGCGCGCGGGTCCCGCCCTTCCTGCCGGGAAGGAGGAGCGGGAGGGGGCGGGCGCAGCCGGACGGGAAGATGGCGGACCTGGAGGAGCAGCTGTCCGACGAGGAGAAGGTAGGGATGGGTGGGTACGCTGCGCCGAGCCGTGCCGCCCTCTTGTCGCCGTCCCTTCGAGCCGGCGGGGCTCCTGTTTACAGCGGGGCCGGGGCGCGGGGGGACGGCGGGGAGAGGCAGAAGAGACGCGGAAGGGCTTTCCCTTCCCCCACCTCCACTTCCCGTTCCCCAGGCGCCGTGCCCGTGCCAGGCGGCTGCTCCGAAGCACCCGGCCTGCCGTCCCCAGGCACCCCCGCAGGCTTCGGGAAGAGATGGGGTACATGTGATTTACGAGGGGGAAGGAGCTGTGGGGGTGAGGAAGGCTGTTTTGCTTCCTGCTAGGAGGCAGCAATTGGGGAAGTGTGAGGTCAAGGAGCAGAGGGACTATGTTAGCGAGATGTACATGTACTCTTTTTGTGGCAGTTGGAAACTCAAATTTAAGGCAGATTTTTTGTAGAAAAGTCTCAAAAGGAGCAGGATGTTTTTGAGACCCCAGTTATCACAGCTCCTTGTCATCCTCTGTGGGGTCCAGCTCCACGGTAGCTCCCTGTTTCCAAGCTAGGGTGTGGTGTTCCGTGTACATGGTGCTGGTGCACTGCTCATGCCTTTATGTAATGCGCGCTCTTGCTCACTTTACAATTTAAAAATTTATATTTTCCTGTCTGTGGAAGTTGTGAGATGACTCATATGTGGAAGGCATCAATACATGGTGTTGCAGACTTATTTGAAATTAGAAGGATGTCTAAAATATCTAAGTAGTTACAGAATGGCAGACTTTCTGTTTCACCATGTTTTATAACCGGAGATGGACTGATATGCCTAGGAGTGCATAGCACCGGGTTATTGCTATCTTCTTGCTCTCAAACCAAGAGGTTTGAAGACTGTGCCCTCCTCTACTTAATTCCCATTTCAGTGCCACCTCTCTGTTGGTACAAGTAATTCAGAAGTGTAAGTGGTAATTGTTTTTTCTAGCCCTGTACAGCAAATACAAGTAACACTAATCAAATACATTGTGCCGGAGGGTATGCTGAAATTACCTAACTGGATGGTTACCATTGGAAGGGGTCCGTGGGCATCATTCTGTAGTCATCTAGAGCAGGCTGCCCAGGACTGTGTGCAGATGGCTTTTGGAAATCTCCAGGGATGCAGACTCCACAACCTCCTTGGACAACCTGTGGCAGTGCTTGGCCACCCTTGCAGTGTTTCCTTGTGCCCAGATGGCACCTCCTGTGTTTCATTTTGTGCCCATTGCTTCTTGTCCTGTCAGATAATAAAAGACAGAATGACGATTTTATCTTGTCTCTGTATGAGCTTGAAAATGCTGCCTTTGCTTTTGTGGTTGATGGAGTTAAGTTCTGAATTTTCTTCCACCCACTAATTTCAGGGTTTTTTTTTCTCCAAAAAGGAGTGCAGAGACTCATAGAGACTCTTTCTGCCTTGGTATAAGTGAATAGAATGAACACTCATCCATTGTAAATTTAATTGATTTCTCTGTCCGTCCCATATAAAATTGATTGTCCTGTATGAGTAGAATTTTCCAACCCTTAGAGTATATTTTATTGGCTAAGAACACAAAGATGGGTAACACTGCACACTCAGGGAAGAGCAGGCAATGTGCATGTAGATTTTGTGATACCTGGAGATTTTATTTTTGATGCATTAAGTTGTGCTGTCATACAATAAAAATGTTACTTCGAGTATTCAGTTTTATTGAGCTTAAAAAAAAAAATCAGCTGGACAGCATTTGACAAACACACCCTTCTCACTCATCCAGCTGGGGCTATAAATAAATGCAGGAGTAGATGCGAAGAGGCAAACATTGATTTTCGTGAGAAACAAATCACATTGCTCCTTTATATACTTTCCTCCCATGATACAGAAGTGATAGTATTGAAGGCTAATGCTGATGATGGTGGTGATGCATTTTTGTAGATAATTTCAGTAGAGACATAACTAGAACCCTCAAACTCCTAAAATTCAAGGAGGAAAGAAGGTGAACCAAATAACAGAACTTTTTTTCTCTGACTTGTAATAATGATGTATGAGCACAAATAAGTAGGAGATCGAGTGATGTAATGATAGGACAAGTTCAGAAAGGTCTTTTATTCATATCTTACTTCGTGTTTAGTCAGAAGATTTAAGTGTTGCAACAGCAGTGAGCAGTTCCATATACCTTACTGTTACTCAATTTAAGATGACTCTGTTTAGCTGTAACATAATTCAAGTTTAATACTTGCAGTATTTAGCATAATTGAGAATATAGAAAGGGGCATAATTGGAATAATGGCAAACCAGATTGTTACTGTTCAGGTAAAGAATCTTTAAAACCAGGGAAGGAGAAGAGCCAGAAAGAGCATTATTTCAATACTCAAGATTGCATAAATGGTTTTGAACTCAGCCTTGTTCCTTAGATTCGCATTTTTGCAGAGATTTTTGAAGCCATGTTTTTCTTTCAATGAAGATAGTGTGACAATAAATTTGAACAAGCTTTTTAAAAGAATCTGAGGACTATTTGTAGCAAATAAGGTGTGCAAGATTTGTGTACATCCAAAGATCTGTAGTTGAACCATTGCCTGTGAAAGTTACTGGTTTTAGCATCCAGGACAGTGATTTTTCAGTGCTGAACACAGCTTTTGTGATCCACAGTGTTTTGTAGTTGCGTTATTCACAGAGGTCACTGAAAGTTCAGGAGCTTTTAGGTATGTTGAATTACAAATTTTTGTTTATTTTTTCAGTTTGTTTATTCAGAAATGAGGTGTGACAGGTGGAAATCTTGAAGGCCTGACCTCTCAAGCAACAAAGTCATTACTTCTGCACCCTTCCTACAGATAATGTATCATCACTTGACAAGTTTTCAGTGCAAAACCTGTTTATGTATCCAGGGTATTTGAAGTAGTTTTGTTAAACTCTAATAACCATTTTTGTAGCTTAATTTTATTTCAGTTTATCTAGAAATGGTTTTCTTACCTGTAGCTACAACAAACTCATAAACATATAAAAATATTTTTAATAAGCATATTAGTGGGAATATTAAAGGTACAATTTATCTACATGAATGTAGGCCATGATTGAGGAAAGGTACTGATTTTACTGTAAAAGTGGCATTTGCTAATGTAAATACTCATTTACAAACAACGGCACAAATGAAAAACAACACTGAAACTATTTAAATCATAAAACTAGTGTTCTCCGGTCTATTTTTGGTGACTTGAAGGGACACGTATATTGTAGGTTTGGTTGGGATTTTTTTTTGTTTTGTTTTTAATGTGGATCTACAAAGCACAGGAGTTAAATAGCTGTGTATGACTTGAGAGAAAGCCTAAGAAAATCAGGATGCCTTCAGGGAGGAAAGGACAACTCATGAAATTTTTAAATACTAAGTTATCTCTAGCATTCCTAAAATGCTAAACAAAATAAATATGGCAATTGTAAAACATATTTTTTTTAAAAAGGAACTACACCTCTTTCAGTAAGCTTATATCTCAGTAGTTTCACTTTTTCAGGAAGATGGGGTTTAACAGAACAAAACTTCTCTTATGATGAGGAAGTAGTCCCATTTGTGAAAGTGAGCCCAGGTATTCCAGGTATTTCCTGCTACACTGGGTATCTTTGTAACTTCTTAGATTTGTAGATGTTGACACCTTTAGCTAATAAAGTTAAACAAAACTATACTCTGCAGTATAGTTTTGTCAGATTAAGGAAAACCCATTTCTTAAATCAGTGCTTTGGAATGAAAAGTCTATGCCAATAAATTGCATTTCTCACCTGTAACGTTGTCTTCAAAATGTAATTCACTGACAGCAGATTGCACTTACATGTACAAGCCCACCAATGTGGGAGGCTCAGGTACTTTTCTTAATGCGATTATAAACCTTTTTCTTGAAACTCCTTTGGAAGCATTAGCAGAATTTTTACATGAAGAATGTTACTTTTCTAATTTACATGTGTTAAAGCAATTCCTGTGCTCTACATTGTTGATTTTGAAAGGATGTAGAATTCTGACTTTAAGAATTGTGTCAAATGAGACTTGGAGACTGTAGATGAGTAGGAGCTGCATTTGAATAACGTTTTCTGGGTATAATTGCACTGTAATCCATAAATTTAAAGTCTTGCAAGTGTCCTTTGATAACATTTTGATGAAATTCTTTAATAAGAATGAAGAAGTTAGGTGTACTTTTCAGAGTGATATGTAAATCAGATTATTGCAGGCCTTCCAAGATTTAAGATTTTCATGTCCATCTCAGGATATACAGGGAAATGTGTGTGATGATAGTGTGTTGTCTTGAGTTAGGTTTTTTTTATTATTATTATTAAAAATGCAGCAATACCATTGAGATTGAAGGACAGAGTAGATATTTGAATCACTTTCTTGGAAAAGTGTTAAACACTGTCTGAAGAAGCAATCATATACTGTATGTGTACCTGCAGGTAATAACTTACTTTATTTTACAGTCATACTGGCTGGAAGAAATTTCTGAAGGTAACTAATGCTGCTTAGTCAAAATGGGCCAGCTTAGATAAGGTTGCTTAGGGACTTGCACTTTGAGTTTTGAGTATCTCCAAGGACAGAGACTGTACTGGCTCTCTGGGTGAGGTGTTGCAATGTTTGTCTAAGCCCATGGTCAGAAACTTTTCCTAATACACAATTGTTGCAACTTGTGTTCAATGCTGCTCATCTTTCACTGTGTACCTCCACAGTAAGTTACTGTGCAAAGCAAATTGTTTGCCTTTTTGACAAGTTAAAAGTAATTACTTGAAGATTGAAGATGAATACAAATGAAACCTACTATTATAAAAAAAGATCAGTTATTTATTCTTTCCTTAGTACTAGTTTGAAGAAATCAGGTGCCCTTTGGAGATTATGACTTGTGCCATTGTTAGGGAGTATTTATGATGCTGTGGCACCTCAGGACCATTAAAAGCCCCCTTATTGCTGCCTTTGTACTCTCAAAACTGCTTGCAGAAGCTTGCTACGTAGGAAACTTCATAGTTTAACTAGATATGGGAAACAACTTGAAGCAGAAAATAGAGTAATAGAACAAGTTATTGGCAAATACAGTGATGAAAATGGAGACATTAATTTATTATATAATAGATATGGTTCTATTGCCTGCCAATACAGTCTTCAACCTACAGTTCTGCTGTGAAATTCTATTTTTGGTTGGTTTCAATTTTGGCTGCATTATTTAGCAAACCCATGTATTTTTGACAGGCAACCCTGTATACTATTCACTTTCAGGTTCTGAAAGTGGGATGTAAAGGAGTTTGAGAAATGAAAGCAGGTTTTTGAGCATATGGCAATTACTTTTTTAATCCATGAGTAGAAAAGCTTCTGAAATGTAAAATACTTCAAATACTTTCTTAACTTGACAGAAGGCATTAAAACTTTGAATTGATAACTTTGATGGAGAATTGTAAGACACTGGAATTGGGAGGGGGAGACATAACCATTAAGGTGGTACCTTATTAAATCATTTTTCATAGAGCAAACTCTTACGTTCCTTTTCTCTCCCCACTGCTATTGAATCTGGGCTTGATGTCCTTGGTGTATCTCATTATAACAGATGATCTTGGGATAGGAGGAAAAACCACTTTAAAAACTTGGGCTTTGTAGTAAAAGAATACTTTGCAGATATGAATCAAGTGCTTTTTAACTTAGAGTGGATACCACTTTGTAAAGACTGCTGAGAAAGAGAAGCCTCTTTGCTGCAACTGAGCATCATGAGTGTTCATGTCCCTGTTACAGGACATCTTGGGTTTTTATGTGGGAGATTATACTGTTGGTTTCTTTCTTTGTGAAGTCTTAGTTAGCCATTTCTTACACCGTTTACTTCTGAAATAAAAGTTAATGTTTTTGTTTTCCATTAAATGTAAATCTTTACTACTTTTTCAGTTTTCAGTGAATGACTTTTGCAAGGAAATAATTTTTTAATGCTTTTTATCTGTTGTCTATCTGATCCATATGCTAAGTGTGCAGTTGCTCGGCTGCTATGGGATATATTTATATATAAATATAAATAGTTGTATAAAAATATGTACATTATACAAGAAATACATAAATAGCCATATATAAATATCTATAATAAAAGGTTTCCAATTTTATCTAGTCAGGAGTAATGAAAGTAACTGCAAAATTACATGGAGGAGATTAATCTTCCCTAATTTTTTTTATGGTTTGTCTTGTGTATTACCCAGGTAGCATCCACTGCTTTCATATTCCTTTTTTTCTATCTGTGCCTGATACAATGACTTCCAGAAGTCCTCTTTTGAGTTTGGGTTTCTTTAATCTTTCTTAATATGAGGTGGTGTGTAAAATGATTTTAAGATGGAGACTTTTGTGATATTTAGATACACTGCTGCTGAAAGGCCCTACAGTGAAGCATCTACCACCTTTCAAACTAGTTATTTTTGTAAAAATAAATATTATTATTTAAGTCAGGTCAGCAGGTAGGAAGAATGCAGATAAATTACCACACATTATGCAACATGCTGCATCGCTATTAAGTGCTGGTACTGTTACATATTCTTGAATACTTGTGTATTAAAAATAATTGAGGAAAACAAATGTTCTCCAGATGCTATGCAGCTTTAGGCATTACTATTAAGGAAATGTCTGTTGAGTCAAAGCCATAGGTATGGAATGTGCCCCTCCTTTCCTGTGCCACAGAACCACATTTTTACAGTGTTTTCTTCCTTAGCTCTTCTAGAAACAGAAGTGAATTGGATACCACAGTGCATTTTTGTTTGGTAGGAAAGCAGCTGCAACACTACTTGTATGTTCATTCTCTCTCTACCAGTCACTGCCTCTGTTCTGTGTTTGTGTGAGATGATGCCTGTTTGGGGATGCTGCTTCACTGTTAGAAGTTATACCTGTGGGTATAGTGAGGTTTTATGTGATGCTGTGAAGGCAGTGAGGTTTCATGAGAGGCTGTGAAGGCAGTTTGCTGATGACATGGGGTAATCCCTTTCTCACATGTTTGTTCTTAGTGCTTGTCCAGCTGTTTGAAGGCTTTCTTGCCTCAGTAAACTGTCAGCAGCAATATAATTATTTAAAGCTCTTTTTTAGCTAAATTGGTTGCTGTCTTCTTGCCACCTTCTAAAGCTAGATCAATTTGCTTGTCTGAATAATCACAGAGATAGATGAGCCCTGATGATACAAAGGAGTTTGTAGAAACACTGGTGTAACATGCTGGGAAATATCTAACCTAAAGATTTAATGAGCAATTGGAGCCAAAAGTCTAGCTATCCAAAGGAGAAGCCAGTTACATTTCTTTAAATACTGAAGGGTTTAAAAAATACTATGTTGATGTTTGGACAGTGCATCAAGCATTGTATCTTGCAAATATTTGAACCTCAGACTGTACTCCTTGATGTGTTATGTATGTCAATGCAAAATTTATTTTGAGTGGTAGATGTCTGAGCAGTTTTGCTTCCTAAGGAACAACAAAGCTGCATATTATGAAACATAATAGCACAGCTCAAGCTGAACTCAAACCACAAATTTGATTCAATCTCAGAGCTAAATAAAACTAGGTAAATCTTATGTCCAGTATCACTCCAGTGAGTACAAACAGTATCCCTTGTTATTTTAAGTATGAATTACAGATCTTGAGAGAATTGAAACTTGCCTCATTTACTGTGATATTTATGTAACTATGAACTAATTGTGAGAAAACTCTGTAGCTACCTAGAAGTACACTACAAAGTGGGTCAAGACAAAGCCATTTGTTTAGTTGCCTGCAGACAGGTTTTCAGCAAGAATTGCATCAGAGGCCCTGACTGAGAACAGAGCTCTCTAGTCTCCACTGTTCCTGGAGCTCTCTTCTGCATATGATATCTCATCATCTTTTTTTGCCAAACACAGGTTTCTGTGAGTGGGAGATTTATTGTGTGTTCTAAGATAGCAAGGGGTACCCTCATGAATCCAGAATATAAGAGACTGCTGTAACATTGATAAAAGCAACTTCGGGAAGCTCATTTTATTCCCCTGTGCTAAGCAACAAAGTTGTCTTTGAGTGGAAATTATTGTGGGGATCTTTTGAACGCCCTCCCTCTTCTCCCTTCCCCCCCTCCCCCCCAATTATAATTCAATTTCTTAGGTAAAAAGGGCTTTTAGTATCTATTTCACTATTTCATTTTTATTGCTGTGGAGCGGTGAACTTTAACCTGTTACAAGTGTAGAGGAAGGGTGGGTCCCCTTGCTGCAAAGAGTTAACAGCTGAATTTTTGAATTTGGAATAAGTGATGTGTAGGAAAGAGTAAGGGTGAGTATGTAACTTCACAGCATCTTGCTTTATCAGCATGTTTTTCTGTGCAGCATGGATGTTGATAGAAGGGGTCAGGGTGCCTAGCTACTGTGTTTCAGTTGAGTTAAAAGTGGGGAAAGAAAAACTAAAGAGGGAGAGCAGTACTGGCTCTGTAGTTGTTCGATGCACCTTAGCAGAGTCCGAGGAGCGAGCTGCCTTGGCGGAGCTGACAGTGGCACTGTGGAGCTCTGCAGTGGGAGCACGTATTCCTGACCATATATAGGCACATACAGCACACAAGGCCGGGCTTCTCCAACCAGTGTCACTTCTCATGTGCCAGGAACAGGAAGAGTGATCTGGGGGCGTTTGAAGTTGCTACGTGTAAGTTCTTCAAAATAAAATAAACTTCAGAATGTCTTAGGCTGGAAAAGATAGAGAAGTAGGATTTCTCTACGTATCTGATGGGTATCATGCATTGAGAAAAATTAAATTGTGAAATAAAAGCAGAAGTATGGAAAAAAAGATAGGTTTAGCTTAACTGTCACCATTATGTACATTACTACACTGCTCTTTGCTTGTATTCTGAAAACCACAAATATTGTTGTGACTGAGTGTAGGCATTTGTTGATAGACCAATTATTTTAATCTCTACCAGAATGAAGAATTGGGCATAATGCCTAATGACTTTGTTCATCACATACAACAAACTTGTTCTTTTCCCTTTGCTAGGCTTCTCTGTTCAGATTTTTACCTGACTTACTGAATTTTTTATCTTTACTATATAAAATCAAAAAGCTTGTAGGTTTGTTAAACTTTTAATTGATGTGATGGCTAGCATTTGGCTTCACTTGAGGTGTGAAAGTAAATCTTGCTAGCCCTTACCTACTGAGACCAGACTTCCATTTAAGCAATACTGAGAGTGGTGTAAATGTGAAAACCGGGTAAAGAGAGTGGCTGCAGTGGGGAATGCTTCCCTTCTCAGTGTTTCAGAAGTATTTTTCTATACTTTTTTTTTTAAACTTGCTCTCAGCTTCTGTATGATTTGTCCAAATTAATGCTCAAACCTGCACAAATACATGATTCATATAAACATATTTAGATGGGGTTTTTTTGCTTTCGAGAAATTTAATATAGTAAATGCATGGTTCCTTACATAGGCTTGTGGTAAAAGCTGATTTTTTGTAAACCACTGGTGATCAGATGTTCTGGATTTAGTGAAGTGTAAAGTTTATAGTTTCTTGCCACTCAGAAGCAGAAAACTGTCTGTAAATCAAATCTACGTCAATAAAACACTGTCTTAAACTTTAGGTAGTGTTTTGGGAGTAACTGCAGAAGTGGAGAAACTTCAGGTATTTTAAGTCTTTGAGTTTTCTAAAGGAAGACTCAACTGTAACAGTTTTTTGTTACTTGCTGATACATGTGTAAGTTTCTTGTACTGTGTGTAAAGGTGCCATTCTCTTGAATGGAAAAAGGTTTTGTCGTTTAGATTCTTAAGATATTATGATGTTTCTGTTTTGGCTTGCTCAAATCAATTTTTAAAAGTCCCAATGCATCGAATAATCAGCATTGGTTGCAACTGTAATTCACCTGGTTGATTTGTTTTCTTAAAACTGTTCTCAGCAGATATAACTTCCTAACTGAGTTTGACTACAGTGCAGTTTAGCTTTTTGCCTGTCATTTTGTATCACAGGTTATGTGCATTTTTAATTTATCTTTTTGTAGTTGCCCATAAACATCGTATTTTTTATGGACTATCCCTTTGTTTTAATTGTGCTTCCCCAAGGGATAGCTGAGCCAGAGGCTTTCTGCAGCCAAAAGGGGGAGATCTTCGTCTTGTGGAGGCTCATGGAAGTGCATTCATTTGTCCTTCAGTATTAGTCTGGGTTTGAAAAACAGAACCCTCCTTAAGAGCATTTATTTCTGGAAAAATTCAGTGGCAATAAATCTGTAAGTGCTTTTCAGTTCCAATGTATTAAGTAAGACTACGGGATTTAATTATTTTATATGGACTTCCTGTATGTATGAATTGGGGAAGTAATGGCTTTATCAGATATTCATCACAGAGAAGTTAATTCAGTTTAACTGCTGAAGGAAAGTGGGTTACTTTTATATTAGCTTCATAAAGGCAGGTTAGCAAACTACAGAGAGTATCTTAGCTGATATGCTCTCGGCTTCTGAAAATGTTAGGTTTTTTGCTTTTGTAAGCACGAATGTACTTGATGAGATATTCATTGCAAATTTGCAGGATTGTGTTAATCTGTACTATTAAAAGTGTCATCTATGATGATTTTTCACACTAAAACATTATCAGCGAGAAGTTGAATTTGCTAGTAAAATGTTTCTAAAAAGTAATGTCTAGGTTGGTCTGTCCTGAGGACATCTATTACTACTGAATGCTTTTGAATGAAAATCACTTTTAGTGTAGCTAATCTGACTTATAAGAATAGTTTTTACTGGTTGTAGAAAAAAACAAGCAAAACCAGATTTACATTACCAAAACAGCTGAAAATGAGGTAGTAGTCCAGTTTTAGTATATACCTAATGTCTCACAGATGTTACCAGTTTAAAGCATGTGGTAATTCAGAGTGTAATTTGGGTACCCATGTTTTGCTTAATTTTGCTCTTATAGCTATTGCCAACCCAAAACTGATGGACCTGTTATATCACAACTCCAAATGTCTCTATGTCTTGTTTCTCTGCTTGCCCAGAGCTAACCTGGCCTTGGCAGGGGGTAAGCAGTCCAGTTCACCTGAAGTCAAGGAACCAAGAAATGGTGTTACTTCGTCTTGAGTTGGAGTCAGCCTGGTGATAGTCATGCTGAATCATTTCATGCTGAAATCACCCAATAAATACTTGCTCTTCAGGCAATTAACAGGATCCCTCTGTTAATTGGTTTCGTGGTTTAACCCCAGGCAGCCACCCAGTCTCACATAGCCTCTTGGTCACTGCCTGGCCAGAGAGCTTGAGGAGAGAATTGGAAGGGTAAAACCTGGAAGGCTCATGGCTTCAGATAAGGACAGTTTAATGCACANCCAGTGGAATCGGAAGGGTAAAAGTGGGAAAACTCGTGGGTTGAGATAAAGACGGTTTAATAAGGAAAGCAGGAGGTGTGCATGCAAGCAAAGCTGAACAGGGAATTAATTTACTGCTTCCCATGTTCTGCCATCTCCAGAAGATCAGAGCCCTGTCACACATAATGATGAGAGAGCTTGTCAGACACCATCACTCCAAAATCTACCCCTCCACACTCCTCCTTCCTCCTTCCCCCCACTTTCTAAACTGAGCATGATGTCATATGGTATGGAATATCCCTTTGGTCAGTTTAGGTCACCTGTCCCAACTGTGTCTCCTCCCAACCTTGTATGCACCCACTGCTTCCTTGCCAATGTGTCAGTATGAAAAGCAGAAAGGGCCTTGGCTCTGTGTAAGCCCAGCTCAGCAACAACAAAAACAGCTCTTATCAGCACTGTGTTCAGCACAAATCCAAAACACTGTCTCCTACCAGCCACTGTTAAGAAAATTAGTTCTGCCCCAGCCAAAACCAGCACAATTGGTCATTTGATAAAATGTGCTGGTGATAGAACCTTGGAGCCTGTCTTGCCCTTCTTCTTCATGTGTGCTTTAATAATACTGTAGGTTAGCTTTATTTCACATTCTTTGTATTACTTTGGCTTGAGCACTGAGTTGAGTACGGTGCCTTGACTTCAGCAGCAGAGGTAGAGGAGTGTGCACGTTGGTGGTTCGGATAATGTTGGTAATGCAGATGAGTTTATATTCTTTTAATTCAAAGAAGATAATCCAAGTTGCTTTAATAAGTAAGTCTTGCCTCTCTGTGCCTCTTTTGAGAAGAGTGAACTCTGTGGCATTTATGTAAGTACAATGCAAATTCATGGTTTCATGGAAACACGAGATCTAATGGCAGCAGGCATTTGAGGTAGCAGACAAAGGCTTTAGGTTAGAAAGTTGGGAACTAACAAATATTCCATTTCCATTATCCAGGTCTGAATGGCTGTGTGCTGTTAGTGATCTGAAAATTGCCTGGGCTGGTCACATGGGATTTCATGAGGGTTGAACACTGTTAATGAGGCAGCTAAGAGCTCTCCCAGGACCCTTTAACTTGAACCACCTCTCCTGGAGACTCTTGTTTGAAATCTGGGCCCTGTCAAGAACTAGGGGCCCAAACACTGGCTGCATTGCTACTCTCAGTTGTAAAAGCTGTTTTCTTGTCAGTTCAAGAGCTCTAGCATGCTCAGACAGTTCTTTTGTAGTTTCCAACACAAAGAAGTGTGTAAATGTAAAGCATTCTTTGGTTATTTTTAGATATTTTTAGATATTTATTAATGGAGTGTGTGCTTCTCAAACACCTTAATTTCAAACAGTGCTCCCAGACACTAAATCTCCCAGCCTTTTATTCTGTAGAAACCTGATGGAGGGTGTTAGAAAGGGGAACTCCAGGTAGTATCCTGTATTTGAATAGCAACATCATATCGAGGATGCGAGAGAGCTGTAAGTGTCTGCTGAACTTGGATAACTGTAAAGGATAGGAACTTCTGCGAGGTTAGGTTAGGGAGCCAGTATTTAGTTACTTAGGCACATGTGTCTGTAGCTGTGCAGTGAACCAGCTCTGGGACCTGGTCTGAAAAAAAAGAGCAATGACTTTCCTGATTTTGCTCCCTGTGCTGTTGTACCAGGGCTCATGCAAACAGGAGAGAGAAAGCCAGGGTGGGTTTGCATACTTTCAGTGGAAATACTGGCTTATGCTGTGTTTTCTCTGTTAGAAGTTGTGGCTGAAGGCCATTAATTACTAATTAAGATCTCGAGGTTTTTTTAAGCTCTATCTGCTGCTACTGTGGTACTAAGAGATCTTAGGTAGATTCAGGTGAAATCACATGCTTTAGTGTCTATGTAGTGATTTTAATCTGTCACTTGCTGTCTTACTGTGAACCTTTTGGAAATTATAGAACCATATGATGTGTAGCAAAATCAGGAGAGAAGCTTTGAATATCAAATACATCTTCATCATGGTTTTTGGCTCTATTGGATTGTATATTGATTCCCAGGCATCTATGGACTGAAAGTTGAAATAGATTGTGAATATATTATTGATCTTATTTGTTGTATCCATCTTTTCTTGTTCGCCAGTTACAGAAAACATGAGTGGCTCCATTTCTCCATCTGCTTCCATCACATATAGTCTCTCTTCTGTTTGAAGAGGTGGAACTTTATATTTTGTGTTTTTGATAAAGACCAAGTAGTTAAAATAATGTGAACAAATAAGTAAAACAGTGGGAGTTGTACGATTCCATGTCTGGCTATTAAAACTACACAATGCATGACTGCTTTGAATAGGAATGAATGCAAATATATGCAACCACATGATTGTTTTTGTATTTAAGGTGCGCATAGCGGCAAAATTTATAATTCATGCTCCTCCTGGGGAATTCAATGAGGTGTTCAATGGTGAGTATCCGTCTGCTCTGTCCTTTCATTTAAGGAATCTATATCTAAAATTGCATTGCTGATTTTTCTTGTGAATTTCATGTAGCTTATATTGCAGCTGCTGCCTTGCTATAAGGGCTGGTTTTGTAGCTTGGCATGATAAGCTTTGCAGTCACAAGACAGCTTGAAGTTTAAATACAAAACAAGGAAAGTACTACTTTTCTTTGTGATGTGAGAATGAGCTTTGTCTGTTTTCAGTGAGTCATGAATTAACCGTTACAAGGGTTTCTGTTTAGAAGACACATACTCTTGTTTTTTATCTTTGATAGACAATTATATTTTTCAACAAAAATTTAACTAGCTGAAATTAAAATGGTCCTTTTTTTAAAAAGAAGGAATATCATTACAAATACTTAACCTTGAATACACAAAAGACTATTGCCTAATGCCATTTGTGGAAAGAATATTAATCTTCCCCAAACACTTCTAACCTTTAAATTCTGGGCACATTCCATTTTACTGAGTGTATTGGTAAACTGAAAGGAAACTTAAAATAAGTTTCTTTCAACTATTGTTGTCTGAACTTTACCTAAGATGTTATTTCTTTAAAAAAATTGTTGCTTGTCTGTCATCAAGATATTTGGGCATACATATCATATAAAAAGGTATGCTTTATAACTGTGGGTTACAAATGTTTCTGAAGCTTTTTAAGTAAAGAAGTAAATTTAGTATACTAAGCCTGTAGTCAGTGTCAGACTGGAGAGAGCTTAAAGTTATTAAAGAATGCAATGCTTTTACAAGTACCTTGTTCTTAGTTAAACTGTGGCCAGCTGACTAATACTTAAAATTAATTAGTACTTCATTTCTGAAGTGAGCAGGTTATAAACTCAGCTTTCTGATGATTATTAAAATTTCTTACAGTAGTACTGCTTATAAACTTCATTGTTATGCTAATTCACAGTCGCAACTACCTGCTCAATAGCAGAGTACAATATGTTTGAAAACACTTAATGAACATTTGATCACAAATGCCTGCCAGTGTTCAGTGACACTCAGGCTGTCTTCTTAGAGAGAAAGCTTTGGATTCCAAATCTGTAAATTGTGGGTTTGTTTGGTTGATTTTGTGTGGGGCTTTTTGAGTATGTGGGGTGTTTTTTCCTTTGGGCTGTTGTGTTTTGGTTTGGGTGGGGGAATTTGGTTTATTCCAGGAGGGTTTGCTTGTTTGTTTTTTAAAGAAAAAAATAAATATATTGCAGATATATTTTTTTCTTTTCACTTGAATGATACCTTGGGAATATTTAGAAGAGGTTTAATATGTTATAGCAAGACTAATGATTGGTTAGTTAATGAGCAGTGAATTAAATTGTTATTAAAACAGTGCCTAGTAAAGTCAAATACCTAAATAAGAAATATGCTGCACAGTAAATATGAAGTAATTCTGAGGAGAGTACTGACTTTTCTATAGTCATGTTTCTTGTGTCATGGTAGAAGAAATGCTATTGTGATGTATAATCCTCTGCCTAGTACGTGTCATTAAGGAATGAGTTTAAAAATGATAAGGCTTAAAAAACATTAAGTTCAATACATACCATATCAGTGTTACTGGAATACAGTTACAGTAATATAGCGTGAGGGAGTGGGTAATATACTTTTTAAAGGAAACCTGGTAGAATTCTGTGCTGTTCTTATTCAGAGCTTTTCTAAAAACTAGATTGACAGATTCCTAGAGCTTGTAGAACACATTGCCAGATTGTCTTGGAAGAGATCCATTTCTATACTGTTATTTTCATTTTGTTCAGTCAAAATTATAAAATATGAAGCAATAAATTTCCTTCGTAGTAATCTCTGTGGGTATGGAGTGGTTTGGGTTTTTTGTTTTGTCCAGTCTGTTGACATTTGTCATGTGACTGAAACAAGTTTCTGAGTGAACTGTACTTATATGTTGCAAATACCTCCTTTCAGATGTTCGGTTGCTGCTTAATAATGACAATCTTCTCAGGGAAGGAGCAGCCCAGTAAGTACCAGATGTCACATACTCAGTTGCATAAAAGCAAGATGTTTTTTCAGTAGGACTTGCATAATCAGTAAGTAGTTAGTTGAAAAGATGTGTGCTTGGCAAGTAAAACCCTATTGTATGTGTTGGGCATCTTTGATCAAGATTAAATTCTTGGCAGAGATCTGTATTGTATCCTAACGATTAGAGCAACTTCATTTTCTGTTTCATGGTAGATGTTACTTGAACACCTGTAAGGTACTCCTTCCTTAGACCCTTCTTTCATATCAGAACATTATGCCTGCTGTACTTTCACACCAAAATTAGTTTAATCTGTAAGAGTGGAGATGTCTGGCTTAGTAGGTTGGATACCTGTGGAATTTAAACTTTTATCTTCCAGTTTCTGTGGGTTACTATGTTCTTTCAGTTCTTCCAGTTTCTATGGGTTACTGTAAAGCTTATGTGTTTCTCTATATCAGGGTACTTCTGAATGTAAATTTTTGTGTAGGAGTGGTTGGAGTCTGTAATACAAGCACTGAGTGAACCAAAGTGATTCCAAGAATTTTGGCATGCTAGGTAAAGCATTGATATAATTTTTAATGCATCATTGCCCAGATTATTAGCTATTATTTAGATCTCCTAACTGCTACTAAGTAAAAAGATTGTGCCTGATGCAGGCTTTAGTTGTTTTTTTTTTTCTCTTGTAGTGCATTTGCACAATACAACTTGGACCAGTTTACTCCTGTAAAAATTGACGGTTACGACGAACAGGTATGAATATAACTAAATACTTGCAATCTTCCTTGAACTGTTAAAGATGTTCTGGTACTGGAATAGTTCTTGGCAAGAAAATTAAAAGAAGTGCATCTTCCCTACCAAAACATAGAGATTGTGCCCCTTTGGTAGTACCAGTACCAGTCCCATAACTTAATCACTTAGGGATACTTAAAGAGCTTGAAATTTCAGTCTGTGATGTTGGCTGAATTCAGTGGTTTGTAGCTGTAAAAACAATTTACTCCATCTTTAGTAGTAGAAGACATGAATTTCTATCTTGCATTGTTTGCTGCAGTAAGAGGGTAAGACTCAATATTTTTTTTTTCTGAGACAGCGTGTCATATTCACGTTCTCCTCTCTTGCTATATGCATATTGTGTTTAAAATGTAAGTCTTTGAATGTGGTTAAGCTCCCATTAAATGCGAGATATAATTAGATTTGTCATGGTATTTTTTGTTTTAATTGAATAGCAAATGTTATTAACTAATTTTATGATTAAATAAATTTTACATAATATAGATATATATATGAATGAAATATAAATTTTTAACTTAAATTTTGCAATACAGGTTTTGATAACAGAACATGGTGATTTGGGAAATGGAAAATTTCTGGATCCCAAGAACAAGATTTCTTTTAAATTTGATCACTTAAGAAAGGAGGCTACTGATCCTAGACCCCATGAAGTTGAAAATGCCATAGAGTCCTGGAGAAATTCAGTTGAAACTGCAATGAAAGCATACGTGAAGGAACACTATCCAAATGGTGTCTGCACAGTAAGTGCTATATTACATAACCACTGTACCACAATACATAGATAGAAATTTTAAAAGGGAGCTATTTGTAAAACCAGGATGATAGGCAGTTTTGACTGTAAAGAATTTATTCCCATCAGGGATTCATGAGAAAAGAGGGAAAAGTTCAGAAATCTAATGTTTCAGCTATTGGATTATTAGTGGGTGGTTACTGCAGGTCATAGTGAAAATTTACTTCTGTGTTTAAGCATTTTTATTTAAATTTCTTAAAGCATTTGGACCTTTTGTGGACTACTGCACATTGATCTTGCTGATTCTGGCTCTCTGGCTGGTTACTTAGAAGGGGAGAAAAATTCCATAAGACAGCAATGTCTGCCTTGCCTTGCCTTACTAACCAAACTGTCTTAGTAAACTGGTTTTGCTCCATCATATCCTATATATCCAAGTGCCATATTCTTACCACCAGAACTGGTGGTTCTGATAGCTTCTTAAAATAAAACCTCTTAGTCTGGACTGAAAATAGCATTTCCCTGCTGTTATGAGCCCTATCACTATTTAAATCTCAGCAAACTGATCTATTGATAGCTGTTCTGTGCTTTATGTTGACGTGATAGAAAAATTAACTAGGGGGAAAAAAAGTAAATCAGTTGCCAAGTTAACAGGTTGAGTTGGATTCCCAGGCAGTCAAATGAGTTCCAGGTCCTGTAGAGGAAACCAGATTGGATGTTTGCTGAGATAATTTTTAGTAGTATTTGATTTGGGGGGATAAAGCAGAACAGAGGACTAAACCCACCCTTTTAGTCACTTTTTTGCTATTCTGTACAGGTTTAAATCGTCATATAGTTGGTAAAATAACTGGTGTTTGAAACCCAGTGGTAATACATATATATTGTCTCAGTAGTCACTGCTATAGGCTTAAAATTCCTGTAGTGGCAGAAAAAAGAGTTCACAATATATAAAATTTAGTTAAGATGATTGACCTTCAGGTTTTTTAGTCTTAGATTTTTCTGCATTGTAATAAATACTTTAATGTTTCATGTACAGAATATTATGTATAACCATAATGGTTATACAATGCAATTTTACAGTTTATATAACAATAGTAGAATCAGATATCTAAGCAGTTTGAGCAAGATCTACTGAAACTTTGACTCTGTTCTTTTTGCTTCTTTTTTTTTTTTTTCCTAATTAAGGTGTATGGCAAAACAATTGATGGACAGCAAACCATTATTGCATGCATAGAGAGCCATCAGTTTCAAGCAAAAAATTTTTGGTAAGTTTTTGTATGAATCCACAGATAGTAAAATGCAGATAACTGAGTAAGTGCCATTATAGTGATAATCCTTAGTTCACAGAAGAAGGTGGATGCATATCTTGCATTGAACCTTTTTTCTCCCTCCACCCCAATCCCAAGTTTTTCCGCCAAAACTGCAGAAGTCTCTTCCTTTGTGGTAAGTAAAATGGCAGACTGTGTGCCTGCATCTCCTTTGCAGAGCTTCACAAAATTCCTTATCACACATATGACATACATGATCAATGTTCCTGTTTATCACACTGACACCAATACTTGTGGCTGTATTCCCTAAAATGGTTGTTTTGGCTTGTTTTGCTTCCTTTGTGACTGACAGAGTAAAACCAATTCCTTCTGGTTTGAATTTCCTAGAGAAAGAAGGTGACCAAAAATCACTTTACAGTGGGACTTAAAAGATTAATTTTGGGATAAGACAGATAAAGGTGATTTTGGATGAAATAAACTCTTACAAACTGCAGCTTTCTTTTTTTCTTCTGCACTTGGTAGCATGATGTTTTCCACAGTCTGGGGTGAACTTTGGGTACCTCCATACAGGAAACTGGCCAGAGTTGACATAAAATATCACAGTATCAGGAATGGCTTAAGGAGGTTATATCCTAAAGATAGCTTATATATGCAGTTGTCAGAAGAAAGGTATTTCATTATTATTTGGTTTGCTATTTTGTATCTGCTTGCAATTTATATTAGTAATCCCCCAGGTAATGAATGGAAGTACAGAAATATTTGGGTTTTGATTCTGAAGGTGGATATTACATATCCATGGTAATTTCAGTATGTTTATGGATCAGTTGAATTATTTGCCCAGTACACAGGTTTTTATTGAATTTGCATAGCTAATAAATGTTTTTTCCTATTGACTTAAACTTGCCTAGTTAAGTCTGCATGTTTTGCATAAATGTTAAAAGTAACTTGAAATAATACTGATTTTCTTTTTAGTTCGGACATATGAATGAATTTTGGTATTCCAAATAATTATTTTGTAGTCTTTAAAGAAGAGGAACAGATATGCAGCCGCCTTTTATAGATAGATAAAATCTTTCTTGAAAGTTTTCTGTATTAAAGTTATGGTTGGGCATCTATGGATAAATATTGACCATGGTTTTAAGTTTTTTTCATGGGTTGTCAGACTCTAAATCTCATTCTTAGCAAGTTGTAATAAATACATATTGATTTGGGAGATTTAGAGATAGAGGAATGGATTCCAAGTTATTGAGATTCCTCAGTTATCCAGCTGTATGGCTGGATATCCAGCCCAAGCCACAGCCAGTATTTATTCACAAGGTTCTAGCTTTTTAGGCATTTAGAAGTCTGTCAGCCTACTATGAGAGTAAGTTTATTGGGTAGTAGCAAACCACTATATGCCAAAGTAAAATACTTTGTGATTATTTGAAATACTATCAACATAGTAGGATAGATGGCTTATTAAAGAAAGAAAAGGAAAGTTAATCTCTTACAAAATATTTTAAGTCAGCCAAGCTAAATAAGGACATGGTTTTTACCTTACAGTATTTCTTACAGAAAAATGCTTCTGAACTTGAATTTTTGATTTTTTTTTTTTTTTTAATAACAACTTAAGGACACGAAAGATGTCCTAGAGTGGAAACACTGTGGTCACCTTAACTTCAAGGGACCACAGAGTGGCTGAGAAGCAAACAAATATTTAAGCTAGCCATTGAATCCCAGGCATTCAAAAACTAGAATTGTACCTAAGGTATAATCCAGCACATAAGTTTCTCAAAATCAGTGGGTCAGTCTATAAGGCTACTAGTAGTATTAATGTCACTGAGTTGGGCAACCCTTTCAGTTTTCTTAGCAATGCCAACTTCTGAATTGTCTAAGTCTATATGTTCAGTGATAATTTGGATATTGTCTGAAATAATAACCAATGGCTTTATAGTTGAGTTACCACTGTTACTGTCTAAGATGTGTAATTATATAGATTCACTAGTAGCAGTTAATTTTAATATTTTATGTCTTTCTCTCCCCTTGTTGAATGCAGTGGAATCTGCACCTAACATTAGCAGTATTGGAACTCATAGTATCAACTTTTTTTCCTTCTTTAGGTGTAAACACAAGACAAATTATGGACAGCTGCACTGCATTCTTAATACAGCTCTATAGTACTAACCTAATCCACTAACCTCGTAGCTAAATAAGAAAATGTCTAGGTTACAGGAAAGAAATCAGGTGAAACTACATCATATTCTCCCCATACTGTTTTCTGGGTGTTTGGAAAAACCTTTAAGCATTTTGGCAAGGATTCTGAATTTGTGGAAGGAAACTGGAAGGAAATTGTTGTCCTGGAAGGGAAATGCTGGAAGAGCTGAAAGGCCTAGTTACAGTTAAACACAGCAGAAAGTCTTGCTACTTTAATGTTCCTTCCATTCAAGTTTTTGATAGCCTGAGGTGAAGTGTGACTTCGGCTGATCTAGCACATCATCCAGATCCTAGAAACAAAATATTGACTGTGTGTGCCTAATACTACAACAGAGAAGGAACACTGGAGGATTTAGGTATTTCCAGAAGTTAAGTGCTACTGTTAAAAGTTCCTTAATAATAAATCTTCTTGGTCCACAATGAAATGAGATTAAATGTTTTGGGAAACTGTTCTCTTCTTGATTGATTATGAGGCTGAATCTTTAGGGGAAGATTTTCTGCATGTGTAGTTGCACTGCAATTTCATTCTCTGGTTTCCTTTGACTATCAGTTGTATGTTGGGATTTTTTTTCATAACGAGTAGGGTGACATTCAATTTCTGTTTTACTGGTTTTTTTAAGGAATGGCCGTTGGAGGTCAGAATGGAAGTTTACAATCACCCCTTCAACCACTCAAGTGGCTGGCATCTTGAAAATTCAGGTATGCTTATCTCAAACTGTGCCCTGAGCCGTAAAGTCTCCAGTCATTATCGAAGGAGACTCAAGTCAGAGTATCAAATATGTTAAGGGAAAATGGAGACCCAGTAAGAAAGGCAACAATGCTCATTCAGTTAAGTGTTAGTGACTTAATTTGAGTATTTATCTAATCCATAAAAACATAAATTATGTGTTTAATGTAATGATTCAGAGGACTTGAGAAGGTGTATTCACCTCAGCTAGGCATATTCCTCTTTGGTTTTCTGTTTCTTGAATTCTTGAAGTGAGACAAGCTTTTCCTTAGGGTAGGCCCTTTCTGAAGCAGATTTTTTTTTATTTCACTTTAACTGATAACTGATAACATTCTGTTGTTCAAAAAGGTGGGAGCCTTTCGTTTCAGCAATTCCACCATGAGAAATTTTTGAATCTGTTGTCTTCTTCATTCAGAATTTGGCTTTCCTGATGGCTTTAGGGCATTCAGAAAGGAAGAATCCAAGCAGGCAGAAGTCTTGAGACCAAAGGAAGTCCGACTGTCATGTGGTAGGCAGACAGACTTGACTTCCTGGATTGGTTCCCTGGAATGTGTACACATACATTGCAGCAGTTTATTGAAACAGTTCTGGGATCAAGGACTGGAAACTTAGTGCAGTCTGACTTTCTGTGTAGTATTTTATTTATTTTTTTTTACGAGACAAAGTCAAGTTTCTTTTACTTGCTGTTTTTACGGCCCCATGAGTTTTGCTTGTTCTTATTGCCTAGTAATGACTGCAGAAGGAAGGTGCAAAGGAATGTTTTTCTAGTCTGAGGCTAGGATGTTATTTTAGGACGTGGTGGCTGTGTTCACATTCACCCAAGCAAGGGGACCCTGAATCTGCTTGCCCATGCTATTGCCAGTTCTGTAACATTTGGAATGATAGTCAAAATGTGAGCAGCAATTATTATGTTGTCAGATCACAACAGCCATGGTAAGCAGCCCCTTAGGTAACTTCTAGGCTTCTCAAGACTTTGTCACTTAAATCCAGCTTGCAGCAAAGCAGGCATTTTTTCCACAGCATGCATTTTTGGTTAAATGTCTTAAGAGGTTTTCCAGAACAGGAAGGCATGTGTCCACCTAATTCTTGGAAAGGCTAGGGCAGCAGCATAAAAAATAGTCTGAATGAGCAATTTATTCAGGTTCTAATCAGCTTTTCAATTTGGGCACCAGATGATTTTGTCTTGTAGTACTATTTCATGTAAATAATCAAGTCATTATTTACGTTCATTAAAGTTCTGGAGAGTGATGAACAGTTCTACTTTTTTGCTTGTGTAGATGCTTCACCAAGGAATTTTGAACTCAGTTTTAAATTTTTAGAAGTAGTGTATAATTTCTTCAGTGTATGTGGAAATGCACGGTCTTCACCTCTCAAAAGAAACAAACAAAAAAAGTGCTTTAATTTTTTTTTTAAGGAGCACAGTGTTTTTCTAGAAAAGGAAGTCTCTACTGCATTAGTAAAATTTTAGAGTACTGAAATTTCAGTGTTGTTTGCAAAATCTTTGACAGCAATACACTATTGCCCTGTTTCTGATATGACCTTTTATTAATAAGTTGGGGAAATTGCAGCATCACCTGCTATCTTCAGGTGTCTTCAGTATTTTTAAGATCATTTGCACAATTTCTTCCTTTTTTTCTTAATTCTGATAATAAATTCTAATATAGGAGATTCTGAACAGTCATAATCTCTTCTGTAATTTTCTTTAATTATATTTAAAGGGAAAAGCAACAGCAGAGCCTTTTACTAAAACTAAGTCCCTGCGGTATTTAACATGCTCCAATTGCATGGAAAACAACTGATAAGTGCACTGGTTACTAATTTATCTCTTAGATAATTTGTTATTCTCATCCCTCCTTAGTTAACCTTTCCAAGAGGTTCTGTTCATAAACATCCTCCTTCTTGTAGTCTTCTGCACCCAGACCTAGCCATTCTAGAAGGATGTCAGCAGTGAGGTATAGTACAGAACAGTTACTTCTCGTATTTTGTTCAAGATACAACACATCCCAGAATTAGATTTGACTCTCCATCTCTGTTAAGCTTTTAGGTCTGAGTGTGTTTGCCAAGAATGTGACCGAGTGACACAGATAAGATGTTTGTGCTGGTGTTGGCCTCAGAGCACAGGGGAGGTTTGGGCTCTCTGCAGTGAATCTTGATGGACAAGGGGGAGCACTTACATTTCTTTGGGTTATGCTGCTTCATTGGGAATTCTTAGAATTGTGCACTGAGTAAGCACTTCTCATATTTCAGAAAATGGATTGAAAAAGACTGGTAGAGGTCTTACCCAGCAAGGTTTGATTTGAAAAGAAACTTCTTTTGTGGTTAGGTTGATACCTTTTGTTGCAAAACAAGTATTTGACAATAAGCAAAATAATCGTCTAAGATGAACCATAGGCAATAATGTTTCCCTCATATAGGAAACCTTTCCTTTGTGTGGTATTACAGCTGTCTTACTGTGTGTCCTGTTTCTTCTGTTATTTATAAAGTTGAAGGCCTTTTGCACATATGATCATAATGCATAGGAAATTATACTATTGTGCATTAATCTCAAAATTATAATGTTATATTATCTAATAGGGTGACACACAAATGTTTCAGTTTCTCATAACATTAGCTGTGTTGACCATCTTGACTTTATCACAATTGTAAAAAAAAATCTTCAAAGATGCTTATTTAAATGTCAATAACCTGCACAGCTTCTATATCAATTATTGTTAATGATCACATGTAGTTTTATATATGCTTCCTGATTTTTAAGTTTTCCAACAGTTGTATTAGAAAATAAATGTTTTCTTATCTGTCCCAACTGATCTTAAAAGTACTAAAGTTAGCTTGAGTAGAGTTTTAGTGGTCTCCTGCAAATAATCAAGGAAACTATTATGTAGATACAGCATTTCAAGAATAAATAATTTAATTCTTTCTTTGCTGTCTAACCTTGGGAACTGCTTTGTCAAGATAAATACTAGCTTTTGTTATGAGCAGTATCTGATAGAGGAAAATATCAAACCCAAGGAGGGCTAGAAAAGGATGCTTAATGTTGCACTATCCCTAGAAAACAGTTTTGGGAAGCAGAAAAATTTCACAGTATCCTGAAACCTTCCCAAAACTCTTCTAATTTTAAATATATCTTCACCATTTAGAATAGCCTAGTCTATTCATTTTAAGGGTTTCTAGTAAGGTCACATACATAAGGTGGTGTTGGCTTTATGATGTTAGTCAAAACCTAAACTTCTTTGCTTGAAATAGTACTTAAGGCCCATCAACACAAAAATGTTTCCAGAGTAGCCTCTTCAGCATTCCCCCTCAAAAATCGTGAATTCTGCCTTATTTTGGTTTTCCTTATTTTGTTCTGTAACATTCTGTATGTGGTTTTGGTTGATTTGTATAGGTTTATTACTATGATAAATAACACAACACTTTGATTTTCCTGTATGTTGCTGATTTTTAATACTTAATATGAGGTTCTTTGTTTAATTTTCTCTAGGTTCACTACTATGAAGATGGTAATGTTCAGCTGGTGAGCCATAAAGACATACAAGATTCTCTAACAGTGTCTGTAAGTGACCTTTAAAGAATTAGTGGGTATATTAAAGTGACTTTTTAATTTAAAATTAGAAGCAAGCTTTAAAAAGCTCAGATGTTTGAGAAGTTTGTTCTTCTGCATGTATGGGAAATAATGTTCAAATTTACAAATACTTTATATGTAATATTTGCTACTACCTAATATGTAGCTAGTGTTTAAAAAAAAAGTAAAAAAAATTGTATGTTTGCATGTGGCTTATGTAAGCTACATTAACTTTGATTTTAAAGCATTAATTAGCTTGTTGTCAGTCTTCTTGCATTTCTTTATTTAAACTTTGGTCTGCAGAGTGACCTTTAGAATTAATTTTTGAATATGAAGGAGGTTTGCATTAAAGCAACTGATTTTAGTAGTACAATCTCTAGGAGGCTGCCTCCTTTGCTCGCTGGAGGAAGACCAGTATGCTAAAATAGTAAACAAATGGTATCAGCTGAGAAGCAGTAGTGGGTATTCTCTCTTCATTTTCTCTGTCTGTAACTGATACTGTCACTGTCTTGCTGTTCTGTACAAAAAGCCCTTTCAGAGATGCTTCAACTTGAGAATCATAACACACTTTATATTTAAAGCATCATATTTTTCAGCTTCTTACCAAATGGGTTATTATACTAAGGAGGAGCAAACAATAGAAATAAAAATTGTTTGGAAATATTACCAGATATATCCTTTAAAGATTGATAATGTTCCACCATGAACAGCTACTACTTCTAAAATAATATGTCTATAGTTGTGTTTATAAACTACAAGATTTTCTGGGAGTGTTTTTTAATAAAATATAAGACAGTGAGGTTAAACTGGCAAAGAGAAATTGTAAAAGTGAACAGTACAAGTATTTTAATGATAACAACTAGCAGTGGCCAATTTGGCTCAATAGGTCAATTCATCACTAAGGAACATTGTTTGTTAATATAAAGCAAGGCTTGTTGGTTTTTCAGTTGCAATAGTACCATAAAAAATGGGGGAATGTGGTGCCAACTGATAACACTTCTCGAGCTGTAGATATAAAATTACTTCTGCCCCCCTGAAGCAAAGGGGCAAAGGAGTCTATTTAGTCTTTCATTCAAGTAAGAGTTGCTTCAGGGAAGGTTATGTGGATGCAGTTTTCCTTTCAATAGTTGTTGTTTCACTTGCTATTGGGAAGAAGCTTGATCCTATTTTGCAATTCAGTAAAGTACTAGCAGACTGATGAGCAGGAAAACATCTTTTACATAACTCAGCTAAAACAAAAGCAAGTATGGTGCTGGTTACCAATTTTTAACCTTGGCTTTGAGCTTCATAGAGGGCACAGGCTGTACAAGTTCTTATTTCACACAGAAGGAATGGTAGGTAGATAAAAAGAAGCCTTAATGACTCCTCTTTTTTGTTGTTTGTCAGAGAACCCATTTTAAAACTATTAACAGGCACAACAGAAATAAATGACTGAAGAGTTCTCTTGTTGCTAGAGCTGTGAATAATCGTGCTGAAGGTTATTTTCTTATCCTTTGTTTTCCTCTGAGGCAAATAAGACCACTGAATATCTCTGAATTTTTCATTTCATTGGCAGAGCCTTTGAAAGTATTTCCTCAGCTCACTAAAAAGTTGAAACCTTTTCATTTCTTCATCTGCTTTGTCTCTGCTTTCTCCTTCATGTCTCTTGAAGTGTCCAGGAGCACTTTCACAGCTGTTAGGTGCAGTTTCACTGAAACTTTGAATCAGTTGTGGTTGAAGCTGTCAGAGTTTTCTCCAAGTCTTTGCAGGAGTGAGGGATTACATGGGACAAGAACACTCCTAACATTAAACAGCTTCTTCAAAAGCACACTTAGGAATGTCTTCAATGCTAAGTTGCAAGTTTGGAAATTCATGAACCCTCACTTCCTTCTGGAGACTTCTTTTAAGCACTTCAGCAAATTTGCCTCCAGATTGACTGATAGGGCATATTTTATTTTTAAACAAAACACCTACTTGCATCCTTAAACAGTTTCTTTTCTGACCTCATCCTTATCAGTCATGATGAAATTTGCACCTTCGTTTTTGCAAGAGGTATTTGGGGACAGTTTTAGAATAACAGGTACATGAAGCCTGGTGTTTTCCTCAGCTTAGTCTCCAGATTCAGAATGTTTAGTGGTGAACAAATCTGTTTTGGTTTCATGGTTATATTCTGCTATAACTTATGGGTTAGCTGATGTTCTTGAAGTTTTCTTGAATTTGTACTGAAAATGTAACATTGATAATGTTATCTGTACTTTGCATGTTTTTAGAGACTTTGGTGAGCATTGTTGTATTTCCAAAAGCTGATCTGTTAGTATGTCTTTTAATCATACCATAGAATTCTTAATCAAAATATGTTAATGAGCTTCATGGCAATCTTCATGCGTGTTACAGTTTGATTTTATTTTTCTAACATCATCATCATCATATGGGATACGCCTTTTGGATGAATGTTCACTTTTGGTTTAGCCACTGAACGGTCTCATTGAGTGTTCTCATTGAGTCTACCTGACATCACTCATAACTATAGGAAGAACATAATCCAACTGGTCCTAGAATTATGCTGTTTATCAGACCTAATTCAAATGCTTTTTTCCTAGAATGAAGCCCAGACAGCGAAGGAATTTATAAAAATTGTAGAGGCTGCAGAAAATGAATATCAGGTATGTTGGAAACAAATACTGTATTCTTACTTATATTTATAGCATTACCATATACTTAACCAAAGCTAGTATTCTATAACTAGCAAGGTAATGCAGTTCCATATAAAGAGATTACATGCTGCTGAGAACTCTGTCTTTCCTTTCCATACCTTCTGCTGGTTGTGCTCACCTGCTTAACAGTACAGCAGAAGTAATTTTCTCAGAGTGGAAAAGTTCCTTGCATGATTAAGTATCAGCAATTCTGGTGTCTTAAAGCATTAGTGCATTCCCATAGTGGAATTTTTGTACAGATTCTGTTCAGAGGCTACTCTGTTAGACAGCTTTGCTAAATATGACTATAGGCATTACCTATTTCAGTTAGTCATTTCAAAGTTAGAAAAGCGTAACTGTTCTGGATACATTCTCCAGAAGTGGATACATGTTCATTCAGGCCTTGAACATAAGGTAAATTTCAGATACCGTGTTCTGTCAGTTTGGAAGAAATACTCTTTAATAAAAATGTTTGAAGTATCTATTGTATGCATCATATTCAAGTTCACAGGATGCTGTGGACTCACTGTAGCATCCCCACAGCAAAACAGTGGAAGACTTTCCTGTGTGGAATCAATGATGTTGAGCTAATTGTGATCAGCATTTCATTCATGCTGCTGATAAACCACACTGTAGTTTGCTGAAACACCTTGGCTACAGCCAGGTTTATCACATCTCACTAATTTTCTTCACATAGTCTCAATCTATATCTAGCAGCTTTCCTTCATTAAATATTGTTAAAATTTAATATGTTTTTATCAAGCCTGTTTAAGAGGTAGCAGGCCCCTGAGTCAGTGAATGTTTCTGTGGCATCCTAGTTCTGTTCTTGACGTGTCCTTGTTGTGTGTGACTCTGTGTTTGGCAGACTGCTATCAGTGAGAACTACCAGACTATGTCGGACACTACGTTCAAGGCCTTACGTCGACAGTTGCCAGTTACCCGCACCAAGATTGACTGGAACAAGATCCTTAGCTATAAGATTGGAAAAGAGATGCAGAATGCTTAAAGTGAACATTGCATGACTGGATCATTTTAGTGTCCTTGTATACAAATAAAAATTATTACAAAAAATATTTGGAACTGTCAAATCACCCAGTCAGCATGGGCTTTTGCCATTGAAAATCACTGTAAGTAGTTTGGTTAGAGCACAAGGCTTAGCTAATTGACTTTTTTTCTTTTTCCTTCCTTTCAGAGGGTTGCAACTTCATTATAGCTGAATATCTTCCTTTAGAGTTTCCGTTATACCTTTATTTTTTTATAATGAAGAGACCATGCCTTTAGTTTTCAATTACACATTAAGAACAGTTGGAAAAAAATATTTTTGCATATGATAACCCTTCCTCTTGCTTTCATATGAAATGGACAACTTGCAAAATTTGCTGGATTCCTCGTGGAGATCAGTAACATGCATTTCTAGGTCAAGGTCAACATGGAGTTAGCCATAGGTGCTGGTTTTGAAATCATCTGTCCTTTCATTGTATGTAAAATTGGGAAAGGCATTTTCTGTATAATTTAAACCTGTCAGAAGACATATTTAACTAGCCCATGGTAGCTAATTTTTTTTTTTTAAGGCCAAGGTCTAATGCTGTTTTGAGGTTTTGAAAATAAATAAAAGTACTTACTCCAGAAATGCATTTAATGCTTTGTTCTGACAATTACTCGAATGAGCTCAAACACCATCTGGCCTCCAGGTTTTTTTATCATAAAGCTACAAATGTATTATAACAAGGCATATTGTAATATATATAATCCTGTACTCATTACTATGTCTGTTTATTTTTTTCTTGGATTGAAATGTACTAAAATTCAATGTGACATTAAAATGCAAATTTTCTATTTATTTGAGTATCAGATTGCTTCCTGATATAGCCTATTTTTGGTGTTTCTAAATATTTTTTAAATCTGCTTAAAACAGCCACAGACTTGTGTATTTAGGGATTGTAATATCATTATCATTTTCATCTGCATTAAAAAAAATCTGCATATGGAAATCTACTTAATACAGGTGTATTTTGGCTTCATATTGGCTACAGAGGATAGAAGAAATTCCAAGACCAAAAGTTAATACATTTTTTTGGAGACAAATACTTTCCCTGTCTGATATATCTCATTTTGAAAATGGATGTCAGGTATCTAAAAACACAGACTTCGTTACAAATGCTGTATAACACTTCTATAACATGCATAGATTTCATTTTTTATTGGATAAAACCTTGTTTTACAATATGCTACCTACTTATATGCTCATGATGGAAAATTAATCAGCTCTTTATTTTTTAGAAGGCAGATGTTTAAACACACTCCTAAACCAGTGAAGCTTACACTAAGGTTTTATGTCTTTGTTTACAGCAGGATTTAATGAATTACCTTAAACTGTTAAGTTACAGCATAGCAAGAGAAAGAATCTAGACTTGTACTGAGTATAAAAATGTACATATGAAGTAGTTTGCTGTTTGAATTTTAATAGCAATACCCCAGTATTCTGTTCTTCAGTGCTCTCTTATATAGAGGTATAGAAGTTCTTGAAACTGCTGCTACTTTACAGTACTAAACTGTATAGTAGAAGAGTGGGATTTGTTCTACCACAGTCTTCCTGGATAGTTGCCCTTTCAAATTGTCTTTGTAGTTCAGCTCCTGAACCACGTTGTTCTTTTCAAATTAGCTCATAAAAGCTGCAAATGAGCTAATAACAGATGCTGAGTCACTATCAAGTCAGCCTGTCTTAACTAAGATCTTAATACAAACCTTATTTGAAGAATTTCTTCCAGTGTATTTAAGAACAAGGTAAAAAAGGCAGTGAATGGAGAGTTAGGAGAATTATTAATGGGCAACAATGGTGCATATAACTTTTCTAGCTGTTTAGAATGTTGCATATGACCAGAATCAGCACTGACTAAAAGTCAGAATGCTATTTTTCTTACCTGAAATAAAGAGCTAGTTTTAAATATATTCCTAATAAAGAGGTATTTTACTGTGAAGTACTCTATTACTGTATTTCCCTCTCTGTTTATTCAGTCCTGTGATAGTCTTAATTTCTTATCTTGAAATAATTGCTTCTTTCAGGTTCAATTCTACCAGTTGGATAACATAAGTAGATCTGTATTACTTAAGTTTTTTCTTGTGTTTTTAGTCTGTGAGACAACTTTACACCTTGAACATCAAATTTATTAAGTTACAGCTTCAATAAAGCCATTTGTAAGTAAATCAACTATCCTGTTACTTTTTCAAAATGGTGGGCTGTATCATATTTAGGGGTAATGACTCCCCAGATGAAGCTGACCTGACTGTCAGCTGAGGTACATAGCACATTTGGAGTTCTTGATTTCTAGGAAGGTTTTGGATGTCACTTGCACTTTTTTTTTGTTTCTATCCCTACCACTTTTAAATTGGAGAATTTTAGAGCTTGCTTGGTAGGCTTTAGGGTATTTTCTGTAGGTAAAGCACTTTCTCTGAGAAATTTTGCTGTGGCAATTGTCCTAATGTGAACTATTATTTGTTTATATTCTATTTTTAAATATAAAGACAAGCTTTGTATTGTTCAATCTTGATGTAATAGACATTATGGCTTGTAAAATGGACTTGTAAAATGCTTGTGGTTTTGAAGTGTATTACATCTTATGCATCTTAGCGCCCCTTTATATGAAGGAATTTTTAACTTCTGCAAGTAAGCAGCTGTTCTTTGTGAACATCTGCAACAGGAGTGACAATTCTGCTTTCCGGTTCTCCTGAGCAGCCCCCTTTTTGTATGTCTGTCTTAAAATTCATACTGTGGGTAGAATGAAACTTTAAAATCATTGCAATTCTGATTCCATGACTGCTGCTGCTTACTGCTCTACATGCTGGTAACAATTCTGCCATCTGGTTCCACTGGGAACGCTGCAACACAATTCATTAGTAAATGCTCACTCAGCCAGGGTTAAAAGCATTGTGTGGGGCTGAACATCCTGAGAGATATGTTCTCTTTGGGCATGGCTCCAGCTGCATCTCTGGCAGCAATGTAGTTTGTGCAGTTTGGAAATCCCTCTCTTGTCCCCACTTCCCACAGACTGGTTTGGCTATCAAAGCCATTTTGGTGCTCTTGAGTTCACTTCCTTTTGGAGAACTCAGAACTGGGGCCTGGGCTCTGAGTGTGCATCAGGTGCCCTCCAGCTCTGAATGGTGACCTGAGTCCATAAGCAGTGGTTTCTTTTAGGTGGCTTGAAACCACTGCCTGTGTGTTGAGGATGTCTGGAGCTTCGGACAAAACTGGGCCTTCACATTTCCAGACTGTAAATACTGCAGGTGTAGAGGTTTTATCAACTGTTTGATTCTGTGGATTCACTCCTATCGTATTGAATGACTTGCTGACACAGACATAGCTTTTGCTGCATTTGTTGACTGGAAAGACTGAAACTGTTCTTCATCTGATGCAATTGTAAACTAGGTTTAGATTAAACGTAGTTTGTTCATAACCTTGAAGTGTCAGTTTTTGTGTGACAGTGTCAACTCTGAACTTTTTTTTTTAAAGGGGAAAATTTGCATCAGATTTTAACCAAAAAGGTCAAATTTATCTTTTACAGCTAAAAGGAATTGTGAATATGCACTTTATTCCTTCTGTGAAAATGAATGTTTAATACTTGGTAGGTTCTCTTATTAGCAATATTTTCCTCTGCTACTATGACTTGCTTACCTGTAACAGGTATTGCTCAGCATGATGTTAGCCATGTGTTCATCAGAAAAAAGGGGTCAGAGTGATAATCATTATCTTAAAGGATACATGATCTAAGTACATTTAGACTTTCCTGTGCACCTTTTCTTTGCAAATCAATAAAGCTGTGCAGGGGTGAATCTGTCAGGGTTGTTCCTCTTCAATCAAGAGGAGCATGTAGGGACTTTTGCCTGACTAGCTGCAGTTTGAAATAATGTCAGATCAGAAACAACTTCCAATTTATGGGTTGTAAATATACCTACTAAAGTAGGTATATTGTAGTTGGTTGGATTGTTTGTGGGGACACCACCGTATGCCCATAATGATTTGTAGTAATTTCAGGTTTGCCTTTAAATGTGCTTCATCATTTTCAATTTCAAGTGTTTACTGAGAACAGCTGTTGTAGGCATCAGTGAAAGAATTGAGAGTACTTCCTTTAATAAGTAGCTTCCCAGTATGCAGCTCAGTTTGAGTTACCCTTCAACATTATTTCAGAATTTACTTAAAAATAATAATATAGAAGGCTGAGCTGCAGCTTTGCCACACCACTATGAATGCAAGACTATCAGGGTTGTGAAGAGGGGTTCAGAAAAACATGCTCACTATCTCTTTCTTAGGAAGGAAAAATGCCCTCAGAGGCCTTGCCAGTTACAGCACCGCAGTATGCTTGTGGTGTATCTGGAACCCGAGCTACTTTCTTCAAACACAGAGAAGTAAGATTTAGTCCCCTGAGGTAAAGAAGGGATTCAGCTTCCCTGGAGCAAATGTTTTTATAAGAGGCGAAAAGGAAAGGAGGCTATCTTCTCTTTTGCAGATGAACTGTTTATGAGCCTAATTGAAAATTACAACCACAAGCTCTTGAGTGCAGGAAAAATACTTACCTTTCATTCCCTTGGGCTGCAGTGGATGGAAAGTTTCTTTGTGCCTGCTCAAGCAGCCTCCCTGCCCGATGTGCCGGCTTTCTTGGGGGGTGGGTGGTGGTGTTGCATCTGTTGCAGAGGCTGGGTACTAAAAGTTAGATGGCCAAAGGCAAAACCATGCAAGTTGTTGCTGTGCTGTGAAGGTGCCAGAAGATCACAGTGTGCAGCAAGGGGCCCAAAGACTAGCCCTGGGATTTGGAATGCTGTCATGCTGCCCTTTCCCAGGTGAGGCAGCACATCCAGTTGTAATGCAAGATGTGTCAGTAAGATGATAAAATACAAGACTGCAATCAATTATGATTTTCTTTAAGGAAGACGGGTGCTGTGAACCACATTTGCTGTTCAGGCTATGACAGGCTGGTGCTGCAGGAAAGGGTCAGTTCAATTGCAGTTGCACTCCAGGAGCATGGGTCTGATGGAGGCTGGCACAGCACTCACAGCCAAAGCCTGACTGTTCCGTGCCCACAAGCTGCAGCCTCTGCTGCCCACCTGTGTGGGCACACGTGCTAGAAGCGTTAATGGAGCTGTTCTCCCTGTCCTGGCACAGTCTGTCTTAACCCAGGCACAACTAAAGCTGCTGCCCCAAATGCCCAGGTGGCCCTTCTGTTAATAACCTGCTATTTACAGTGACCTGGGTCTAACCATGCAGTAATAACTTCCCTGTAATGTGGAAATTAGGGAAACAGACTTGGAAAAGGAGCAAGGTAGTTACTAAATGAATCAATATTCAAAATAGAAACAGGTTTTTTAAATACATACATTTTCTACTTTGCTGTGACACTTCAGTTAATATCTGCATAAGCACTGGAGCAGAACTCTCAGCTTTCAGGAGCCATTAGCAGTTTTAAACTAAGTAGCAGGAAGAAAAATCTGCTCTGTTCTTTCAAGTGACACACGATTGTCAAACCAGCTTTCGGATGCTGTAAAACTGGTAAGCTTTGCAAGTCTTTAACTTCATTGTAACAACAGGAACAATCGGTAGCAAAAATAATTAGCCAAAAAGCAGTTTTGATTACAGATTCCAAAGTTCAATATTCAGTTGGAAGGTTTCTGAAAAACAGTGGTGTTAGAAATCCTTGAATGGAATGCAAGAACCTTTCTTGGTTTTTGGTTTGTTTTTTTTTTTATTTCCAGAGTGTGCCACCATCACCTGCATCTCGACTTTTTGTGGCAGGACAGACTTGTCTGCTCTGAAATAAATTATTAAGGGTTATCCTTCCTCTCCAAGTTCTTGTAGGTTTTGGTATTACTAGTATTAAGGTAGACAGTAGGAAAAGACAAATCTACCATGCCAGATATTGACCTTTTTTGTCTTAGCTGTGGGCATACAGAAGGGCTTTTTCCCATTCTCTTTACAACATGTTTTATACATTTGAAGACTGTCTCCAGACTGTAGCTTTTAGATTAAAGATTGAATACCACAACTCCAATTTCTACGTGAAATCCAATACTCTAAGTAATTTCCTTACATCCTCCTTTTTGGTTTCTGTACATTCTGAGACTCTTGTTTTTTTCGGTCTGTTGTTCATTTCAGTCTGGCTGATACTGCAGGCTCTCATGATATTAAGCTGGTACTTGTGTTTCCTTTTGCTAGAATCTGGTCTTGACTGCAATAGTATTCTCTAGTATTATCTTCATCAGCTATTAGGAATTTCAAAACCCATGCTAAATTAAGGAGATATAACCAACCGACCAGCCACTGCTAGGTATGTGTTCCTGATGGTATCCTTCTCTGCTGAAAAAGCAGGTACTGGGAGTGTACAAAAATGAGACCATCTGCATTCTAACGATGTGGACCAGCCAGCACACGGATTCTGAACTGAGAGCATCTTGGCATGAAAAGACAGGGACTGCAGTGAACTTTTCCAGGGTAATGAACTGAATCCTTGTGATGTGGGATATTGTGCCAACAACAGGCAATTTGTTTTTCAGTAGGTACTGACATCAGTTAAAACTGAGGAATCGAAATGCAGCACCCTGCCTTGTGCTAGGAGGCACATAATATGCTTCTTTCCTACCTTTTTTCTATGGAAAGGAGAAGGAATCAGTGATCAGTCAGAGCTGACAAGCTCTGAGGTGCATCTCACCTGGTGAAAACTGGATGGTAGCTGGTGTAACATCCATGCAAGCACTTTCCATATGTCTGAATGTGTGTAGGGACAGGTCTCCTCCACCAAGCTAGCCAGAATTACTTCTCGAGTATCAGAAAAGTGGGAGTCATTCAAGAACCTGTTTGAAGTTCCCGTAGGCGTGTACTGAGTGTGAAGGGTTCTTTAGCTGTCTTTGCTGCCAGCAGCCAGCTCAACTGCAGAAGGCCTGAGAGATGCTGCTAAGAAAGTAAATGCCATATGCTCACAAAGAATTGAAGTGCTGCTCCTGTTACGAGGCTTTGCTGCAAGGCAAAGGTTTCTGTATGACTGATTTTCTGGCTGCAATAGAATTTGTTAAAATCAGTAATTAGTAGGGGTCTTTTCCCAGTTTGTTACTAAACTTAGTGAGCCATCATGTTCCCTTTAAGAACTTGTCTACCTCTCCTTAACTCTTTCATCTGGAAACAGCGTGCCTTGTAGTTCTATCAGCAGTTGATGTGGCCAGAGTTACCCCATGTGAATGTAAATGAAGAATGGGGGGAGCATGCCAGTATATAATTTTCCAAGGAATAAATACAGCTACCTGTATTTATGTCTGGGTAAGATCTTTTCAGACATAGTAAAGTTTCTACCCAGATTGTAGCTACTGACAGAGTGGTAACCCAGTACCTGGTGTCAAAACACAGGTGATGACAACATTGAGAAACAGGGCAGTAGTAGGTGCAACCTGGGCAATCTCACAATCAAGGATTATTGTTCTACAAATCATGAAAGTTACCAACAAAGTAGCATACCCAGTAAAAAAGGCTCCAAGGTTATCTGTAACAGTGGGTTTTCAATGTAGCTGATGGGTTCGCTACAATCACGTGGCAGTCGTGGTGGAAATCTCCACACAAGGTGAGCAGCAACCATTACTATATTCTTTTCTCAGAATCTGTGCTAGTTTTTTGATGCAAGGAAAAGCCCCTTTGATATGGCTATTTGTGCCTTGCCAGCAAGGTTAGGAAATGCTGAATGAACAGAAGTGTATGGGTGAAGCTCCCTGCTTGCCCACTAGGGTTTTCACTTGTTCCTCTTCCCTGCTGCCATGCAGAGCAGCTGATTCAGTCAGCAGCATCACTACTAAAAGGGGAGGCAGGATGAACTGGATTAAAGGATGCTGTGAGAAAGGTACTTGGATCTGAAGAATGACTGCTGGGTGCAGAAGACAGAAGGCTGTGACCCAGCAAGAACAGATCAAGCAAAACTGAAGAGCAAATGAGGGAAGAAAGCAGGACATGATGAAGCCAATGTGTAAGACAGACAATTGTTCTGTAGCCCAAATTTAAAGATGAACTCACAGAGACCTTAATCTGTGGAGAAGATAAGAAGAAGAGGCTCTGCGAGGGAGGTTTTCTCAGCAATGACATACTGGATGGGTGTGGAGAGGCAAGACAAGCAAGCAAAGCAGAAAAGAATTGCATCAGAGAAGGTAAAAAGTTATTTTGGTGCTTGAATTTGCAAAGGTTTAACAAGATCTGGCTTGGGAGCCAAATCTAGCTGTGATGTGGGTAAATGACATGCCATTTAGATGCTACTTGCTTCCACGGCTTGCTCAATCCCTTCCTGCCTACAGGCAGAGCTGTTCTTGTCCTCTGTAATCATTGCCAGCCTCAAGCAGCAATAATTACCTGTATATGGTCCAGCACAATGACTGCTCTGTTTCCTTCCTCTGGATGTCTGGAGATGAAGTAAAACGTAACTGCCAGTGGGTTTCTGTGCCTCTACTGCTATGCAGCAGGTAAAGATGCCATGCTGCAAATGCTAGAGGGAAAAAAATCCTACACTCTGCTAATTGCAGATTTTGCATGGGAGGAGTCGAGACCTTTTTCTTTCTTTAAAATGTTTTTCATTAAATATAGTATCAACACTCACTAAATTGAAGACCATGCTCAACATATTTTTCCTTAAAAAAAGAGGTCAAGATACCAGTCAGTGAAAAAGGACACATCTTCTATATCTCCCACAAATGCATCTCCTTATAAAAAAAAAAAGAAAAAAAAGAAGATTTACTGTTTGGCTTCAGTCCAAGGCATGGATGTGGGGAGCAGAGCTTTTGTCCTTTTCCTCGACCTCAATAGGGGAGGGAGAAACCAGTGCTGGTTCCCTCCAGGCTTTTTGCCATCTGTCTCTGCCTCCCTGTTTCTCCCACAGCCTCCCGTGACGTACAGAACATGTGTGGATGCAGATGCCAGATTCTGACTTGTGGAGAGCTCTTTTTTGACCAGGGGCCAACCTCACAGCTTGCATGATTCCTTTATGAATCCTAAGCACATACCATCCTGTACAAATACTGACATGTCTTGCTCCACCACCTTTTGTAAAGAAGCTTAATAAAATGCCTCAACAACTGTGTGTGTCCACTTCACAAAAACACCTAAGTGCTCCTGGGGGATATTTCCATGGATATTAAAAAGCCCCAAGTAATTTGCTTTATCAAATATGTGTGTTTTGGATAGGACACTCCTCCCCTTGATGCCTAAGTGTGCTGACAGGGTGAAATTCCCATGTCATTTTTAGGGACAAAAAGTAATCGGGCAAAAAAGCAGCAGAAGAAAACAGGTTTGGATTTTTTTTTTTTTTTTTAATTTGCTTGGGGTTTTCTTTATGGTTATTTAATTATTTTGAACACTACCCAAAAGTACTGAAACTCTGCTTTGAGTTGCACTAGCTATTTAGCAGCACCTTCCTTTGCCCGCTCTTTTTCCACTGACAACTGATTCTTAACTGAGCCAGTTCTAACCTGGGTTTTGTTACTTGTCTTGCAATTAGGGCAACTTATTAGTTGACTTTTTCGTCAGTAAAGATCTTAACTTTCAGGTAGGCTTTCTTCCTTCCCATACAACTACCCTGATACATTCTATAGCAGCATGTTTTCTGGAAGAGAACCCGTGCTCATGGACTACAGCTTGTTAATAATGGAAGAAATTTTTTAAGATTTTTGACATGTGGTGCTTAAGGCATATTTGACCTTTCCTCATTAGTATTGGTGGCATGTTTTTAAATATTAATGTCTTTAAACTGAAGATATTTCCCATAATGCTGTAATATCCCACTTTTAGAATGGGGAACAGAAACTTCAGCCTGGGCGCACTTTTCAGAAGTCTGTAGTTGCATCATTTTTCAATATCTCTGTTTTAATAAAAATATATCAATTAAATTGTAAATTAAGCACAATTTTTTTTTCAGTGTTTCTTACCATATTTTCAGTTTTCTGGGTTGTGACTGAGGACTGTGTGCACTTTATTTGAAAACAGACTTTTGCTATGGGATTAAGGCATTTTACGCAGACTCTGGTATGTCTGGAAAGCGCTGTGTACGGGATCCCATGAACTCTGCTCCAGTGCTTTCACTGGCATTGGCACGCTGCTTCTCAACCATTGCTGATTCCAGCTTAGACTGCCATCTGCAGTTCAGCCCTGGTGTTAACATGCAGCTGATGCACTTAATACGATGTGCATATATGTATTTATGTGTATGTAAATACACATCCGGACCGAGGCAGCCGTACCTGTGTGCATTGCTGGTTTACTGCTATCTAGATTAAGTGTTGGGCATAACGCTGTTTAACACGATTCAGTTGCTAATAAGGCATCAGCTGAAGGTCAGGGGGATGTCTGGCTCCCTTGAACCAAGCTGACAATGTTTCCCAATGCTCACATATATATTGAGCTCATGTGGGTCTCATTTCTGCCCTTTCTGAATGTCCTTGACTAGTGTGCCTGGCCTTCTTTTGGCTGCCAAGACCCCAGTGAAATCTTATTTTATAAGCAGGTTCCAAGAAGGTTATACATTATGGGCCTACAAAAGGTCTCTCATTCTGATCGCTGAAATTATCACACAGAAGATATTTTAAGGTTTACTAAAACACCCAAACATTAAAAACCCCACTGCTTTGGATCTTGGACTACTTTGGACCCACACAGAGATTGTGTGGGCAAAATTTTCAAACTGGACTTCTGCTGCACAGTGGTCCCATCTATTCTTTCTTATTTGCCAGGACCCAAGTTCAAGAAAATGTCTTTCTCCTGAAAAAAACCAAAATTTCACGGTACCTCATGCTTAGTAACTGTCATCGCTTCTGCTTCCTGATTTCATTTAGCAAAGTCACCAACAGCCATATGAGAAATTAGGAACTCTAAACTGGGTTTGTGGCAGACAGATTGGTAGTGTTCACACTTACAGGTATTATTTTGAGGTAGGAACTGAGGGCTTGTGTGAGAAAACTCTAAACAAGTGAGGTAATTGAGTGGAAAATCTTAGTAGAAAGGTAGAAAACTATTTTCAAAATTATTTTTGTCCAGTGATTCACTTCAGCTGTGTTCTGCTATATCTTGACTGAGCAAATGAGGGCCTGGAACCAGATGACACTCAAAATGGTGTCTTTTCATAGTACTGAACAGTTTGCTTCTGAGTTACAAAATGCATGTTTCAAGGCTTTGTATTTGCTTGGAATTTCATTCAAACAGAACTGAGAAACAAGAGATAATTTGTGTTAAATAGAGCCTGAACAGTGAACTTGCCTTGAGTGTCAGTTTAGATGCTTCTTTAATAGGAACAGCAGAAATGTAATTTGTCATATGAATTCACAAAGCTAGTCATGAGTCAAGATATCCAGTGCTTAATTGCTTTTCACCTCACACAAACATTTGGCTTTGGACACATGCTTTGTATTTCCTGAGTTTTTTGGGTATTTTATTTGGGGTTTTTGTTGGGTTTCTTTTTGGTTTTGGGATTTTTGTTGTTTGGGGAGGGGGTGGGCTAGTGTTTTTGTTTGGTTGGTTTGGTTTCTTTGGTTTGGTTTGTGTCATTGTTTTTTGTTGTTGTGTTTGTTTGCCTGTTTGTTTTGTTGCTTTTTTCTTTGTACAGCACCCAATGAGGAATCCTTATTTTTTTAAATACTTCATGCTCACTGTAAAAACATTGGAGATCTGGAGGTGAAATACATAACATTACTGCAAAGCATTAATAACTTCTGTAATTTCAGGGGAAGAAGAAGCAGTGGTGCTTAGAGGAAGGAAGGCATAAAATTAATAACTGTACTTTAAGTGGGCACAGTTTGTAGTGTTTTGATCTTCTAGTAATACAAGAGGTATAAAGAAAGCAGAGCTGGAGGAACCAACACAATTCACTCCTGTCTTTCAATAAAAGACAGTAGAATGAAAAGTTGTGTATAACAAGAACCTTTGGAAAAGCCCCACACACTACTTCTTATCTTTCATACATAAAATAAATTGGTCATACATAAAATAATTGGCTCATGCTTTAAGATAAGCACGAGTACTCTGAAAATTAAAATATGTAGAGGAAAATTTTTAAAAGTGAAAAATTGCCTAGTGCTTTGATCTTTTTACTAGTACATGAGAAAATGTGAGAGGAATATTTTGATTTATAAATAGCTGCATGATTGAATAAGGTTGAGGTTTTTCAGATGTGACCTAATGTGTCAAGTATTTCTTCCCTTTAAAACTGGAAGGGGAAACTGAAAAATTTGAAATGCAGTTTTCTTCGGTATGTAATTAAACTATAAATGACCTTTTATGTAGTTCATCTGTATATTCTCATTTTAAAAGTTTTGTGATTTATTAGCAGGAAAAACTTCTGTCAGTCCTGCACCAACATTGTTATATGGAGACAGTGGTCGCCTAATCAGAAGATCCTGTCACCATCAAATGCAGAAGACACAGCCAGTGTTCCCTCCCCATCCAGCTTCAAGTCTCTCAGTAGTCTGGAAGAACACATTTCATGCCTTTGCTACCATGAGAAGGTATCAATTTGTCCAGCTACAGATTTATTTTGGTTTAATGCCTGTGGGTGTTGTAAACATTCTAGGAAAGCTACTGTGTTTTTCTCTGTGATTACTGTTTCTTTGGCAGACTGGAAAATCTCAGGTCGGGGTGGTTACTACCAGTTGGAGAAATTTCAAGGATTTTTTTGTTCTTTAGGTAATACTTTATAAATAGTACCTGTGTCTTCCAATGCTGGAGAGTGTTATCCCACTGGATACAGACTGTGGAAACACAGGAGAGAGATCCAAACAAATTGTGACTATGTGGTGCATATTTACTTAAATGTTTGTAAGCTGTGGGACACCAAAAAGAAGCAGGGATCGGTCGTGTTTACCGACCTGAATTTTTACCACATTCTGCTGTCAAATCTTGGTTCATGAATAAATACCTCATTCATGGAAGAAGCAAAATGTATTTCTCAAAAGTACACTTCTATGGCTTGAGGTTTATGCTTTACTGACACTATTTTAATGAGACACATATCTAGTGGATGCCTTCCCTGCCCTTGGCAGAGGGGTTGGAACTAGATATGGGTCCCTTTCCACCCATTTATTGAGCCATAGAGTTACCTTCCAAGGAGGAGAGTTTTGCAGTTCGGAACTCTGCTGGGCACTGTGCACAGCAACACACGCACGCAGGGACTTCTATGCCTGTTTCATTATCCCAACAAGAAGCTCACACGAGTCAACTGCCAAAAAAAAAAAAACAAAAAACAAACCAACAAAACCATCCTACGTGAGCCCTTTTTAGGCTTAAAGTCCTGTTGCGCGGTGAAAATGCCGCCAGAAATGATTATTCAAGACCATAAAGACGTGGGGAAAAAAGTTGCACGGCCCTTCTGCCCCTTCAGCCCCGGTTGTGCTGCGGCCGCCCGACGCCGCGCCCCGCAGCCTCCCGCGCTCCCGCGGCGCTCCCGCGGCGGGGCGGGCGCGGGCAGGGCCGG
>VXAC01002818.1:33526-214267 GCA_013399225.1 Rhipidura dahli | reverse complement strand
AGTGCCCGGCGGGCGGTGCGTGCGGCGGGCGGGGAAGAGGCGGCCCGGCCGGCCAGAGGGGGCTGAACCATCCCACAAACACACGCTGAGAGCTCGTGGCAGCAGAGAGCAGCGTTTGGGCTGGTTTCCCCCCCCACACACACTCCGTCCCCCTTTTTTTTTTTTTTTCCTCCTCTTTTCTCTCCAAAAAACATGGCTGAAGCTGGGACGGGCTTTTTGGAACAGCTCAAGTCTTGCATCGTCTGGTCCTGGACTTATCTCTGGACGCTGTGGTTCTTCATCATGCTCTTCCTCGTCTACATCTTAAGGGTGCCGCTGAAGATCAATGACAATTTAACCACAGGTAGGCTGTGATCATCTGCCCCTTGCCCTGCCCCGGTGGCGGCTCAGCCGGGGGTGCCCGCGGGGACGCGCCCGCCGCCGCCCCCTCGGCTGTGCGAGTACCCTCTTACGCTGTTTATCCCATTCGTATTGTACTCGAGCTTTTTTTGTTAACAAGGATTAAAACTTTAATTCTGATCCTGATAAAAATTAGATCTCAGCTACTTTTTCTGAATGATAATAAACAGAAAGAATGCAAGTTTGCTGGAAGACTATCACCGTTGCGATGGACTTTGCTTTGGCTGTTCAGACTCGCTAGGTAGTGTGCCGCTGCTGTACTGAATCAGCAGTAACTTGCGTACAGTTAGCCGGTCTGGATTGGGCAGTTATGTCTTTATCGTGAAATTGCTTATTTTTCCTACCCATCTACTTTGATAATTTAATTTCTGGCCCCCTCACCCTCCCACCTCCATGCTGGAGAAGACAAATGAGTTTTGGGGCAGATGAGATATAACCCATGTGGCATTCCTGCTGCTGGGAAGCCAAACGTTATCTGAGCGTTTTTCACCCATTCCCTCTGGCCTGTTCTCGTTTGATAAGCCTCTGGCAATTCCAGCATCAAAGAAGAATTAAAAAATAAAAAAAAAAAAGAAAAGAAAAAAGAACATTCAGCATATGGCAGCTTTCACTTTAAGCAAAAATGCAGTTATAAATTGGGTTTATAAACTTTAAATGCAATTTTGATCAAATTTTCAAATAATATGTCTTTGAACAATATCCTGTTTGTTTTGACATTGCCACACACTGATTAGAACAGGATATAATTCTTGTTGCTTGATTCTTAATACTTTATGTAATGTGTAAGTCCCAGGTAAACATTGCAGGCCATGGTTGTCAAGCAAGAATCTCAGAATGCTTTCTATTATAATTTTTGCTATTGGAAAAAATCACAGGCATCCATCTGAGACCTAATCAACCCCCTCTGATTTCTTCCTGATTTTGAACAAACTAATTCTTGATGCACTTTCTCATTTGAAATGTTACTCCAGCTGAGTCATCTTGGGGTTTACTGAAATGTCTCAAAATGCAAGTAAAATTACAGTATGAAATCTTTGAGGAGCTTAAAAAGGCTGAAGAAAGTCCCAAAGTGCATGATGAAAATTAGTTACCAGGGGAGAACAATAGGCACAGTATTGTCTTTATGCATCATCTGTGCCTAAACGGAATTTATTACAATGTTAGTACTGGTAATAACATGATCATTTTTTGTTTTGTTTAGTTTTTCAAAGCTTGTGTGAATGAATTAAAATGGATTTGAGTTATTGTGGGTTGTTCCTCCCCCCTAGTTGATTACAGTCAGTCTACTATCATTAGTTTAAGGTTGCTCGTGAAGTACCACAGCAGCTGGTGTTGTGATACCAATCAAATTTATTTCAGTGACGTGAAAATAAGTTTGTAAATGTTGCTACTGAAACGTCTGCGTGACATAAAGAAATAGTAGGGTGAATAAAAACAATGGCTGGGCATTTTCCCAGAACAAGCTGGATCTGTTGGTGGGTTGAGGTCAAACAACTAGTTTTCAGTACCACCAGAGGCAGGCTTAGGCAGCCAGTTTAAAAAGCACAGTTCCACAGGTATGATTTGCACTTCATGAAATAGTGTTTTAGAAAGCTTTTAGAGACTTAGATCAAACACCTTAACACATAGTCCACAGTGGGCTGCTGTGATATGAAGGACTAGTATGGCATGTATGGGAGGCCACCTGCCACGGGGATCTGGTGCTTGCTACTGCTGTATGATTTTGTTTTTCCATGCCTAGTGTCAGTATTTTTAAAAGGAAGTGGAAAAGCTGGAGAAGATAGTGGAAAAATTATTTCAAGGCTGGAGAGAAGCATCAGAATAAGGTTACAGTAAGGTGGTATTGTCATGGAGAGAAAGAAATGGCCTTTTAATCACTAAAAGAATTATAACAATTGATGACTAGAAGCAGAGGGCAAAACTCAATTTTGTCACAATCAGGCATTATTTTATAGCAAACTTGGATCAGCTGATAAAGGAACCTTTGGGATTCACATGTCTGAAATTCTTCAAATCCAATGGTGAAACAGGAGTCTCCAGTGTCCATGCAGCCTTAACTTGCATTTTGGCAAGGACAGGGCAGCAGGCTGTGCACCACTGGCAGTCAGAGGCATTGCAGATGTTTTCACCAAATACACCGGTGGTTGGTCACTTGTATTGGAAAGTCTCACTAAGAAGTGTGGGGTCTTTTTTCCCTCTTTGGATGTTGTGCAGATGTGCACACCCCAAGCATTGGTGTATGTTGGTCATCCTGAGGGTTTCAGTGAGCTCCCAGGCTTGAAGGTCCTCAGTTTGGCCAAGCATAATTTCAGTGTCCTCAGTGGAGTACATTACTGTGATTTAACCAAATGGAAATGTAATCTGTCATATAAAAATGTTACTGTTAAATCTTATTGTGGTGTTTCATGTACTTCTGGGTTTTTTTCCATTTTTAAAACTTTGATATCCAGATCAAATAATAAAATTATGAATAGGAGAGTTTGAACTACTGTACTATACCATTAGCCAGGAAGCAAGAGAGGACACTTAATATACCAGGCTGGAATATTAAATATTGAATAAGCAGTTGAGGAAGCGGATGTTATCATCTTATTCCAAAATAATTAAACATGCCTATTTTACATAACATGCTGTATTTTCTTCCCATGTTGGCACTTGCACGATTTCTGAATGCCACACTAATCTGAACTAAGCCACACCTCTTCTAAAAATGTGCTTGTTTTTCCTGACATAAGAGTTTGGATTTCTAGTCAAATCCTAAGAAGGAAAGAGGCACTGAAGTTAAACAGTTTCTGATGATTTTATTTATCCTTTCAAAGTGCAACAGAAAAACAGATTCAATGACCAGAGCAGTAAGTGTGGCTAGCTTGTGACAAGGCAGACAGGAGGAAACCTCTGACTTACCGAGGGTGGAGAAATCAGAAAAATTGATTTCCTAAAAGTGTGGAAAATAAATATACAGGTATGAGCTTTGGGCTGAGTTTGGCTCTGTGGGTGGACTATTATTATTCAGCTGTGCCCTGTGGGGTTACCAGCTGAGCTGCTGGAGAGGGAAGCTTTAGAAGCCTGCAGAATGAAAGCAAGCAAGCAAGTAAAGTTGTCCTGCCAGGCCCCTGATGTCAGCAGGCCCAGGATAACCTTGGTTGGAAGAGGAAGACTAAATCACCTTGTGGTGGCTAGAACAGGGTTGTTATCTGAGGAACATGGTATATTTCTTCATTATGATTTAAAAAAAATATGTGATTATGACATTCCTACTGAAATAAGTAGCTAAAATTTTAATTAATGAATGAATGTGGGATTTGTGACCATGTAATAGACTTTCCTTAAAGCCCATTACTGGAAACACTGTGCATGGTGCCAGCTGTTTGGAGAGGGAGGAGGCTGGTGTGGAGCACTGGCCATCACCAGGTCCCCACTCACCTCTGTGGCTTGTGCATGTGTGGCCAGGCAGTGAAGTGGACATGTTCAAAGTCCTGTAAAATTAGGATATAGCAACACTCTCTTTGTCCAAGAGTCTCTCAGAAGACACAAACTGAGAGGGTTTTTTAGTCAGCCACCCTGGCCCACCTCAGATGTGTTCACCTGTGTGTGCATTGCACTGAGTTCAGAAAGCAAAGCACTTGGAAAAATCCCATCTTATGAAACTGTCTTGTGTTAAACCATGCAAGAAAGCTGAGTGTGATTTCATTAGCAGAAATACTGCAGTAGATGAAGAGATGGAGCCTGCCTCTCAGGTTTGGGCTGTGCTGTCCTAGGGTGGTGGCTGCTGTCAGTGAAGCTCATCTCATCTTTCTGATCTTCCCTTCCTGACCCTGCAGATCCATTCTGCACATTGGTGCAACGTGCCCCAATAAGCTGCAATGTGAGAAATAAAGTAACTTTTCATTCCCACGGTCTCGTGGCCTGTTACTAACCTGTAACTGATTTCACTTTATTCCTGCTGCTGATAATTTGACTGAGTAGAGCTGCATGTGCTCGAGCTGCGGTGCTGAACCACCCTAGGCCAGAAGGATATTTTGGGGACTGGGGGTTTGCTTGCCTGGGCTGGGGGGCAGGGCTGCAGGTGCTGGGGCTGGGGGTGCCCGCTGGACCCCTGAAGCCACCGTGCCTGTGGAGGTGTGTTGGCTGTGATAGCATCTTGACAGATGGTCAGGAGGTATTGTTCCCCTTCATAAATTTAAGCCAGGGCAGTTAATCATGAGGGTTGGAAAACATTAACCTGACAAAGGCCAGGGAGTTTCAAATGGCTTGAAAACCAGTGAACAGATTCTTTCTTTTGAGAAGAACTGAGGGACAGTTAGTTTTAGTTTTGCAAGCTTGCTGGTAATTGCTTGGCCTTTCTTCAAAGCAATCTGCCGTCATTGTGATGGGTTTCCCTGTAAGCATCTGCTGCCTGAGCTACAGAAGTCAGTGTGGTGGTGGGCGAGTCCAAAGAAAACCTGGAGCAGAACTCTCATGCCACCAAAGGAGACGGAAGAATTCTTAACTCTCTGCAAGTGCCGTGTAGGTCTGTTTGGGGTATTTTTAAGAACTTGACTGTTGAAAGTAAATTTTCAAATGCTTGACCACTTCTGTCAAGGTCAGCATCAATCCCGCCTATGAAATTCACAGAATCAGGTACAGAGTGTTTGCTCACTGGCTCAAAATCACTTCCATTAATTTCTGCATTTCTTAAAATGTAAAATAAATATTTACTAAATACTGATCTTATTTTTTGCTTAGTGGAATTAAAGTAAAGAGTGTTTTCTTAACTGTTAACCCCTCTCTTCAGTCACATCACTTAAAGCACTACAAAGCATTTGTAGTTGCTGCTGAGCCTCCAGACAGGGCTTGGATGTTAGAGGTTTCTTTTGTCTGCCTTTTTGGGTTTTGCAAAAATTAGTTTTTACTGCTCTAGGCTTTTAAGCATGTATAAGCATGTTTTAAGCATGTATATTTTCATCGTGGTACATTAGGAAACTCTGCCTTTAATTTTTTATGGAAGAGATTATGATGTACTTAAAGGTAGTATGTTACTTTCTACAAAACATAGACAAATCTTTGTAGATGAAACTGGGGATTCTTGGGGGAAAAGCTGTATCAAAACTTGCTGGATCAATGCCCAATGGATGCAGTATACAATGGTACTTTTTTCCTGTGAATTTTGACATTTCTTCACCAGTCTGACTTTTTGATTGAGCTTAATTTTTCAGTCGGCATCAGTTGCTGGGAATTGAGTGAAGTTTGTAGGAAATATGAGGTTTTCAGAAAATACTGTTTGAAGGAATTGACTTTCTTATTGCAAAAGCTCTAGAAGATTTGCAGTTAGTATTTCAGGGGAAATGTGTGAGCCAGAGCCTTCAAAATAATATTTGATAACATCTCGAGTGAGCTTACTGTAACACTGGCTGATATGCAACCATGGCTGTACTGCCAGCCTCTAAGTGAAGTCTAATGTCCTCTGTGTGCTGATGAAAATCTACGGAAATGCTTCTAAAACTGCTTGTGTGTAGTGGGATTTTCCCAAAGCATCCACTGTGCTCCTGGACAAACTTAGCCCAAAAGAGCATAAGCCCCCATCATTCACAGGGGTCATAGGCCCTAATTGTCTGAGTGGCTGTGAAAATACCACCATTCTAAATTAAAGAAAGAACTTAAAATAGATGTTTTTGGTGGTTATTTTGCAAAGCAAATGCAAAAATCTAGATCATTAATTTACATTTGTGAAAGAACAGAAGAAGTGGTAACTGGTATCAGTGCCTAAGGGACTGAAAAGAGAGAAAGGACATAATTCTGTGCCAAGGCTGTACATTAGGTAAAAAACAGAAGGTCATGATGCCTGCATGGGAGCAGCACCTGGCAGGAATTAGGAAGATGACATTGGATAAAACAGGGATTTTGGAGGGAATGACCTGCCTGTGTTTTAAACTGGATTCTCTGACAGGAGCTATGGGGAGTCCAGTAAAACCACACTGATGGCCTAAGGAAGCTCAAGCTGTTTTTCTAGTCACAGAGAAGCTACTTAACAGTAGCTAAGGAGGTGTAAGAGCTTTAATCTAGCTGACAAACATATAGGGAGCTTCCTAAATATTTGGAGTTAAAATGCATGTTAACTTGTAAGAATTGGAGCCCAAATCATCAGTGGTCTGAAGAAGCAGCCTGGCTGTGAGACATGCTGATTGCAGTGCCCTCACATTAACAGAGAGGTGGTTCCTTGTGCTGTAAACTGTGCTGGGAACAAAGTAGTCTTTAAAATAGAGAAAGGAGATCTTAAAAAAGGGGTGGCTGCAAACTGAACCCCGAGGAATGCACATGCTAAGTGTTTTTATGAGATTTTTGAAGATGTGTCTTTGGACCCAGCGGGTATGGCAAGGGATATTATGCCTCTCCAACTTTGACCCTCAGTGTGATGAGGATTGCCAGGCTCTTCAGTGGGGAAACTGGGAGTAAAATCTAATGGCCCATAATAAGCAGGAGAGCTGACTAGTTAAAACACTATCACACTGAGGTTTAAAAACCCCCACACCCAGCTGAAAACACTTGCTGGTGGTGTGCAGGTATGTTGTGCACAGAGGCTCTGATAGTCCCAGATGTGCCAGGACTTTTGTGCACATGCCAGAGAGCAATCCCCACTGAGTCCAAGGTTTCTGTGCCTTGTTCAGTCAGCTGGCACGCTCTGTGCTTAAGGGAGAGTTATTTGTCTTGCTGGCAAGTGGTAAAGCAAATAAAACCACTTAAGTGGTGGCTTAGGTTGGAGGGCCAAGCAGTTTCTTCTGGATTGAAGGAAGGCACACTGCTGTCAGAAGCTGATGTCATCTTTTGTGTGGCTGTCACAACAAGTCAGGATTCACCTTTTTTTTAATCCAAGAGTAGTTATTTAAGAAGTTATAGCTTTTGTATTTAGCAAAATGAGGCCCTGCTCCAGATACCTGTCTGAGTGTTCAATACAACTGAGAGTTCTGTTGAACTGTACAGGAAGAACTAAGGCAAAGGGAAGGGAGACCTTGATCCTGAAAACCTCCAGTGGTTTGGTTTGTTCTGCAAGCACAGTCCCAGGGCTTTACTGCACAGGTGATTAATATGCATGAATTCTCAAAGACTTGGGCCTCAATATTTTAGCAAGGTACTACAGGCAGCCTGCAGCAATACAGGGGACAGAGTCCCCAGTTGCTTCACTCCAAAGGTAGTTTTTCTCCTTGTGATTGATGATTGTATCTAAGTTTTGCGGTTTTTTTTACCAGAGCTATTTCAGGAACATACTTGGGCATCTGTCACATAATTTAGGATAGCGCCTATCCTGGTCCTGTGGACAGACTATGAGGTGCTTGTGGGGATGTTACTCCTCTGTTGGCTGTTAAAGGGGGTGCCTGAAGGCTCCTTCCACCTGTTTTTAAATTAGCTCTTTGTGGCACTGGAGGCATCTATTGAAATGTTGTGTTACAAACTCCAGCTCGTCCTCATGTCTGTGAAGTGTCATGTGGACCAGTGATGCTGTGTAAATACTAATGAGTTAAAGTTGCTTTGTGAAATCCCAGCAAAGGCTAATTGGATTTTTTTCTGTGCGTGTGTCTTAGTCAGGCACTGCAGAAGGGCCAGCAATTTTAACACCAAGAAGAGTAAACCTAAGCAACAATAGTGCATTTAAAGACAAGAGTTAATGTCACGCTTTCAGCTGACAGAACAAACAAATTGTAACTGTTAAGCCTGAGAAAAGGGCCTAAATTCAAAGTCCAAATCAAACCTCGCCAGCTGCTGAAAGAAGACAAAGATTTATTATTGTGGAGTCTAAACTGGAGATTTGTCGCTGTGGTAGACTCATTGCTTAAATGATTAAGTGCACTTAAATATACCAATTAGAAGGATGAAACCTATAGGGCAAAAATGAACTGCAGTCATCGCTAAGATTCCTATTCTGTATAGTGTGCCAACTACAACCATGAGACTTAATTTCCAGCTTGCTTTCTATAAATAAACTTGGCTTATTAAATGTCAGGGCTGTAAGGTTGAAATTTAGGGTCTTGTGCTCAGTGGCAAGACACTCAGATATCAAATTTAAAGCACAAGAAATGTTGTTATCATCATCGTCATTTTATTTTGTAAAGCAGCCATTTATTTATGAAGAAAATATGCTTTTAACCTGGGAGTGTCATAGATGTTGAACTTCACATAACTAAATGTTTTCATGACGTGTCCTGTATGTTTATGCTGAGGACTGAAAATTGTTTACAGCATGGCTTGGTCTGAAGCAAGGTTATGTGATCCACTAATGCACTTAATCTTCCATGTGAAATTTCTTTTGCTATTTTTAATACTGAAGTTAACTTGATAGCAGTGTACCCATCTGGTATGTTTTACACAAGTCTCAGCTTAGAGTCCCAGGCTAGTCATTTCCTCAGTTTTCAGAGAGAAGGTTAAACCAGACCCCGTCAGAGAAGGCTTGCAGCTGGCCTTCCATACCCTGTGCAGGGGACAAAGGGACAGAGAGTCCCCGGGTGAGACTCAAGATACTTCTTGAGCAGAAGCCAACTTTATGCAGCAGCAGGATGCTGTAGCTGAGCTGCTGAGCCCTCCCTGTGAAGAGAAGGGTCTGAGGAGGTCATGTGCAGGGCTGCACTGATGCACAGCTACTGATCTTAGAAGCTGCAAGTGCCTTCTCTATAGTGCTTGACTTGATGGATATATCTGCCTGCTCAGAGTAGGCTCCTGTATTATGCTGCACTGTTATAAAAGTGCCTTCTGGTCCCTATGTCTGACTGTCCAGCTCATTGGGTCAGGACAAAGGAAGATTGGTATAAGCACAAGAGAATCATTTTAGCAGTTAATATCATCCTACATATTCCCAGAAATTCTTGTCAAGAGTTTATGGTTTAAAAGTGGTGATGACAGCTGTATTAGCAGTCACCCCAAAAGCCACAGAGTCTTGTGGGGAACACAAGTCCAAAGGAGCTCTGGTTAGTTCCAGGGTTTCTGAAAAGTGTCTCAACTGCAGGATTTCCTCAGACCTGGCCAGGAGGGTTTGGCCTGCATTACAGCTGAGAGTGTTTTGTCAGCAGCTCTGCAGAAGGCAGAGTTTCCACCCTTGATGTCCTCCTGTGAGGTGTATCTAGGGGCTGTGCTCTGTGGCACAGGAGAGGTGTACAGGCCTCTCTGGGTCCCCAACTCCAACCTTCAGTCATATTTTACGTTATCTTCCCATAAACTGCTTCACTGAAAGACTTTTTTCCAGAGCTTGAAAAATCTCGTGGATAGAAACTTTGCTCTCACTCTGGCTTAGATGTATTTGTGGCCAGCTTGCATGTGTTTGTGCTTGTGTCAGCTCTCTCCTTTACCTGCAGAAGCAGCAGCACCACCATGAAGACAGATTCCCAATGCACTCACCTGGGGCTCTTCCTGCCTGTCCTTCCCTTGTAAGATTGAGTCAGTTGGGCTGTCCTCACATGTTCTCCTAAAACAGCTGGATGCCCTTGATTCTGCTGGTAGTACTTCATTCTTTCAGTTTTCTGGCCATTTCATAATTGGGCTGGTACACTCTGCATCATATGCCGAGGTAAGGCTTCATTAACTGCTTGATGTAGTGCAATTAATCCTTCTCACCTTCCACTGGAAATAGTCTTCCTTGCTGGTTCCTTGCCTTTTGCCCCATTAACTTTGAGATGGCATCTCTGGCAGCTCATGCCAGGTGCCTCCTGCACCTCCTGGTTTTGGTAATGAAGGCTCAGTTTGCAGCTCCATGTGCTCTCCACACTGTCCAGCACTCCCAGGCTGCCTGCAGGCTTCTCCATCTCTTGTTGTAACTAGCTTTCTACAGCACCATCAGTACTTTACTGAAATCCAGACAGTTTAGAGCTACTCATTTTTCTCAGTAAGAGAACTGAATTTTTTTTTTTAAAGGGGCACATTGGCATGATTTATTTATTTTGTGTTTTATCCTATTTTTTGTGTACCTCCATTGCTTAATTTATTGTTGTCCTAAAAATTCTCAAGTTTCACATGTTACTGCCTCATAGTGCAGTAGCTTGAGCCTGCACATTAAAAATAGAAATATGAAGTACTCTGGCATAATCTGGGGGGTTTAAACAGTTTATTAAAACTGTCTCAATATGGGGCTTGCTTTTACAAATGAAATTTCTTTCAGCCAGTTTCTTTCTTTACATTCTTTTAATCTTACACTCAATCATGTCTTGAACATGTTAAGTCCTTTGAATTATACCTCTCTTTCTCCTGTCACAGTGTCTCTCTTCTTGCCCTTTAATTATTTTTTTTCTCCACATTCAGCAGTTTTGTTCCCATGCAAAAATGAAATAAGTATTCACTTTGGAAACTACCATATCCTGCTTTTTACCTTGCTGTGTCCTTATTTATTTTATTGAAATAATCTTGGTTTGTTTGGTTTGTTGTGATATATATTAACTGGTTTTATACAGATCTTAAGTTCTAACTTAGTCTGACTTTTTCAGATAGAATTTCATTTCTGTGCCTTTTGTCCTCACCAAAGCAGAGGGAAATCTTTGAACATCCCAGGTCGTGCAGGTATTACTTGTACCGGGCTGATACTGCTGTATTTGAAGGCTTTAGCTGATAGATTGATGTCATGAGGTAGAAACAAAACTTATCTTTCCATTATTATTTTGAGAAAATCTGTGTTCCAGTTCTGGTCTCCTTGAAGCAGTTGGTAAAGCTCCTAGTGAGTTAAGGAAATGACAGTGTTGCCCCAAGAGTTTTTTTTACATTAGTTTTGATAGAAGAGGGTATATAGGGTGAATGACTCTCATACAGCTCCCAGCAATCTGAAATAAGCTTGCACATTTACTGCCTTCCTGGGTTTGAAATGACAGGTATCAAGACCCTGAGAACTGATGGCAGTGCAGGTTAAATAAAGATATTCAGCATTAAAATAAGTTGACCTGTCTAAATCTAATCTGAAAAATTTCTTAGCTGTTTTTAGGTTTAAAACTTTTTAATCAGTTATCTTTGCACACATTTTCATAACTCTTGAAGTTGCAATTTAAATTTTAAGTTTTACAAGGTATAAGCTTTCTGACAGTGTGACGGATTTTACACAACATAAACCAAACCCAGTAGTTAATAAATCACTCAGCTGAAAACTTTGGGTGCTTCAAGTACTATTCTGCTCTCTTCAGCAAGTCAGGTAGATCTAAAAATCCCAATTTTTCTTCACGCCACATTCAAACTGGCAATGACTGATTGTGGAACAACACTGTCAATGAGCGATTGTTTTTATTTTTGTTTCTGAGTAATATATACAGTAATATATAAAATGCTATATGATATATACAAAATATATGATGTTGATATATATTGATATTCATGTAATATTTATGTTAGAAATGTGTAGGTAATAAAAAACAGTGCTGTCCCCCTTGTGTTTGAGGCTACAGCTCTATCTATCAGAGTCAGCGATGTGCAGGACTAATTGGCATTGTTTGCTACTTTCCTTAGGTGACCTAGTAGTACAGGCTTGAAACAAATACCCTGCAATATCTTCCTTACAAACGTGTTGTTGCCCAGGTGCAGTGGCGTTCCCGTTGCCAGACGGCAGCAGTGTGTGGGCCTGGGCGCTGCCGTGCTCTTTGCTCTGCTGCTGCAGGGCTCTGGTGGCCCGTGCCGAGTGTGGGTGTGAACCAGAGCAGCCGCTCCTCGCTTGTTCTGAGGTGGCTCCGTGGCTGGGAATGCCGACCCAGCTTGGTTCGCTGGGAGGGCAGCTCCCACCCTGGGGATCACCCAGGATCTCAGCTCTTCCAGTCTGGGTTCTGACCCCTTTCCATCATGTAAGTGGACCAGTAGAGCTGGAGTTTGTGGTTTAGTCCAGGCTGAACAGTGGAGACCTTCTTAGTCTAGAATAAACAACCAACAATCCATAAACCAGCCACAGAGAGCCCACAGACAGCTGCTGTGGCCATGAGGTCCCTGGCATACAGCGCCCTCTGTACATTACCATCGTCCTCTTTGCAGTGCACACGTGATCCTTCTGCACGGGCACAAAAATCAATAATAAACAGTAAATGAATAACGAGAAGCCTGCCAGCCAAAATCTCTCTTGTTTGCCTTCATGTTTCTTTTCATTTTGTACTCTGATAGAGGAGCATTTAAGGGAAAAGGATGCTGGATGAAATTTTATGAAGGCTTTTCTCACAAATACCCTTGTTTTAGGAGTGAGGGAGTTTGGTGGTATCCATGGTGTCTGACATTCCCTCACAGTGCCTTGAGCTGCAGGCTGGAGTTGTGGGTTCCTGTGCTTGGTCCCTCAGAAACTCACTCCTTGTGTAAGCATCAAAACCTCATGGCATTGATGCAGGAGGAAGGGACATGTCTGGTGCAGGGTGGGCTCCGCAGTTCTCGGGATGTGTTTTTATTTTTATACAGAAGGCAGATTTTATCTGCCTTTGGTCTTTAAAGTGAAGATAAAGTATCTTTTCTGTTCCATTTTGCAACATCAGTTTGTTTGGGATATGTATTTTAAACACATAGACTGGAATTATACCTGCAAGACAATGTTTTCAGAAGCACCCGGGTTATTTAATTACCTATGCTTTAGTCAGCCATTAGTTTACTTATTAACGTGTACTTATTAATATACGCTTCATAATAAGCATAGTAATAAACCAAAAAATGCTTTGCTAACTGAAAAAAAAGCATTTATTATCGGATACACAATGTATTAGGTGCATCTGTAATGGCAGAATATTCTTTTACTCATATGCTAGTGTAATTCTGTATCACAGCCATTGTCTTTGCAGGAAGTTGTGCTGTCAGTTTGGAATAAAAGTTAATATTAATGAGAGATGTGAGAATACTGTAAAATAATAATAAACCTAAAATACGTGCCAGTTCAAACAAATCTGGTTTTGGTGTTTGGTTTTTGTGAATGCTGTAGTTCAGCAAGAACAACATTAACTGGCTTGGGTCCTCAATGTTGTTCTTAAAATACAGGTCCCTGTGGTCTGAAGATTGCCAGCACTGCATGGAAGGAGAGGGGAAATGTCTGAGGTTTGAATACAGTTCTTAATTTATAGTGAACAAAATGAATGGCATATTTACTTACAGAGACAGTTAACCTTACTGTTTGGCATGGTGCAGTTTTAAGTTTAGTAGAAAGGATTCATTGAATTTGAAAATGCAGTTTTGATTCACAAGATGTTTATCACGCAGAAACTAACTAGAAGCCAGTGCACTGGTATTTGAGTAATTTTCATTTCCTACTGGTTGCTATTCAGACGGGAGCAGCGAGATCAGACTTTCATTCTATGCTGTTGGTTTGTGGGAGTTTTTTTCCGCTTGTTGCCTTCCAGCCCTTTCCTCAGTGCCGGAGCCAGCCCTGCACCGTGCGTTGCCCCAGCTGCAGGGTTCGCGTTCGATGCTCGGTGATGTGGCACGAGCAGGGAAGGAAAGCCTTGGACAGTTCTCGCACTAGAGGGCATCCTTCTAAAGACACGGGATCACACCGGGACCGGAGCGGCAGCCGCGGCCCGGGGGAAACGAACCGGACACGCACCTCGCTCTGCCTGCGTGCCAGACCTGCGAGGGGTCAGCAGTTCCCACAAGCGGACACGCGGACACACAGACACACGGACACACAGACACACGGACACACAGACACACGGACACACAGACACACGGACACACAGACACACGGACACACAGACACACGGACACACAGACACATGGACACACACAGACAGACACACGGACACACACACACGGAAACACGGACACACACGGACACACGGACACACACACAGACACACACACACAGACACACAGACACACAGACACCCACACGGACACACAGACACACGGACACACAGACACATGGACACACACAGACAGACACACGGACACACACACACATAGACACAGGGACACACGGACACAGGGACACAGGGACACACACATGAACACACACATACACGGACACACACACAGAGGAACACATGGACACAGGAACACACGGGCACACACACACACGGACACACACACACATAGACACAGGGACACACGGACACAGGGACACACGTACACAGCCCCGTGCAGCAAACTGGGGTGCGTGGGAGCCCCTCCATGTGCCGGTGGGGACCCTGAGCCGTCACTGTCCTGCATCACGTACCCACCGAGGGGAGGTGTTAAGCTGGGCACAGCCACATGATGGGTAAATAAAGTCATAGGGCCATCCTACAGCTGATGTCGTTGTATGGCAAAGTTAAATTCCACCCTTGAGCTTCGGAAGTCTGCTTGGGAGGGGGTCCTGTAGATGGCTTTTACAAGGTCAGATGAAAGATGAGGTTCATGACATGCAGTTCTCAGGCTACAGAAAACTGAAGGAACTATGGTGACTGTCATAAAGGCAGATTATTTTAAGTAGGATGAGAAATGGAAAATGCAGGACTGATTGTTGACTGAAGGTGTCTCATATTTGTTTTCCTGAAGTGATTACCACAAAATGAGCTGAACAGTGAGTTAGAACCAGTTGTGGTGATAGATGCTGCATCTGTGTGTCCATGCTCCTGCAGACTGCAGGCTTTAAGGCAGTGAGGACAGTTCACATGCAGATGCTGAGCAGGTGACTTGTACCAGCCTGCCTGCCCTTACCCCACCTACTGCCTCAGCTGTTAAGGCTACAAAGTGTTTTTACAGACATAAAGCAGTTTCTAAGGCTCTGGAAAATTTGTGCTAACTGTTGTGACTTAACATACATATGACTCTGGCTGACTTATTCTGTACAAACAGCAAAATTATCTTTATTTCCTGAAGATTTTTCTCCTCCCCAATTGTTATCGGATAGATCTCACATCTAATCTGTCCGAGCATTTGTGCACATGTACAGACATGGCCTTGTTGTTGGTTTTGTATGTGTAGAAACAAATTAAAGGTGTTGGTTTTTTGTGTATCTCTTGCCCCCCAGTACAGCTGATCTATTCAGGCATCTGTAACCATTCACAGTGATAAAAGTTTTAAAAAATGTCCCTTTTGTTTCAATATAAATCTTGAAAACAGAATATATATATTGCTCATTTTAGCATTTGTGTGTTTTATTGCAAATTTTACAGGAAAAAAGTCACTGCCTTCCTTTGATGCTTATGTCTGCCTTGCTAAAAAAAAATCATATACCAGGTTGTTCTTTTATACATCAAATCAATCAAGTTCTAGTTCTGCTTATTCAGATTATTTTCAAGATGCTTTATATTCTTCCTTGGGACTGCCATTGATATTTTGTGTGTACACAACAGCATCATTTAAAAATGTAAATGTTTGAAACTGATCAGACAGTTCAAACAGACTCTTCAACATCAGGGGCCTCTGGAATAGCACATCTGCTTCACTGGGATTTTGTCCATGAGCTTATTTGGGAAGTTTCAACTAGGTTGGTGCTCAAGTGTCTGGTCTTTACGTGGCTCTGTGTTAAATGCTAGCTCCCATCTTTATGTCATCCAGACAGACAGACCAAAGATAAATTTTAGTGATAAAAAGATGAAAAACAGCATTGCAGTTATGGTTTATAGTAGGTTGCCAAGTGCTGAACAGGTCTTAGTGGTTTGTAATGCCAGCTCCCCATCTGTTCTGTGCTTATTGGATTGATCTTTTGTGTGTGTGGCTTGTAAATGAACCACAACTTAAGGTAAAGAGACTTCTAATGGGGCATACTAGGTAGAAGCAATTTAAGTACTTCACATTTTTGTCTGTAAAGTGTTCTAGTGGGAGTAGTCCCAGCTGTGACATGCTTTTATGACAGATATTCATAAATGGAACAAAAATATTTGCTAGTGTCTATCAAGGCAGCACCTTAACTTCAGAGAGATTTCAAAGACAAAAGTCAAGAAAACATATTTGTATGGTTACCAGCAACTCCCATTGAATATCAAGGGCATAGGGATAGGTGTTCTGTTCTGGTAAGTCATATTCCAGATCTCTTTTCATAACACATCTTTCAGCCTTGTCCCCTCTTGCACTTAACACAGGAGAGCAGTGACTTTTCAAGAATAGCTCCCTTGGCAGACAAGCCCTTGGCCCTTCCTTAGCTTACTGCATCTTCTAATGCTGAACAACAATGGCTAGGTTAAAAGGATTAAAAGATGTTTGAATGTGAAAAAGTTTGCTGTGGAAATACTTTTAATAGCTAAATTTGCCAAACTGTGTTGTAACAACTGTAGCTGAGAACAGGTAAGTGAACATGAAATAAGAGCAGGGCTTACTGTGTATTTTTTTATTAAAAATAATTCTTATGAAAGGAAAAGGCGAGCACTTGATTTATTGATGAATTTCTCAAGTATTTCTGTGTATGCATTAGGTTTGCATGGCCAGCTTTTGGTAGCAGGAGGGCTATAGGGGTGGCTTCTCTGAGAAGCTGCCAGAAGATTCCTGTATGTCTGAGAGAGCCAATGCCAGCTGGCTCCAGGGTGGACCCACCACTGGCCAAGGCCAAGACAATCAGAAATGATGGTAACACCTCTGTGGTAACAGATATAAGAAGACAAAAAAATAAAGTTACTGCACAGCAGCAATTGTGGCCAGAGAACAGCACGGTGAGAATATGTGAGAGGAACAGCTTTGCAGACAGCAAGGTCAGTGGAGAATGAGGGGGAGGAGCTGCCCCGGGTGCTGGAGCTGAGATTTCTCTGCAGCCCATGGTGCAGACCATGGTGAAGCAGCTGTGCCCCTGCAACCCTTGGAGATCCATGGGGATGCAAAAATCCACCTGCAGCCCATGGAGGAGACCCACACTGGAGCAGGTGGATGCCTGAGAGAAGGCTGTGAACCTGTGGGAAATCTGTGCTGGAGCAGGCTCTTGCAGACCCAGAGGGAGAGGCACCCACACTGCAGCAGGTTTTCTATAGGACTTGTGACCCTGTGGGGGACCCAGATGGGAGCAGGCTGTGCCTGAAGGACTGCACCCTGTGGAAGAGCAAACCACAGTGCCGCAGTTCATGGGGAGGGCCCCCACACAGGAGCAGGGGAGGGACTCCTCCCTGAGTGGTGACAGAAACAAAAGGTGATGAACTGACCATAACCCCCATTCCTTGTCTCCCTGTGCCGCTTTGGCGAGGAGGTAGAGCTGGGAAGGAGGGAGGGATAGGGGGAAGGTGTTTTTAAGATTCATTTTACTTCTTATTATCTTGCTCTGATTTTGGCAGTAATAAATTCAGTTAATATCCCCAAGTTGAGTCTTTTTTGTCTGATGGTATTTGGTGAGTTACCTCTCCCAGTCTTTAACTGTAAACCAAGGGTTTGTATGTGTTGTTGATAATTCTGAACAGTGTAGACCATTTTGTGTGTGCAACCAAACTGTGCTCCAGAAACTATACAGAACACAGAAACTTCTGTGGTGAAGTCACTCAGCATTTCTAGTGTTGCTCTGGGGGAGGTGCAGACAGATTTCTATTTTTTTTTTTNACACCTTGGTGCTGGTTTCTTCTTCTTTCTTTTTTTTTTTTTTGGTTGTGTATTTTTTTTCTTGAAAATAGGTAACACCAGAGGCAGATTCAGCAAACAACAGAAAATAACTTTCAGTGATCAGGCAACAATTGTGATCTGCCCCTCCTTCATTTCTAGTTTTTCTCATGTGAGTTTGCTGCTTGGCTTGCCTTTTTATACTCTTTATACTCTACTGTAATTCCAGTTTTGAGTTTTCATAGTTTCTGACTTCAGCAGCATCTTATCCTAGTGCCTGTTGCAAGTAAATGAGGTGTTTAGTGAATGCCTGTCTTCTAGTACAGTTCTCAGTTTGCCCCTTTTATTTATTGAAGGGCTGCTTTTTTTTGCAATTGTGCTGCTTTATTCCAAAGACATTTGCAGCATCCTTTCTCCTTTAACTCTTATGTGGCATAAGCAATACTGATCTTTGTAATCTTATAATTTGTATTGATGTGGCTTCATCTCCTTTTACAGTCATGTTTTTGGGTAGGTGATAGTATTCATAAGGTATAAGTGAACTACGATACATGAAACAGATTACTCATTTCATATTCCTTGCCATTCCTGTTCCTAATATCGCATTTTGGTTAGGGAACCTTAAAAGGTTTCTTTTGCTGGTTCTGGCTGCAGCTGTTCTTGGAGGGAGAGAATTCTGTTGAGCTGTGTACAGCAGTGCTTAGATTTTGTGCTCAGCCTGTTGCTCCATAGGGGGAGAGAAGAAAATGCAGTCGTTGTGTTTTAAATTTAGTAACTTCTAATAATTTTGATGATTACTAAGATGCCTTTTCCGATTATAAATAAACCACATTGTTTAAAATATTTTGACTAGACTGAATTATGTCCCAAAATTGGAACAGGCTGAGGAGAGTTTGGGAAAGAAATTACCGTCAAGTTTTTGCATTCTTAACCATAAATGGAAACAGAAGGGCATTGACTGACCAGAAGCTTTAATTCTATAGCTCCTCTAGCTAATGTAGAACATTATATACTAAAATTCCTGTCAGATTTAGTTTGTCATGGAGGTTTGGATGTCCTCCTGGAGGTCTGTAGGTAGTGGAAGGTGGCAAGCCCTTCTGTCTGAAGCTCCTTCAGCAAACTGGGGCACACTAAAAGCTGGATAGCAGTAGGTGTTGGTGTCATCTGGGACAAGCAAAAGAGGTAACCCAACATCACTTTCACTGGAAGACCAAGGCCAAGCTGGCAGACACTTGAGGATAACCATGGGCTGTTGCAAAGACAATTTGAGGAGTTCCGAAACTGGACTTCAGTGACCCTTGGGCATTCCTTCCAACCAAAGATATTCTATGATTCTATGATTTCAAGTCATTGAAAGCAAAGTCTCAGGAATTCAATGTCTTCCTTGCTCAAACTCCTAGGCAAAGGCTGCCAAGTTTGATGAGTAGCTAGGTGGTTATTTGAATTAAGAAGGAGAGATTTCCAGGAAAAAACATAAATTTGGTCATTGCTTCTGTATCTGTCAGAATCCGTTTACTTCCATGAACTCAACTCTCTGTACAGGTTACTTAAATCACTTGAGAATCTTGCTTCTTTTTATGTAGTTTTGTCAAGATTTATGAATTTAGGAGATAGTGTGTGGCAGACAGGAGGGTCATTGAGCTGAAGTTACTGATGTAGCTGAACACAAGCAAGCCAGTGGTTTGATGGTCTGGGGTGTATCTTTGCCTTCCAAGAGACTGACTGTTTGCTTTCCTCTGTGTACCATGTGTCATCTTTTTGTGTGCATGTTATGTAAGTTTTAACACCTGTGAGATGGAAATAAAACTCCTCCAAGTGTCTGACCAATAAACGTGATGTATTTGGGTGTCACTTCTGATGTCTCATTCTGGGGCCAGAACACCTCTCCTGTGAAGAAAGGCTGAAAAGGCTGGGGTGGTTCAACCTGGAGAAGTCTCCAGGGGGACCTTATGAAGGGGCTTATAAGAAAGATGGGGACAGACTTTTTACCAGGGCCTTTACCTCCTGTAGTGACAGGAGGAGGAGCAGTGGTTTTAAATTGAAAGATGGTAAGTTTAGATTGAATATAAAGATGACATTTTTACTGTGAGTGTGGTGAGGTACTGGAACAGCCCAGAGAAACTGTGGATTCCTCATCTCTGTAAGTGTTCAAGGCCATGTTGGATGGGCTTTTGAGCAACATGGTCTAGTGGAAGGGGTCCCTGCCCATGGCAAGGTAGAGGACTCCTTGAAAAATCTTCACAAACCAGGTACCAAAGTGTTTCACAGTTTGGGAAATTATAAATAATTGTGAATGTTTAAAGTTTAATGTTGTGTAGTCATAGACAGGAATGTTTCACCCATAACAATATCTTGACTGTATGTTGTGCTTTGATTCAATTGTATGATGTAGACATTTGACGAATTTTTCCATTACTCATTTTCTCTAAAGCCATAAAAGAAGTATGCAATACTTGCTACTTCTTTTATGGACTCAGAAGAGTCCATAATCTTGGAAGAGTCTCCAATCAGTAGGTGTGTTTGAAAAATCCTGCTTCTGTGTCTCAAATTAGTACATAGGGCTTTATTTTAGGTTAACAGGTTTTTACCAGATATTTGTCTTCTTTCTGTTCTTAAAGTTTTTACTCTTCAGCATAAAACAGAAGCAGAAAATTAAGGAATCACTGTAACTTTTTTGTTATTTGCAAATAAGTGAGGGTCTCAGGAGCTTTTAGGCGTATTCGTAACCATGTGTGATATAGCCCCTTATGAAGTTATGAATTCCATCTGCTGTATGAAAACCATTGATAGTTGTAACTGGTGTTCTGATTCACAACATTCCTGTCTCAGCACAGATGTGATACTTCATGGGCAGCCAGGGCCAGAGATTTTCTGGCACAGCAAGCCAGCAGTTATTTTCTGCCAGTGAGACCCATGACTTTAGAATGTCTCCTTGTGCAGTGAGGTGGAAACCAGCCATGCTTATGAGCCTGGATGGATTTCTGCTCTATGAACTGTATGAACAGTAAGAGAAATAGGAGATCCCAGGTGAATTAGGTCTTTCATCCTAACAGACAAAAATGACAAGAGGCAAGAGGACGATTGGGATTTGGGGTTTTGGGTAAACCCAAGGCTCTAGGATGGGATGAGGTCCAACTTCTAGGATGTGTTGGATTTATGTTGTTTTCCAAGGTAAGGCATTTGTGACTAGAAACATTGTTTTGTTTAGCCAGTTGCTTTGGATAGATTGCCCCTTGTAAGTGCAAGTAGGTCAGTGGCACATCCACACCCCTTCTTGGGAGACATCTGCCACAAATACACAGGGCTGCAGGAAACTCGTTTTTTAGCTCTGGGTCTGAAACCACTGGGCTCTGTCAGGAACTCAAGAGCTTGTTCATCAGTGATTGCAAATAGGTTTTTGAGGGAATATAATTGTAAAAGTAACTGTGGAGGTATAATTGTTTTTTCTTTTTAATGTCTTTTTAATACTGCTATGGCATGTAGGTATCCTTGGGAGCTCTGTGGCCATGGAGATGAATGTCCTTCTCTCAGGGATGCTCAAACAGGCTCTGGTCTCTGGATGGTTAAGGTCTGCATAAAGGCACACATCCTGTTTATTGCAAATACTGTCATGTGGGCTGTATTTTCTAATCTGGTTCTTTCCACTCAGCAAACCGCAGTGTTATCAAGACAACAAAAGCTGGAGCTTTTGAGCATCAGACTGTCCTGGTTCTGGCCAGGAACAGGATTAATTCTTTGCAGGGGTTGGGATGGGGTGTGGCCAGGTCCAAGTGTTACTCGGCACCACCTCATGAGATTTCTGGGGACAGGAGAAAGAGACTCTGTTGCTCTTTAGGAGAGAATAAGTTACTTTCTGTGGAGAAAAGGTGCGGAGGCGTAAATTGGTTTTTTGTCTTATACCTTTTGTTACTAATATTGTTGCTGTTACTGTTGTTTACTTGTGTCATTGCTGTTTCCAGTAAAATTTTTTTATCTCAACCCATGATCTTTGCCTTTTGCTCTTCCAGTTGGGGGGAGGGGGATGAGAGGCATCATGGTTTTAGCAGGAGTACTAAATTGGAGAATAACATTTCCAAGCCATGATGCAGACCTGCTCCATGATTCTGCCTGTGTTGCCTCTGTTAAGCAAATTTTAGAGAACAGCATGCTTATAACTGCCTTTAACCTCTTAATGGAATTGAGAGAAAACGTTTAATACAGGTCAGGCCATTTTATGTTTTGACTGCCACTTAGTTTTTGAATTCCATAGGGCATTATCCTGTTTTTTTATCCATTTTTGTCTGAATGGTCTGACCTGCTCACTGTGATGTCAACAGGTGATCTCTCACTGGCCTCTATAGCTAAAAATCCATGGCAAAATGATTTAAAAATATGTGTTCATGTTTGGTCATGAAGTTGGGGTTTCTGCCTAAATTGTATGTGTTTTGGAGTAATTTTGTAGGGAAAATAGCAACACTCCACATACAGCCTATTCCTACTTGGTTTAGTAGAAAGAACCTAAAAATAAAAAATCATGACAGTTAGCAAAATCAGAGTAATAATTCAACTAAAGGAAAGAAGAAATGCAGCAATTAAATTAAACTTTATTTGCAGTAATTTGCAACTTGTTTTTTCCCCAGCTGTGCACAGTAAGATACATTTAATCAATACAATATCGCATTTCCTTCAAAATCCCGAAGTGCAATGAAGTGCAATGAATTTATATTATATGGCAGGAGCACTTTTGTACCACATTGTAATGCAGTAGTCAAGGATCCAAGGAGTATTTCCTGTAGATGACTGAAATTGCCTGCCCAGATCCATGGGCTTGGCATTTATAAAAACTTAATGTGCAAAACCTTAAAATTTGAACCTGACACTTCAGACCTGGCATATATTCTCCCTTCCCCCTGACACAAAATACATCTTTATTTATCAGTGCTATGTGTTAAAAGAAGGAGAGCGAACTAGTTTGTTAGAAGTACCAGGCATTTGGCCTCACTTTCTGTGCGTGTTTGATATGCTGTTAAGAACAGGAAATTATGTTATAGGAGACCTTATCACTCCTCATCTGAGATAAAAGCCCTTCTTTACTATAACAGGCCAGTTGCCATAAATGAGAATTTGTTTCGGGAAGGCAGTTTAGTTTTAGACCTATATTACCTCCTAATAAATATTAAACTTATTTGAAAACCTAGTTCTGTCATGCTCCTAGCATGGACAGTATAATTTAATCATTCATATCAGTAGTTGATCAATTATGTCACACTGAAATAGGGTGTACCTTTCAGACAGATCTCCAGCTGTTGACTAGTGCTACTGTAAAGAGTCAGTATTTATCTAAGTTTTTATTTCAGCAGTTTTTTACTATTGTTGAGATATAAAATTAAGACCTGTGGACACTTGCTAATAGAAACCCATTGTTTTTTATTCTGTTGGTGTTGTGAATATTATTTCCTGTGAAGGGATTGAAATATTATGGAAATGATGACTAAGAACATTTGTTTTAAAATATATTATACTGCACTCTTAGCCATGGATTTAAAAATAAATTGTCTGCTGAGGAAAAAATGTTGGGCACATTCCAATTTCACAACAAAAACCGGGGTGGGGTTAGATACTCTGTACTTGTGCTGAAAAGGAAAAGAGCAGAGATATTGGATACAGGCATTTCATGGAGACCAAAGAAGTCCAGCTGCACATCTTGCACAAGGGAAAAGCTTAAAAGACTTTTTCAGTATTTCTGAAAGTTGATGCAACTATCAATATAATCAGAGAAAGAGAGTCAATAGATGGAATGGCAAGAACTGCATCACCAGTTTGCATTTTCTTTTAACTTTTTTTTAACGTTGCTCATTTGAATCTTACTTATTTTGTGTACTGAGGCTGTGATACAGAGAATTGAGTTTGTCTAAAGGTAAAAGGCCATAATTTGGTATATTCCCTGTCAAATGTAGCACAGGAAGAAACTCTTGTGAGTGTTGCAGAAGATGCTTTAATATTTAATGCTTCTAGCCTTTGGAAGCTAAAAGCATTAGCATCATCCTTCAGCCTCTGGTTTTAATCTCAGACTTTCATGACTTGTGTGATTTAAACAGGCACGAACACCAGACCTCTCTGGTCTCCAAAGTAACCTCTTGAATATCAGCAATAAAAGACATGGGTAACAAATTATGTGCATACAGGTCACTGTTGGACTGGTTAATGTCTCCAAAATGAAGATATTCTCAGTTTCCTTCTGTATCATCATGCATCTAAATCCTATTTTCAGAAGTGATGTGACTTTCAAGAAAAGCCAATGGTACTTGAATAAAGAAGTTCCTAAATAACTTTTGAAAATGTGCTTGGGTTTCTAAGCATTTCAATGGCACAGCTGAAACAGTATTCAAATAAATACATGTACATAAGGCATGAAATGTTTTTTGAAACAGTAAGAATGGGGCAATTAACAATCATGAAAGGATGACTGAAAAAAAATACATGTACCCCATGCAGAGCACATGACCTAGCTGGTTTTGACAGCTTTGGATATTGCTCCTTTCCAGGCTGTAATTTCTGTCTGTCTGCAATCAATAATTTTTTGGTTTTTGTCAATAAAAATCCAGTGGCAGTAGATAGAATGAAACACAGATTTCCATAAAGGTCTGACTGAAATGAAAAGATCATCCAGCGGTGTTTTGGATTTTCTGAATACTTACACAAAACAGCATGAAACAATGCCAGAGAACACAGGGTGCCTTTGGGAAATGAGTCAGGCTCGGGTGCTTTGCGGGTGCTGGTGGCTGCGTCCTAGGACACGGACGTCTGTGTCACACCTGTGACCTCTGCCTTGCCTGGCTCCTGGTCACTTGCACTGGCCAGAGCAGAGTCTTGTAGGGGAAGAAGCTTTGATCAAAGGCTGACCTGCAGTGATTTGAGCTAAAATACGGTAGATTGAATGCACCTGGTATGAAGTAGGGTCCAGTCTCTGGTCTGTCTTAACCCAGGCTAATGCCCTACCAGGGGCTCTGCAGGTCCTCCTCATGCCTCCTGGTTTGCAAGCCTGTGTGGGCTTCCTTGGCAAGGAATTGTCAAAGTTCATGCAGTTCCATGAAATATGTTGATGCTGCTGAAAATGCTGCCAGCAGAAAAATCTCTCCTTACTTTTCTAGGGAGACAGTGAATGGGAAGCTACTGAGGGATATTTATTAGAATTAGTCTTATAAACCTGTCATAGTGTAATTTATGCTTTCCTCTCTGTGCAGGCTACAGCTTTCCTGCTGTAAAGATTGTGAGAAGACAGAGTGGTCCCAGACTGAAAAAAACCAAGAATGTCTGTGAAACCTTGTACTCATATGAATGCTGAGAAAGATGACTTGAAAAATATGTAGGAAGAAAAATAACAGTGACTAACACACATAAGAAGGAAAGTCTAGTTCTTAAGAGGACATAAGCTTTGCCACATGTTAGGGAAACTTAGAAATAAAAAAGGAAAGAACCCTGAAAAAAGATCTGAAGATGTTTGTTTATTTTTTTTTTAAAGCAGTGAAGTTTGCAGTGTTGTCTGCATGGCCAGCATCATGTTCCCTTCCCACAGACAGATCTGTGAGATTGTAGAGGTAAAGAAAGCACTTCAAATTTTTATTCAGAGTATCTGTTTCTTTTTTCTTCTTTTTCTTGCTCCTTTATTTATTTTCTTTTTTTTTTAATTTTGTTTTGGTCATACACATCCATAAGGTTCAGAAACTTGTTTTTATCTGATGCTTGGGTGTTTCTGTCATTTTTCAGGTTTATTAAGATCTAGTCTCCATTTTTCATTTGAGTTCATGTCATTGTGTTTGGCCATGTGGTTAACACGTATAAAATCTGCCATGGTAGTGCAGCCAAAGGAGCATTGCTCCTCACCATTTTAGCCACTTCTCAGGCTTTGTTCATGTCTGAGGTTGAATGTTTGTTCTTCCATCTGTTGGAATCCTAGGGACATTACAATGCAATATTGTTCCTGACACAGAGCGATGAATGTGATCTTTTCTGTGGGAAAATTCCTCTGACAGCCGTGCTGGTTCACAGGAGGTTTGTTGTTGATGCTCTCCTCGGTCACAGGATGTGGCTCAGGCAGCTGTGTCTGCACACAGAGGGGTGGCTGATGCTCCCTGCCATATTACCCTCTTAACCTTCTGCCATCTCTTGGCATCCTTTTGTGCTCACACCTCAGTCTGCCCTGACTCTGTCGCTCTCTTCCCTGCAGTGCACTTTGACTGCCAGGTCCCTGGCTTTTCAGCAGAGCCTGGTCCCTGAAGCTCTCCACTGCAGTTTCATGAAGATTTTAGATAAAATGGGGTTGCAAATTTGAGTACATCCCCATAGCAGGAAATACCTTTGCTGACCTGGGAAATGAGCCCAGTCTGCTGTGTGGATTGCTGACACACAGCAATACAGCAGTGTTTAATTTGGGTTTTTCAGTATTTGCTGGAAAGGGAAAGTATTGTGCTGCTGTGATGGCATTAGACAGTGTCTTGCATAGTACTTTCATTAGCCTGTTATTTCTCAGACAAGACCTTTGCTGTCCATTTGGTCCTGAGAAGACCCCCTGTGGGTTTTGATAAGAACACCGTATGGAGAGTTGGTTTAGTTCCCTGTCAAAGCAAAATCAGGAATTTGAAAAAACTCGGATAGCCAGGTCCATTCTGGGATAGTGAAGGTGGGCTCCAAGGCACACAAGGAGGCTCATGATGTGAACATTTTTGGGGGGTAGAGTGAGTGATGGCGACTGATGAGGATCTCTAGACCCCAGCTGGGTGGACACTTGTCCCCCCATTCCTCAAGTGGTCACTCTTTCCTTGTCGTAGAAGAAGACTGTGTCTGGACTAGAAGTGAGGAATAGGAGCACAGGGAAGACTTGTGTAAGGCTTCAGTCATGCCTGTGTAAAAGGCAAGTGCAAGGGAGACCTAACATTTACAACTGCAGAAACATGTCTGAGTACTGCGTAGAGAGCACAGATTTGAAATTTGACAGCCCAGCTCCTTCTGGCAGGGTCCAAAGCTTTTAAATAGAAACTGGGCTGGAACTGTTGGGAAGCTGTTCCCTAGGGGAAAGGTCTGGAGGTGGGGGATGCACTGGGAGGCTCACTGCACTCTGCTGTCAGCACTTCCTAATCAGTTGTGCAAGTTGTAGAAAGAGAGCTTAAGAGTTGTGGGACGGAAGTGGAGAGAGAAATGGTTTCTCTTTGAGTGTAGGAGGAAGTAGTGAAAGTTCAAAAGGGCAGAAGCCTTCCTAAGGTCCTGCTGGCATCTTGAAGACAGCAAACTCTATGCAACAAATAAACAAATAAAAGGACAAAATAGAATGTGTGAAAGATGCCTATTGAACTCTCCCTCAGCAGTGGGGATTCTAGTTGCACCAGATCCACCTTTGTTTCCACTGTGCTTCATTTCCCTGAACTACCTTTGTGCCTTGAGACTAGCAGCTGTCGTTTAGGATGCAACATTCAGGTTTACATTCAAGCAGCACCTTTAAATCAAGATTTATTTTCAAGCTTCATTCAGAAATTATTTCAACCATCATTAAAATGAAAAAGGATAGTTTATATTTCCCATAAGAACTGTACTCTCTTTGAAAGAATAACTTATACATACAGTCTATTGGTGTCTAAACACTATTTTATCCAAAGGCTGGATTCTGCCTGTTTGGAGAACAGTGTGTTAGATCTAATGGTCTGGTCTGTAGGAGTACAGAGGTGACCCAAGGCTGTACTTGCCCAGTGCCACAACATTTGCTGCACTAATGACATCCCAGGTCATGGGAACCCTCTGATCCCACAGATGGGTAAAGGTGGCAGAGATGGCTGTGGGTCAGCCACACTGCTTGAGCAGTTTGCTGTGTGGGGGCAGCCTGTCTTGTTGGGTACTCTGCCCCATGTTCTGCTCAGCCAAGTCCATTCCAAGACCTGATTCCCCACAGGCTGCTCAGGAGAGAGAGTGCCAAAGGTGGGTTTGAGGAGAGCAGGCTCACATGGCCAGGTTCAGGGAGTACATGGCAACTGAAGGCTAAGTAGCAGTGCATGCAGCTGAAGGGGTTTATAAAACAGCTCTGTAGAGCTTCTAAAGGCATGGTTTAGTAAAATGTTGATGGTGAGATATACAAAAATACCACAGTATTGTCAGAAGTTTGTATCTGATTGTGGCAGAAAATTAAAACAGGCAAGGTTTTCATATTCACCCTGAGCTAAAATGCTGCATCTTAAGAGGATTAAAAGTTTTGTTCATTGCCAACAACATATTCATTCATCTGTCAATTGGAAGAAAAAAATAAGAGTGTGATTAAGATCATATTTTCTCTGAGGTCAATGATGCCTTAAATCATGGAAGTTCAGAAACACTCAGTTGTTTCACAGCAAAGGTAAATAACCAATTTAAACAGTCATCTGATTATTTTCAAGAAACAATAAAAAGTACTGTAATTTTAAAATATATATATATACCATTATTTGGTTCTGAACTATTATGTATCCCATTTACTGTGCAATACCCCAAAGTTCATTATGGAAAAGTCCTTGGTTTGGAAAATCAAAGGTCCTAATGATCTTCCTCTATCTTCAGAAACTTCAGAACTCCCTGACACAATCTATTTCATTGGCTTTGATGACATGGAAATATTTAGTCATGCCATCACTGCATGGGTTTTTTCCCTTAGACTGCAATTGAAAGGGTTACTCCTTTACTATTAGGTCTGCAAAAGTGTCCTGTTACCATTGCAATTTCTATTTTTTTTAAAGATGCTAAAAGGGGAAAGCAAAGACTCTTCCTGTGGCTTACAGCTAGTATTTATTAATGTATTAAAATGTATTTATTATGCACTCTTAAAGCTAGTTCAGTCTAAGCATTATTTCAGTCTTAATTTAGCAAAAGTCGGGAATTGTTGGTTTAAGTTTTCACTGTAGAGTGTTCCTCACAGAGATGTGTATTTTTTTGCTTCAGTAGCTCTGCAGTGGGAGAAGGCATAATGTTGNTATGTTTTATATATTATATACTATATATTTATTATAGATTATATATTATTTTTATATTTTGTTTTATGTTTTTGTGTTTTATATTTTATAATATATATCTGTAAAATATATAATATATCTTTAATGAAGTAGTAGTAGTAGTTGTAGTAGCATTATATATAAATTTGCTGACTTTATTATATGTCCTTTTGCCTCAAATGCAGTGATGGACAGAATACTTTTCTGACATGAATAGTCTTGGACTCAGCTCTTAAGGCTGAGTTTCAGTTTGAGGTTAATTCCAAAGATGTGCAGAAAACTTGATATTCAGATTTTAGGAAAAAGGAAGACAAAAATAATAAACTTATATATCCATCTGCTTTAAGTACTATAATGTAAATAAATTATGCATGTTGTAGTATCCTTGTTTTCATCCAAGGGACCTCTGGTTGAGACAGAAAGATATTTTGATGGAGAGATTGAAAGGAATGGTGTATTCCGGGCCAGGAGGGGTTGCAGTCTTTGAGATGGCCTTGGATAAATAGATTGGATTCCAGTGGGGCCCAGTGGTAGAACAAGAGGCAAAAGGCAGATGCCCAAACACAAGAAATTCTGTCCAAACATGAGAAAACATTTCTTTATGCTGGGGGTGGTCAGAGCCCAGAGCATGCTGCTCAGAGAGGCTGTGGAGCCTCTGTCCTTGGAGGCATTGAAAACCCAGGTGGATGTGACCAAGTGTAACCCTCCCCAGCTGGCCCTGACGGGACGGGGACCTGGACACCCTTGCAATCTGTGCTCCTGGAGGGCAATTTCGGAGAGGCTCCACACACAGGATATGGAGCAAGGCAGGTGAGAGGGGAGATTTTTCTGTGGGCTTGAGGAGGGAATTGGCCACACGTTGGGGAAGGCTGGGTGCTCTCTCTCCAAGGGGAGGGGTGGACGCTTGTGCCGTGGAGCTCTGGATTAGGAAGCATGGGGCAGGTGAAGGGCAGGGTAGAGGGCTGGGATCTGGGCTTGTCTGTGGCCTGGCAGCTGGAACACGTAGCCACCTTGCTATACCCATTTCATTCAACTTGGATTTTGGCTTGAATAAAGTTGAACATGACTATTTCTTTGCTTGAACCATCCTCAGAGGGTCGCTTCACCATGGCTTTTTGCAGGGGGGCTGTCCACACTGTCAGTCACCCAGCCCTGTAGGCTTTTGTTTGATCTCATTTTGCTTTGTGTTTACTACTGAAAACATAGGAGTCCTTGTCTGTTATAAACTAGTGAAGCACTCTGGTTTAAATTTTAATAGCAATACAAACCAAGAAAAATTAAAAAGATTTTAAGAAAAAAAATGCTTTAACTGCAGTTTGCTAGCCAGAAATTACCCCTTTAGAAAGCTCCTGCCCTGGAGACATCTGGCTCTGTAACAGTAGACATAATTCTGGTGCACTTTGCAGCAGAGCTGAACTGTGACTGGCTATTGCAGTAAGACATTCCAGTTTCTTTCTGGCTTCCACAGTGCACATGCCGAGTCTGTGTCTGCCCACTGCCTGTGCCAGGGTGGGCCCTTGCCAAAAGACACGTAAGGGATGTTTCAACGAGGAGGTTTTTAAAATATTCAGTGTTATGTCACAGGAAAACAAAAGGTTTTGGCATTTCTTTGAGTGATGGTGATCTAAGTAACTGCATTTAAATTTATGTTAATTTAAGATAGCAAATGACAATGAAAAGTCCGTGAAAGATTTGTTTCCTGGTGAAATACAGATTCACATATGTATTGCTTTCAGTTCCATCTGTAATGCAGGGGTAAAGTAGAACCTAGTGAACTATTTTTTTTTCTCAGGGACAAAAGGGTGTCTCTCTCAGCTGAACAGCTGCTCTTTAGATGACCTGATCGTTCTGAAGTCTGGGACCTGTTCAGGGAGAACACCCATAGAAGAGGCCACAGTTTAAACTAGATTTGGAGTGCAGGGGTCTACATTTTCTTCCTTGCATTATGGGATCCCTGACATTAGCATTTTCCAGTGGTTCCCCTAAAGCTCCCAGATGCACAGGAGGCACTTGTTCTATGTAGACATCTGCAGCTGAGCTGCTCAAATTTTACTCTGTGTGTGCTCTCTGTAGTCAGTGAGAGAATGGGCACTGCTGAAGTTGACAGCTGCTGAACTGAGAACAAAACTAATTTAGAAAATCAGTGCTCTCTAATTGTGCTGACCAGGTTTTTCTTGGAATGCATGTTGTGGAGATTGGGAGCTGTAACCTCCATGTCTCCTCTCTCCCCTTATGCTGTGGAATACAGCAGCCCTGAGGGTACCACCACTCCAGGGCAGAGGCCAGGAAGGGTGATACCAGCACCCTGGCAGTGTGTTCTGCTCAGAGGGAGGTCCACCATTTGTACCAGCGTTCTGAGAAACTTGAATACTGTAATGTGTGACCAGATAGTTGTCATTAAATTGCCCATGCCACTTACTGTCTTGCCTGTCTCGAGTCATGATTCTCCCTGGTGTTCATTCCCTGACCATCCCCAGGCAGAAGCCATAAGCTGTGGTTGCTGATGCTTCGTTGTGCTTTAGCAGGACCCTGATTTGCTGTGGGAGGAACCCAGTGAGCCACTAAGTGCTGTGAGCTCCTAGTAAAGGACAGGTCTCCTCTATGTCCTAAGATGAGTTTCCACATGGAATTAGACTCAGGAGTCTCTGCTTTTTTCCTTTGTGCCTGGTGCCAGGTGAGAAGGCTGCTGGTACAGTTCACTGTGATGAGGAGGGCAGATACCACCACCCTCTCCAATCCTATTTTCTTCCAATTGTCTACATAAGGTTTCTATTACCATGACTAAAAGCCTAACGTTTTCTCTAGTGCTTTGTTCAGGAGAGCTTTTCCAGGGTGTCTGTCAAGTATAAGAGCCTTTTTTTCCTAAAAGCCAGTGGTAAAATGCTTAAGTGCATTGCTGGGGGCTTCCTCTTCCCCACACATTTGTTCCTCAGGCTAGCACTTATCCACGTAAGTCTTTTTGATAACTTGTAGAATGTTTCTTTTCCCAGAGGGATTTTATTATTGTGGTGTTGAGTGTTCAGCAGTGAGGGTGCTGTGTCCAGGCTTTGTGCCTGGAGCCTGCAGTCGGAGCCTGATGGATGGACATCAGTGCTGCTGCAACCTAACACCGATCACAGTGCGGGATCAGGAGGGCCTCTTGCTCTGGTTGTTTCACTGACTCAGAGGAGCAATTCTTTGTCAAGAAAAGCTGTGATAATCAAGCTATCCAAGCATTTACTTGTTTTAGTGGTTAATAGTTTTTATTCTGGGAAAAGAATTTTAGATCTCCAGTCTGGGGCTGGCACTGAATGGAAGTAGAGTGGAACCCCTGGAATGAGGGGCTGGGACACCACCAAAACGCTGCACCTTGAGATAACTGGAATCCTTAAATGTGCAGTGCAACTAGACAAACAGCTTCCAGTGGATTTGGTTTCCCTACTGACTCTGTAATTGTGTTATATTTATGGCTGCAGTATCAGCTCATTCACTGTTATGCACAGGAGTATTCATATAGGAAAATAGAAATAAAACTCACAATTTAATTTTTTCCCATGGTTATGTTATGGATTCCTTTTTATCTGCTAAGGAGTATGCTTAACACAGCACTCACCCTTCCAACAGGGACGTGATTACCTTTTGTGGGTATTTCCTTGTAGGCTTAGAAGTCCTTCATTTTTTCTGAATTTATGATGAAATCATGGCTATTTGTAATGTTGGATTGAATGTTCATACTGTGTTTGCTTGGGCTGAGAAGTAATATAAATTTGATCTTCCTCTCTCAACAATCAAACTTTCTGTTAATCATGAAGTTTTGACATTAGCTTGGACATTATGAATGCAGATTTTAATGCAATGTTTGCAATACTTGCTACTCCTCTTAGTCTCTCTGACTCATTTTTATGCAAATAATTGGCTGTTTGTGTTTATGTGGGGCATACATGTTCCCTCTGATGCCAGTTTGCATGTGGTTTATTATAAATTGGCCTTAATCCTAATTTCTGATCCCTCAGAGTCACATAAAAATCATGACAGTTTGTTTATAATCCCTTTTTAAAATTTGTTATCCCCCTCTGTTCACTCTGACATTAGAAATGTTCATGTCTACCTCATGTGCCGGCCTGTGGCAAAGATCCTTGGACATGACCTGAAATTAGGATTAAAAAAAAAAAAAAACCAAACCAAAACCAAAATAACCCAACCAAAATATTTTAAGTATTTCCCCCAGTGTAGAAAATTAACACCTTATTTTTCTTCTAATATTTTATTGCTTTAGAAAGCCATCTAAATGGCTGGTGATTTAAATTAATTTGACAAATAACACTGAATATTTGGTTTTGCTTCCTTTGTTTCTAAGTTCTCCTTGGATCATATTGAAAGGTAGTGTGTTCTGCTGGAACATTTTTCAGATATAGTAGTGGCCCCATTTCATCACAGAGTTGCATGCATTTGGGACAAAAAACTGCTCTCAGAATTTAACAAAGGCATTACACATGCTCTGATGAGCCCTGGGGCTTGATGTTATTGAAAAAATAACATATTTCATTTGGGTTTGATGTGTCATTTGCACACTGGGAGTAGATTGTCACACTGTGTTGGTAACTGTCTTAGATATTTATGGGTAAACAGTTCTACCTCTAAAAGGAAGCCAACCAAACTGAAAACCTAAGGAACAAAATCAAAAAAAAAGGAGGTCAATCACCATCCTAGTCTTTTGACAGCATTATATAAAAGGTGAGCAGCACTCTGCCACTTACAAAATAATATTGCCTTTTTTACCAGTCTCACACTGAATGATATAAGGGAACTTGATGAAATCTGATGATTTGTCCTGTATTCTCTGCTGTAGGGAATGGGAATACCATTCTGGTCTGTTACTCCCTGATACGAGATGCCCCATATGCAAGCTGAGTCCAGGGGAGAAAAAGATATTGTGTTGCACAGGATCTTAGGGCTCTCTGGCCTACAGGAGTTCCTGGTTCCTATGAGAAGGAGAAAGCCCAAGATTTGGGATCTACTTCAATAGCTTGAGTCTAACAAGGAGCAGATGCCCAGCCCCCTAAAGAGATCTAGCTAGACACCTGCCCATGATCCACAATCTCAGCTGTACCCTAGAATTAGGTGGTTAAACTGGGATAATATATTTTCCTTTTTTCTTTCTTATGTGCAGTATTCTTTACATACAGTTTTCTGTGTGTAATACTCTACCATTTCATAACTGCTGGAGCTTCATATCCATTAGATGTGCCTCAGATGGCTGGGTGGCCTGGGAGAGGCAAAACACACAGAACTTCCTCTTTTAATTGCTGAGCATCTGCTGAGAGCTGCCTCTTGCTGCCTGTGGTGAATGGCTTGCAGTAATAATGTACAGAGCTGTGGTGAAGCTAAGATCTTTGCTGAAAAAGATATTGAAAGGCATTACAGTAATGTAATAATTGATTGTTTGGTTCATTGTATCTCTTTTTTGAAAAGCAATCTCTCTTGAACTTCATCTTTCAGATAAGGACCAATGCAGACATAAAAATACTTTATTGGTGTCAAAAAGTACTTGTTCTTCAGTCTGTCTTATTTGTGTGTGTATGCATGTATATGTTCACTCAAAAAGGTTAATTTTTCTACTCATTAATTGCCTAAAAATGGTGAAGAAAAATAATTTTTACATGAAATGGGGATGCATAAATGCAATACGGACTGCACAGAAGTATTTTAAAAATAAGCTCAAGAAAAAATAATAACAAAAGGAGAAAAACATCCCTGCAGTCTGCAAATCAGTCTGGTATAAAATCCTTTATCAGGAGCAGGACAGAGATCTTAACTTTTTATCTGCCAGCAGGCTCCTTCCTTTCTGTGCCAAAATAACAAGGGAATGGTATGTTGCAAAGAGGGAATATGGGTGGAAAACCTCAAACAAAAAGTGATAAGACCAGGCTATGAGGAGAACACCAAGGACTTTAGACAGCTCAGATGTTCAAAGATATTTTCCACTGTCTGGCTGGCCAGTCCCTTTGTCTCCCTGTCTCGACTGCCTGGTGTGGTCCTGTGTCAGCCTTCCTTACTCCCTGAGCTGCTCCTGGTTGTCCAGCCCGGTCCCCCATTGGAACTTCCTGGCATTTGCACAAATGAAGCACTTGAGACATTTCATTCCAGTGGAACATGATTTTCTTGGCTCTTCTTGGCTCTGAATGCTCTGTGGTCCAAGCTGGCAGACCCCACTGGACCTGTGCCCCACTGCCGACTCTCCTGCCAGGAAGGGCTTGTCAGGGCTGTCCTCCATCCCAGCTGGACATGCTCCCTCTCCCTGTTGCCACAGCTCCAAAATTATAATTTCTGGGCCACTGGCTTCGTTCAGTGATGGAGTTACTGGAAAACACCTCTGCACTGGGGACTTGGTGGTATGGCATCAGTGCAGGGTATTGGTTTTGGTTGCTTGGGGGTTTGTTTGTACCTTAAATACATGCCCCTATGAGATGAGATGCTGAAGTTGTTGCACCACACTGGATTACATTGGTGTAATCATGATGTCAACTTCTTCACCAAAGATGTTTGTTAAAGATGATTAGGGGTCAGCAAAGTTGAGCCAAGTATAAAGCCAAAGAGCTGTAGTTCTGTAACATGTGCTGCTGTTTGGTTTGGTGTTTTTCTCGAGCATGGAGAAACACCTTGCTGTATGTTGTGGGCACCATGTTAGTCAATAATCAGTGTGGCAGCTGTTGCCAGAACTGACAATACCCACAGAACCTGGAGATTGTCACACTGTGGGTGGCTGGGGGTCTCACTGCATTTTTAGGAAGGAGCTAACTAACATGACTTCAGACAAAATAAATTCCTTTTGGAGGTTGCTGATTGGTGTGGACTCATTGCAGAGTCACTCAGAGAATAGCACACCAAATTGATCTTAAAAAAGACCAGTTTTCAAGCATTAAAAAGCTTACAGATCAAGGGGACTTAGAAAGGAAAGTTTAACTAATGCAATAAAAATCCTCACCCACCTCTAAGGCTTATTGAGGTTATCCTGTACTTCCTCTCTAGAGACTTGAAGGTGGGGGACCTGTTTCCTTACCCTGGGAAGACACAGGTGAGAATTCCCCTGTCAAGGTGAGCTGCTCAGGGCAGTAGGACAGGAGAACCTCACAGGTGGGATGGACTCATTTCCTGCTTCCAGAGTTTTTCCTGTGAAAAAGGAGGTTAAATGCAAAATGAAATGATTTTCTAGTGACAAGAGAGAATAAAGATTTATGCTTTAGTGGGTCAGCATAAGGCATGTGCAATCTGCTTCTGTTGGTAGCTCAGATTTCCTGCTTGCACTGTTTTTATAGAAAGAAATTACTCTAAAGCAGGAATTTACATCTGTATAAATAATTTAACATTTCCCTATCCAGCTTCATTATTAAAACTCAAACTATGCTTTGGGCTTAGACACATCTGTCCTTTCAAAACAAAGTAAAATATGTGTATTATTTTTCTGCAGTGATTAAGTGAGGAATAAAGATGATCTGCTTCTAGAGTGGCAGTGGTTGAGAAGCACATCCCTTTCTCTAGAGAATGTGAATATACAGGAGACAGCTTGGCATAGCATATATTATTTCAGATTCAAATATTGCATGCTGGTTTGTGGAGGAATGTATGGAAGGTACATTGTAAATTAATCTAATACTTGAACAATGTCTTGTGCACATTGAAAGCAATCACAGCAAAACAAATGCTGGCAGGAGATCTCCTTTGACATTTTCTGTACATTTAATTACATTATCTTCACTGCTGTACAAGAGAGAAAAACCATTTATAACCTTCTTTATAAAATAAACCAATAGCAACACTCAGCATAGCAAACAGAAATCAATAATTCTGCTAGCAGAATTAGGTTATTAGCAGAAAGGCTATGGTTTTAAAAGAGCAGTAGGTCAGAAACAGATTTTAACACTTTCTCTAAGTCTTCTGACAAAATGTTTTAGGTAAATTTGAAAGAATTTCAGAGGAAGTCCTTCAGTGGCCTGTAGCGGGTCACCTTTTCCACAAGGTGAGGTACTGACTTGCCAAGCCTAAGACTAATGAAATAGATTATTATTAAATCCTTCCAAAGATACTGCATGGGTTGTTTGGGCTTTTCAGCTACCTACATGCGTCACTGTAATGAGAACTTGGCAGAGGGCCTGGGCTCTGTGACACCTTCAAGGATGTCGTTGGAAAAGCCCTGAGGTTTTGTCTCTCCTTGGAAACGTTGCTGTGGGAAGGTCAGATCTGCTATCAGAGCAGAGCTCATTCTTCAGCTATTGCACGAGTGCACTTGGGATTTTGCTCCAGAGACCTGTGTTTAAAGATGCTTGGAGGCTTACTGATACATAATAGACACATTCCTTTTATGAACTTGCCTCAGTTGCTGGAAAGTCCAGCCAGAACACGTAGTTTATTTCATGCACCAAAGCTTCTTATCAACCTGTTTTGACTGAAAGAGGTGATAACTGCTCTAAATAGTCAAAATAACTAATTCAATTCTGGGAACAGCAAAGCTACAGTCCTTGTCAGGATTTGTGCCACTATCATGGTCAAAACCAATTTGGACATGGCTTATTGGTGCTGAGCATCCGTGCTGAGCATCCGTGCACATGATTGCAAATAGTCATGACAATTGAACAGCCAGGCTATTAATTCAGGTGCTTAAGTACAGGTTTGTGGACATCTGGTTAATTTAAGACATCTCTGGGTTGATTTGAGTCACTATGATTATGAGCACTGATGTCCTGTCTGCTGACGGAGCTGTCTGTTAGAAAGTGTGTTGTGAGAAGTCTCACCACAGGATATGGCCTCTCTCACGACTTTCTTCCAGAAATGAAATACAGGCAAATGTTCCCATGAGCTTGGTGGCCCTAAGTATCCTTATGGTGTGTGCAGAGCACAAAAAATGTGTTCAATGTGTGGAATGGAAAGCATGAAAAAACTGAAGAGCATTTTGTGCCAGCAGATGTTACCAGGAGAGTAGCTTGGTGTGCCTTGTAGGTGCCCCCCACCACTGTGGGAAGGACAGGATCAGGCTCTATACAGCCTCTTGTGTGCTTTCCTATCTCAGCACAGGGCTGTTGAGGGTCCATAGGGATATTTGTGGGCATACACCCTCTGTGAGCTTGGGACCATGCTCCCCATCCCCAGGAGCAGAGGGACTGGCCTGGCAGTGAACTGCTGTGGCTCTGAACCCCCTATGTTGCTTTCCAGGCTGTCCTTCGGGCAGCAGTGGTCCCAGCCAACAACTCCTCACTTCCCTGATGATTTCAGCTCACTGAGCTTCTCAGGTGCTGCCAGCCCACAGCAGTGCTTGTTTTTCCGACCTGCTGCTCATGGTGGCATTGTGTGTTCTGCAAACAGCACCAACCCCCTTGGCCGGCAGAGCAGCAGGAATGGTTGGGAATGGTTAACCCACAAAAGCTGGGAAATGGGAGGAGTGGATGCTTGCCTTCAAGTGCTTTGCTTAATGGACCTGCATCTCTCTCCCTTCTCCTCATCCACCAGCAGTACTTTTCAGTGTCTGACATCTTGGGAACTGCATGTATGTGTTCAGTGAGTCTTTGCAGAAATGTCCTTGGTTTTGCCCCCTCCAGACAGCCATTCTATGGATGGCCCCCAATGCCTGGTAGCTTCCAGCCATCAGCTTCCTGCTTGGCTGCTCTCACCAGCACGAGACAGGCAAAAATTCCTTTTGTCTGTGAGAGGACCGAAGGAGCAAGCTTAGGGCTTTGTTTCTATGACTGAGCATCTTTCAATTACTGAATGTTAGAAAAAAAATAAGCTCAGTGCACTAAAAAATGCACTTGCAGATGCACACTAGATCTAGATGGTTTTGAAGAGTAAAGAAAAATCAAGGAAAATATTTCTTTGGTTGCTAGGATGCCTTTTTATCACTGAATCTAGTGTGCTTTGGGTTTTTTATTTTTATTTTGATGTATGACTTATTTATTGTGGTTAGAGCATTGTTACGGTGTATACTGACAATAAATTTAAGTAAATGAGAGCTGGCTAACACTTTGATGCAAAAATTAGGTCTGAAGTGTAGACTGGCCCAGGAGTTTAGTATTTTTTGAAGGAAAAATAGTAAAGAGAGTTAGTGATTGAAATTTGGGGTTATTCTTTACTGAAAATGCTCTAAGTGGCATTTATTAGGATATTTGTCCCTGAAATTTATTCTGCTTGAACAGAGACACTTTGCATCTTGTGCAGCTGAGAAAAGGAGCACGAATTCAAGGCAGATATTTTCCTCTTAGCATTAACAGACCCGGGTGGGAGCGTTAGCATCACAGAAGGAAATATATGTCTGGCTCTTTGTCCTCTGCTTTTTGTGACAAAGGAGTTCCCCTCTGAATCGCTGTGCTCTGTCCAAGCCCCCTCCGAGCCTCTGGGTTAGCAGCAGTCAGTCTTTGCAGTGTCCTGACGTCATCCCGTGTGTGCATAAGCTCCGCTATTGTCTTACGGCGAGCAGGGGCTGGGGATTGCAGTATCTGGTGGCTGATACCTCTTTCTGCCTGCCGGTATCACAGAAAGGACGCCGGCCTGCCCTTATCACTCGGATTTTAAACAAAAGCTCCTGCTTTTTGCTTCCTGAAGAAGGACCTTTGCTGCTGTCGCAAGGAAAAGCTGTCTGCGGTGTTGAGCAGAGGAGAGGAGGAGAGAGGAGAATCTGGCAGCTTGGATAGCCTGGACTGCATTGTCTGGCTTCATGACCCCTGCTGTGTAGCAGTCTCATCCCTTCTCGCATACACTCCCTCTGTCTCCCACTCTTTTTTCTTCTTTCCTTTTTAAAATAGCAGCATCTGGGGCGAGCCATGTTTGGCACTGAATCGTCATGTAAGTAAATGCATCCCATTTGCATCCTTTTTCTGTTGAGAACAGGGCTTGTTTTATCCTTGCAGTACCCGCCACACTTGCATTCTCTTTGCTGTAGGTCGTTGGGTAAAAGCTGTGGTCCTTGCCTGTTTAGGAAGGGATGAAAGATGCTGGAGGGGAAGCATCTATCTCCTAACTGTGGGTGCATCCTCGATGCAAGCAGCAAGGCAGTGAAGGGCTGTCAGCACTGCTGAATTCAGGCCACTGGGAGATTGGGGAGAAAAGGCAGTTTTGCTTGAATGTGTCAGTTGATAAGATTGCATCTGTCAGTGATCAGGAGTTGCAAATACTCTAATGAATGCACCACTCGGATATTACATTTGGGGACTGAGGGTGCTGCAGTATTAGATGGGCGAGAGCTGGGGGAAAGTGATTTAATCAGCAGGAAAAGACTGCTATCTCATGTCTATCTCATTTTCTTAATTTTTGTTTCTGAGAAAAAGGAGGCTTCTGTGCAACCCCCCCTATAACTGCAGAATCTGCAATTAAATTACGTGGAATTCTAAATACGGGGTGATAAATGCAAAATAAAAGGATAATATTTTTTTCTTCCTCATCTTTGTCCTGAAAAATCTTAACTGAGGCAGTCTGCTGTATAATAGCAGTGCAGATGCATGTCATTGAAAGCAAGCCAGTTTTGCTTCAGTGGGAACAACAATTACCTACCTGGCAAATGTGGCCACGGAGGACGGCTGGGGGTTGATGTATAAATAACGTTGCTGGTGACAGTGTGGCTGTGTGGAGACCAGTCTGATCCAGTGATTCTCGGGTGACCGAGAAATAGAAAGCAGTTGGTTCATGCTGTATTTTGTGCACAAAACAATACTGTGCATTGAAAACATGTCTCATTTGAATATGAAGCAATGGCTTTTGCAGAGCAGTGTCACATCCAGCACAATGTAATGTCTCCACCTGTTCTGCTCGTCTCTTCCTAGGAAGTGGTAAGAGCATTGGGATACCTCATAGTTATGCCTTCCTGGCTGTCAAACCCCTTGCTCCCAAAGGGTTAATTGGTCCTGTTGCCTGGCTCTGCCAGCTCCCCCCCTCCTCTGCCACAACACGCAGTCAAGGTCAGGCAGCTTAAAAACAAAATTTGCCTTTAGATTTCTTCTGTTTAGGGATGCACTTTTCATGCACAGTTGTAAACATGTCTGCAGCTCTGGGTCATCAGAGCATGAAAAGAGATGCCAAATGTTGCATCTGCACCTATTTCACCCTGCCAGATCTATGTGCTCCATGGGCTCTTCTTCTGCAAAATGCACTGAACAGGGTCTGAGATAAAATCAGTGCCCTACCTGCCCTCTTGCAGAAAGCCATAGTGCACACTCACATGGTTCAGTCTTGCTCATTTTTGTGGTCCCTTCTTGGTTTACAAGGTGCATTGACTAAAGTCATGGGGGTTTGTGCACCAGCAGCAGTGGCTGCTTTTGTTTCCATGGTTCCCACAATTTAGAAAAGGGCGATTGGAGCTTCCATTACAGCCACTACCTGTTTCCCAGAAGGGTCTAGAAACATTTATTGCTTTTAAAAATGGGATTAAACATGGCTCATTGCTATCAATTTGAGCAGAGGCTGTGGTCAGTCTCTGCCTGAGCTCTCTGGCCAGATGAAGAGGAAGGTGATGTGGTGGCCAGCTCCCCTGTGCCTCTGCTCAGGCCTGAACCTCCCACCCAAGAGTTCCTCTTCAGGCTGGACAGGCTGTCCCTCTGCCTGCTGGTGCTGCTGCCAGGTGCTGGCAGGCAGGAGGAGAGCGGGGTCACTGGTGCTCACCTGCCTGTGCAGGTCAGTGCTTGCGTAACCAGCCCTGCCCACACCACTGCTGGAGGAACAGTGGCTTTGCTTTCAAAGAAAGAAGATAGTATCAAAATCACTTCAGTCAAAATGCTAAGAGGTTTTTGGTTTTCCCTCTCCTCCTGTCTTCTTAATATTCCCAGGCTGTCAAATGATAACAGTGCTACTAATTGTTAATGTTTCTGTCTGGCTAGAAGATCAAATAAGACAAAATTAAATTTAAAAAAGATTCAGGATTATTTGATGTTGGAAATATGACAGAAGCCATTGCTGCTGCTGCTGCTGCTGTCCAAAAAGCATGAAACAAGCAGATTACAGTTTTTTTAATCCTGCTGTGTACACTTAGTATTTAGGATTTTATTTCTCTTTTCTCTGATTAAAAAGCTAAGAAAAATGGTCAGAAGCAAATACTGGTTCAGAACCTTTAGTCTCACTCAGTATCAAAATATTTTAAATGTCAAAACAACTCTCATTCGGCAGTCCTGGTTTTTTGTTTATACTTTTAGCAGCAGTCACAAGGGCAGTAAAAGATAGTCTGAGGGCCTTTGTAGGAACAGGCATCTGCTTATCACCTCCTGGATGCAGGGAAAGACAAACAGCCACTGGCAATAGCTCATAAAGGGGGATAAGGCAGCAGGCCATGCACAAACAGCTGCTGACACTCCCAGTGCATGATGAGCAAGGGTAGAGTGTGCAAAGCAAAAGCCCCAGAAGTGTCTGTGCAAGGGCACTGTGGGAGGGTGGGGTAGTTGCCACAGGGTCATGGTCAGTATTTTCCATTGGTCACATGTCCTTTTTATAATCCCCACAGGAAACACAGGTGCCAGAGACACTTCATCTTCAGTGCTTTTGTGCCGATCCACTGCCAGACACACTGCTGGGGTGGTGTTGGGGGGCTGTGTGCATGGGGGGCAGCCTTCCATCCCCTGCCACCACTCCTGCTGACCTTAGAGATTTGTCTGCTCTCCATAATTGTTTTACATTCTGTAGGAGGTAATCTGGTTTGACAAAAATTGAGGATTTTTGAAGGTGGAATGGTGTTGCAGTGCTGCACCAAAGCAGAGAAGTGGTGGACCTCTAAACAAGTGACAGGGTGGTCCCCACAAGTAAAACACCCTCATCTCAGGGAGAGGAGCCCAGCAGAAATAACCAGCAAGCATCCCTTGTCTAACTAGCAATACTGGCAGTTGCAGGCCTATAGAAAAGACAACAAAGGCACAAATTAAACTGAACTGTGAGAGCAGCCACAGTTGGTGGGACTTACCAGAGCTGGGAGAGATCAGGGGAATGCAGCTCCATCACATCTGACTGTGAGGTGGTAAGGAATGGAACAGGATGCACTTCAGAGCCTGTAAAGTGGCTAAAGAGGCTCAGACAGCCATTTCATGCATGTCTGAGAACATGCACCATGTGTGCTTCAGCTACCCAGAGAAGTTCAGTAGGAAGCTGTGAGGGAGGGAATCACAGGTCTGTCCATGGCACTTGCCCCAGTGCTGTTACAAGGACCCAGAAGTGTGCTGTAAAAGCCCCAGGTGATGTTCTCAGTACTGGTGCATTTCTTCATGCTGGGGCACTTTAACACAGCAGCAGTACTGAACTGTAAGGGGAGGTTGTCAAGGAAATGCTCTTCTTCTCCAGGCTGGTTCATGTGGTGTTAGATGAGCAGCAGCACAAGGAAGGGTGGGACATGACTGTTGAAATTCTGGTGGGATCGCAGCCTTGGTGAGACTGGGCTCCACAGAATCAGCAGATGACCAAAACACTCCTTTTTTGAGCATAAATAGCCCACTGCCATCCTAAAAGGCCAAGAGCAGTAAGTATAGCCACAGTTCCTCAATGATGTTACACTGGTTTCTCAGGCAACAGTATGTCAAAGAAAGGTTACAGAAAGTACCAGAAGTTGTAACTTTAAACCAATATATTTAGCTGCTGAGGTTCCTGTTGTTCCCTGTAGAGCCAGGGCAGTTGAAAATATTGCAAAACCAGGTCAAAGAGAGGCTTAGCTACACCAGTGTCAAATGGCAGAATAAACCTGGGTTATGAAATGGGTTGAGATTACAGGAGCTGTAGTAACTTGACAAATTCATCAGTGAAACTTCAGGATATTTGGAGAGAAAATGTAGTCTCACATCCCACTTAGAGCAGATTTTGAGGATTTACTGAGTGCTAGTATTGTTACTTTCTAAATGAATGTATTTTTTAAAAATACAAACCTGAGATTAGAGAAGGTTCTGCATGTTCTGTAAACTCCTTAGGCTGTAACACTGTTACATGCCTGAGATATGGTCTCCAAAGGCCTGACTGCATGCTCAGGACAGGGGCTTGAAGCTCAGCCCTCCTACTCAGGCAGCATCAATGGCCATTTGAATTCACTGTTTTGAGTTGTTCACAAGCAGGCAACTGTTGGGAGAGTTTAAGTGCACCTTGCCCTTTCTTCCTCCAAAACCAAAAAGTGAACGGAGACGTCTCACAGGCTGAATATCACTCAAGAATTTGACGGTCTTTGGTGGTTTGCCTCTTGCAGCACTGGATCACCTTTCCTATCTCATTGGTTTAGAAGTTGCAAGGTCTGTAAAAGTTGCAAGGATGTAAAGTTACTGGATACAGTGACAGTCTTCCAGGTAGCTGTGTCCACAGAGCTTCTGGGAATGGGGAAAAAAATCTCAAGGTACATGAAGGGAATAGGTAACCTTTTCTTCAGCTTGTCAAATTGTTTGGCCCTTGCCATAGCTAAAAGAATGAGCTATAATTAGTGGAGGGGTCTGTGACTGATCAAAAGATGACAAAAGGCCTTTCAGATTTAAGACAAAAATCATAGAATAGTTTAGATTTGAAGGGACCAGCACGTCCCTCAAAGCAGGACCAATCTCCAAGCTAGACACTGTGATAGATACGAGCTCAATCAATCTGCATGCTTGCAAAATGGTACGAGATCAGAACAAGCTTCAGCTTTGACCAATTTGATGTATAGAACCAGAAATAGGGATAAATCTTTATGACCAAGGACGCCTGAAAGATTATTAGAGTCCCTTTGGGCTGTGTGACCCAGATAGGCAGTGCAGTACATGCAGCGAGGACTGTCATATTATTTGAGCTGGGGTAGAAGCAATAGTGTTCCATGTAATTTGGGGATAATTAACGGGTATGACCAGCAAAAAAAATTATTCGCAAAAGAACATAAGTCATCTCTTTTCATCTGAGCCAAAATTCCCTGTCTGAAACACCAGGAAAAGGTCTGGAAAGTACTATGAGAAAAGCATGTGGAATACAGAGAAACAGTATTCCAGGTTTTCTAGATTAATGGATTTCTTCTCCTTTTGCTGAAAATTACCCTGATGTGACATCGCTGTTTAGACCCTTTCACATGAAAGGGTCACTGTGTATAATACAAAGTAAAAAATCTTAAAAATGACAATATGTTCCCTACTGAAAAAGATAAGACGCTATATTAAGCAAATAAGCTGGACAACTACAGAGAGAAACACTTGCTACCCAGAATCTGGTGAAGCTCAGTGAAAAATTGGCTTTGGTGTGTTTGATCAAGGTGAAACTTACAGTGAGAGATCAACTTAAGATGCTTAGAAACTGTGAGGGAAGAGAATCCATATTCTGCCTAGATCAAGGAATGTGCCGTTGCTTCCCAGAATTAGATGGAAAGTATTTTAGAACATCTTAGGGCTCTCTATAAATTTCATTTGGAAATGGAATCTTGAGGTGTTTTGATCAGTACAGGGGAAGGGAAGTTCTTATGAAACTACATGGCAGTGATACAGAATTAAAGTATGATATTTTTGACCTCCTTTGAGAAACAGAGTGGCTGGGAAGGTCTTCCTCCATTCATGCTTTGAGGGATGCTGATTAGACCCTCAAAACATTCTAGATCATGTTTCAGCCTCGAGTAGGAGCCTGAAAATGACACAAAGTTGGTGATCTTGTCAAACTGGGGGCTTTCCACATTTGTATAGCCCTTAGGTAGCTTTCATAAAGGTTTCACTGAACAGAGATGAAGGATGAGAGAGGGTAGGAATGAGCTCTGGAAGAAAGTGCCTTGTGCCCAAGAGGTCAGTAGCCTAAAAAGCCATGAGGAAGTTTTGAAGTGGCCAGTGGAAAGATTATCTACCTCCCTTAACCTCTCCTGTTTACTGTGCCACTCATTAGCCCAGTGATTTTGCCATTTGCAGTGATGATATTATTTCATGTACATCATCACTCCAGCAAATACCAGCTTTCATTTCACCACTAGGAGCTAGTCTTGGAAAGCTGTCATGTATTTGGATTTCCTGCTGCACTCTCTTGAGTGTGGAAGTACCCCTATGATAATACATGAAGAAGTTTTAAGAGGACGTAATCTTGATGTTGATGAGTTGTAGTTGTGCAAGTGCAGCAAAAGGAAAATGTACTCAATTACGTATTTTGAAAGTTCCTGGATGGAAGTAGAAAAAGGAGACCAAATTTTTTTTATTTCTTGTGTTAACTGATTTTTTTTTACAATAAAGTAAGGGATTGTATGATGAGGACACCACTAGAAAGCAAATTCTGAGGGGAAGGGCATTTATGACAACCCAGGGAGGTGTCAGAAAATGGCAGTAGAGTCCACTTGTAAGACCTCTGCCACAAGAAAAGGAAAAACTGCTGTAAGAAGATATGATCCCAACTGCAGAACCTCAACTGCATAAATCACTGGCTTACAGATACCTAGCAAAAGTCACACTGATTCTGAAATCACTTAGCACAATGAAAATAGTGCTGGTCACAAAAGAAGAGAAAAGCATCCTGATTAGGAATACTGAAAGATGCTAAAAAGATATAATTAACATTTACTGAAAGAGCTGAATGTGGAAAATATTAGCACCACTAACCTTTTTTCCTGTCAGCTGCATTCATTACTGTCATTAGTAAAGTATCTAGTTCTGTTGCAGTGGCAACAGTGAATGTGCTGCTGTATTTTCATCGGGGTAGGTAATTGTGAGTCATTCAAACCATCTGCTAATAAAATACTCTCAGGCTGTTTAGCTTATCAAAGAGAATGCAGTAGCTGAGAAATGTCAAATTAGCTGGCAAAGAAACATGGCAAATTTTGTGTGAAGGTCCAATGTGCTTTGTCATCCACAAGGACATGAGCCCAAACAGTCCAGCTGTTTCATAGGCAGTGGGTGGAGGCAAAGGTCTGCAAAGGGTTAAATGAGCTGGGGAAAGCATTCCTCTGACTCTGGAACACGTATCAGCCTGGTTATTCTCTGCATCGTCTGCTGCTTGCATGCTCTTCGGTGAGAACTCCAGACAAGCTGTACAGAGCGAAGAGAGTGATAATCGGGAGGCCTGTGTGATTGGGTGGAGAAAAGCTCCCAATGATGGAAGTGAGCAGCCAGATAAAAAGCAGCAGGATCTGAGCTGTAAGCATCACAATCAAGAGTGGAAGTTCCTCCAGGAATCCAGCCCAGTGTGAGAGGCCTGACGCATGCACATCGCACAGGAGGATACAGTGTCCTTGGTCACAGGACAGAAGGGCAGTTCTGTGCCAGTACAAACAGGAGCAGATTCCTCTACAAGTGCTGACCCACTAGAGATGTCTTTCTGAGACTTTGGAATGTTCTGATAGCACATGGAGATAGCAGTGGGATGAAGGACTTCTCAAGTGTGTTAAATAGGACATACTACATCATCTTCAGTATCGTTTGCAGTTACCACATCACAGTGGGACTAGGGGGTGTTGCTCCAGCCCATAGGGATACAACAGCTACAATTACAAAAAGGTTAAGTTGCCTGCTCAGAATAAAGCACTAGTGGTCTGTCACAGCAGGGGGGTCCCACAGAGAATAGGCATTCAAAGGCCTTTACACAGGACCTTTTCTAAATTTGCCTTTGTAAATATGAATATTTTCAAAACTGGGGTTCTTGCTGTGTTAGGCTACACCTCCATGCCACAGAGGTGGCACTGCTGTGGGCATTGTGCATCACAGTGACCGTCTGCATGCAAAGAGACATTGGTTTGGTTGCTCTGGGGCATTGCATGTATGCTAATGACTTGGAGTCTCTGTGGGGCTTGGCTGCCTGTCAGAGAGGAATGAAGCTGTAGATTTAATGAAGCTGTAGATTTCAAACCAGTGCTCTGTAGCAGTTTGGTGAACTACGTGCTTGGCATTTAGTTATGTTATGTCTTGTTTGTGCATCTATAGTGACATACAATTAATTCTTCCATAAAATACAGATAAATACTCACACAGAATTATATGAAAAGACAAAAAAAAAAAGGGTTCATGTTTAGACTTGCCATCCTTAATAGTATCCCCTTAAATAGAGAGGCTCCCCTGAGGGAACAAAGCGATATGACTCTCTAATGTGAAACAGTGCAGCCGCCGTCACTGGCGAATGAGGCGCTGCGGGCAGCAGCTGCTGTCTGCAGGCTGGCAGCAAACAGGGGTGTCTGCATTTTCACTTATTCTCCCCTAGGTCACTACTTTGTGGGTACTCCTGGTTTGGTTTGGTTTACACAAGGAAGAAAGAAGTGTCTTTATGTCACTGAACAATCTAACTATGGACAAAGGAGTTAAAAAAAAATCTGTCGGTTTTTGTTTATGTATGTACTATGTGTGTATATTTCTTTATCTACTTATTTAGTTATTTTACATTGACAGCTGTTGTTAGTTAAAACTACAACTGCCTTGTTTTTAACAGACTATTTGAGTGAAATTAAAGCATTTTTCCCCAGGGAAGGAAAGCCTGAAGCTGTCTCACTATATAGCATATCATTGCTGATGAAAAGCTGTGGTCTTCCTGCTACTCGCCATGGAGTTCAGAACCATGGCAGGCAGTAAATCTTGTTATTTTTGTGTATAGGTGTGCCTAAAGTTTACATAAATACAAAAAGTGGGCTATCCTTTGGTCTCCAGAAGCATTCAGTCATAGTGACACAACAGGGGTGGACATGTATCAGAGGCACCGTGGGAAAGCCTGCATTGCAGCTGCTTAGGTGCTTCCTGCCTTATGTACAGGCCAGGGAACATCATACTGCCAAGTTGGCTTTCAGAAACTAGAACTTCATCTCTGAAAATCATCTCCTGGATGTACCCATGTGCTTTCTAGGGATTTTTTGTTGGTTGGTTGGTTGGTTGGTTGGGTTGTTTTTTTTTTTTAATTAGCTAAAATGGCCATTAGTCCTGTCTTTATTTCTGAAGTTCAGTCTGAAAACACCCTTCAAAGGAAGAGATGCACAGCTATTTCAACAGTTAAATTCTAAAAGTGAATCAAAGTTGTCTGGCTGTCCTTTTGCTTTCTAGCATCCAAACTCACAGAATTGGTCTGATTAAAGAATTTTGAAGACAAAAATGAGAACAGCCAGTCAAATAACAGCTAAAGTTATTAGTGGTTATAGCCAGAATGAAATCTAATCAAACTTCTAAACAGTAATCTAAGACATTAATCTATAAAAGACTGGTGAATGAGATAACCATGATAGGACAAGAACATGACAGGTGCACTCTTTTTCCCTCTGTACTCAACACTGGTGAAGCTGCACCTTGTGTCCTGTGTCCAGTTCTGGTCCACTCCAAAAAAGATACTGAAGTGCTGGAGCTTGTCCAGAGGAGGACAACGAGGCTGGTGGAAAGGTGAGAGCAAAAGTCACATGAGGAACAACTGAGGGAGCTGAGGTTGTTTAGCCTGGAGGAAAGCAGGCTCGGGGGAGACCTTATCGCTACACACCTCCCTGAAATGAGGCTGTAGCCAGGTAGAGGTCAGCCTCTTCTCCCAGGCAACCAGTGGCAGGGTAAGAGGAAATGGTCTCGAGCTGAGCCAGGGGAGGTTCAAATTCAACATCAAGAAGAATTTCTCCATGGAAAGCATTGGAATGGGCTGCCCATGGAGATGGTGGAGTCACCATGCCTGGAGGGGTTCAAGAAATGACTGGACATGGCATTCAGTGCCATGGTTTAGTTGCCAAGGTAGAGACTGGTCAAAGGTTGGACCTGATGATCTTGGAGGTCTTTTCCAACCTAAATGATTCTGTTATTCTGTAGAGAAATATTTTAAACATTATAGAAGTTACCTTATTGTTCAACATTTCATTTGCTTTCATTCTTTGCAAGAAGAATAGAGAGCTGGCTATGAGCAACAGCAGAAGTAACTTCCTTTGTTCTTCATTAAGTTGCATTTTCCAGGGCCTTAATAAATAAGTCCAAGGTAAAACACAGCCTTCATGGACTCAAGTTTTATCTTTGCAAATGATTTCACACCAGCTATAGCAGGATGCTAATGTGCAAAAAAAATCAAGAGCAGTTGTTGAACTGCAATTGAGTTTTACATGTTGGTCATTTGCAGCTGGTCACCTTTTCTTTGGGGACAGCATAGCAAGGTCAGTTTGAGCCATGAGAAACTTCCTTCTTGAGCAACAAGAAAACTGAGGTGTGATGGGCTAGAAGAGAGACGGAGGCCTGCATGGAAGATCCTGGAATAGTAAATTCTTGAATTGTGGGTGATTTGGCAAGTGTAAGAGCTAAAATCTCATATGCCAAATAGATATGTGTACTGTATATGTGTAAGAGAGGGAGGAGGATGGGAGAAAGGCGGGGAGAGGGGGGCAGATATGAACAGGTTTGATAGTGGATTTCTTAATCCTGCCCATCCTTCTTTAAAGAGTGCTGCCATTCCCAAGAAGAAACCAAGAGACATCCTTAAAATGTAAAATGGAAATGTTGAAAATGCTGGAAATGCTATTTAAGTGATTCTAGTAAGTGAGGCCATTTTAGAAATTAAAAACAAGACATCGGTCTCCCTTGATTCCAGTATCTAGATGAGAAGGTGGGTGGCAGATGATTTGCCTTACTAAATTATATCACACTCTTCTTGACTGCCATAGGAACAAGAATTCATCATAATTATAGAGCCCTGCTCCTGCTTGGGGTTGGAAGATGGGGCAGGGTCTCTAGGATTGAAGTGTGCTGGAATCTGCAGTGACTGAGATGATCCAGGATTGGAGGGGTTGACACAGCTTCTACTTTATTTTGAAATCTTTCAGAGTCTGGAGTGGAAGCAGGCTCTCTTTTCCTTCCCTGATGATGGCTGACAGCTTCTTTTCTCTAGGTCTGTCAGTCCTGACTGTGGTCTGTTTTACTGAAAGTACCAATTAAGTGGCCAAGCATTTGCTCCTCTTCCCAGATGGTTCCCTCTTCAATAGGGCAGCAGTCTGTGCTGTAGGAAAAGGGGCAGGAGCCCAGGCTGGGGCCTTGCTCCCATGTCGCTCAGCCTGCCCTTGGAAGCTGCATTAGCAGTGGGATGTGCATTAACAGCGTAGTGAGCAGGAAGGAGCAGAACTGGGGCCAGGTGGGAGCCAGGGACAGGAGAAACTGCCTGATGCTGTTTTGTGTGAGCCTGGCTGGCTCCTAATGCTGCTGCCTGTTCAGCCTTGATGGTAGCAATAAGCCTGAGTACCAGCTGTGGCTTCCCATGGGCTGCCATGCTATTTTCAGCTGCTGTGTAAATGAGGTATTTCCATTATTTTCCTTTCTCGAATGAACAAATGAGATGCATTTATGCCCTGTGTAGTGATGCCTCCACTCATTTAGCTCCATCTATGGTAAGATCCCTTTCAGTCCACTGCTTCCTTTAGATCTAGCACCTTGTAGTTCAGGGAAAATAGCTGAAAGCCTCTGCTAATTGACAAGATCTCCTGCAGTTTCCAGCTGCAGCACTGGGATTTTTATTCAGAACTTGGATTTCTGAGCATAGATTTATTCACCCATTCGGCATCACCAGCATGGCCCCACAGAGATTTTCCTACTGCATAGAAAAAATTTATTCTGAAAAAACTTATTTTCAAAATGTGTATTACAAACTTGCTGAAGAGTTGCCTCAATTTTCCTCCCTATTTTTCAGAACTCTAAAATGTGGAGAAAATGACCAAACATGCCATGTTTCATGTGCTGTATGATCTCTTCCAGCAGTTGGTGTTTCAGGTTCTTCCTGGGCATTTAGTCTTTACAGTCCTCAGCTGTACAAAACACAATACTCTCCTTTCTATTACAGCCAATATAGCATGCCAGAGAGGTTGCCTGAGCATAAAAGGGTGCACGAAATTAATTCAGTAAATCTATAAAAATACCTTTTGACAGTTTCTGGCAGACAGATCTGGTTTAAAAAGCATAATTTGCTACTGAGAGGGCTTAGCCAGAGGCCCAGGGCCAGAAAGGGCTGGCATGAATGAGTCAAAGTGTCTGAAGTATAGGAAACCAGAAGATAGTATGTATTTTCAATTAACAGATAGGTATTGAGTATTTTGAAAGTAGATATAAATATCTTCTGAAGCTTAAATCTTTTTTGATACAGTCCCTGAAATGGTAAGAAAGATAAGTAAGACCAAAGCAAGCCTATCATGTTGGTAATGGGCAGCAAACAGATGTGGAGAAAATAGTTGCTGTTATCTATGACATGGCCTTCAGTTATTTGGCATGGAGCAGTCTGTCATATTTTTGTCTCATACCTGCCACTTGTTTATTTGTTGCTCATGACTGACTCCCAGCACTGCATGTGGTTGGGCTGATCAGGCTCAGTCTGATGCACAATGTGTCTTAGACACATTGACTAACACAAGAGTTACTCATTTTGTCTACTACAAACACAACTGACTTGTCTTCAAGCTCCTTGCTTTGGCCACTTTGGTTTCAACTTACAGTTCATGACATTTTTCTAGGAAATTGGTGAGTTATTTTGTTAAGCAGCTCATTCTGAGTGGACACTTTTCATCAAGTCCTATTAGGTAGTTAAGTTTTCTGCTAAGTGGGATTTTCTGATCTCCTAGTGCACTGACACAAGCCATCTTTAATGGGTAAGGAAGGGAATTTGATTCTTCAGCTACAGCTTCACAGCTGGAAGCACTCTAACTGCAAGACATCTCTGCAACACAAAGTTGCTTCCAATTCCAGTCACTCATTTCATGTGCTTTGAACAAGATTTGGAAGTTGGTGCCTGTGGTGAGAGGAATGTACCTACCATGAAGCAGAACTTGCTTAAAGCAATGGCAGAATTTTATGTTGTAGTTACTTATACCTCTAGTTTCGTGTTCTCTACTTGTTATTGTGGCAGTTACTGCTAAAAGAATAGGAGCACATGTATGTGCTAATATTGTATGTTGTAAACATTTTACACATGCATACAATGGGTTTTTTATAGCTAGTATGTCATTAAGAAGCTTTTACATTACATCCTCTTTCAGGGAAAAGGCGTGCTCTCAGTTGTGGGTTTGTGGGTTTCTATTGTCAGTTTTCGTTGTTGGTATATAAAGAGAAGAACTGAGTCAAGGGTGCAAAACATAAATTTGGAACTGAAAACAGTGACTTTAAATGCAGTAATTTCCCAAGCAAAGACATTTTAATCATATTCCAATCAAATTTAGTTCTGATCAGCCAGTGGATGTTTTCATTGCTGAGTTCTACTTTGATTCTTAGTATAATTTCAGATTGCAGGAAAAACAGTGTTTTTGTCATTATTTGATCCAATTTTTTGAAGTAAAACAGTGAATTACAAGAAGAATCAGTTTCAAAATCAGCTGATTGTTTTAAATTATTGGGTTTTAGCAATTCTTTTTCATTCCTTAATATTTTAGTTGGGCATTAATGTAATACACCTTGGTAAAATTATGTGTAAAATACTTCTGTTGAAGTACTATTTGTACACTTAGTTAACAGTTTTTCATCACACATGTCCTGGGGTGACAGTCACCCCAGGACAACACCTTAAATGTTATTCTGTCACCATTAGGCAGGATCTTGGATGTCAGGGAGCTGAGTCAGGGAAAAAGATACGTATTCTGAATAAAGGTAGTCAGGCGCTTCCTGAGAAGCCACCAATCAGATAATCACCTTCTCCTGTGGGCTGGGAGTGCTGAGTTTAACCAACTACACTTATCCTTGAAATATTGTTGTGGGTGTCAATCACCCAGGCTGGGGTAATTTTGTCCCATGTACCTGAATGACCTAGGCTTGTTCTGTTCCTGCACTGTCCTTCTTCAGCAGCAGGAAGCCCTGGGAAAGGGACTGGTCTTGAAGTGCTGCCATTTGGCCTAATCATATCTTTCTTCAGACTTGAGCATTGTGTTTACAAGATGATTCCCTTGGGTGAGTGTCTTCAGTATGTGCATGTTAGGAGGAATACTATGTTCTTAGTCTTCACAAATGAGTTCAGATGTGCTCCCAAAGGTACATACTTTATGTATTTGTACTCTTATATAGGTGCTTTTAAATAGCAATGCTAACTCATTTTTATGTATGGATGGTGACATGGATGAAGGATGCAAGACATAAAAGGGTCATTTGGGCTCAGATCAGTTCCTGAAATGAGGCAACTAGAGTGATTTCAGATGCTCTGGAACATATTTCACCTGGGTGCCAGCTGTTGGTCCCTGGGGTACGCTGTCTGTGCTTTGTGCCAGTGTATCAGCTACCCTATGCATCTCAAACAGCTTTGGATGCCCTGCTTAGACAACCAAATCAAGCTCTTTTTGTCATCAGGGGTTGTCATTTTTGAATCCTAAAGAGATCCAATCTTGTTAAGTAATGTGGGAATCTCAGATTCCTGAGTAACTGCAGGTTTTTGAGGGTCTTCTGTTTGCATTCTGTTTTGAACAGCAGAGAGTGAAAGTCACAGTGACAGTGACAAACTTGGACTCTGGCAAGGCATGTGTGTCAACTGTTGCCATGATTTACACCGGCTGCTCAGCAGCACAGGCTCAGGGCTCATGGAACATGCTGTACTTGAATTATCTGGCTTAGAAATGCCCTCCACTTGCCATTTGCAAGCAGGGACAGACAGAAGACAAACATTTCTTCCCCTAAATATGGAGCTTGTTACAGCTTAGTTGCTTGGCAGTCCACTTGACTGTAAAATAAGCAGACTATTAAGCAATGCTACTGGTTTCCTTCCTTCTATGGCTTTGCAGGATATTCTGTGCTCTTGGTGCCGTTGGAGCCCTTGCAGCCATCTGTTTCACTGCGGTGGGGATAACGTACTGCTGCCACGGCTCTGCCTGCGCCGAGAGAAGCTCACTGTGTTTTCAGGTGCTTCTCCTGTTGGTTTTTTTCTATATGACACTGCATTTCTATTCCCACCACTTCCTTTTCTTTTTCTAAGCTGATTGTCAACATGTTGCTGCTATCTGTAATTACACTTGGCATTGGGAGAAGGGGAGGCACTGAGGGAAGCAACTGCCTGTGCCTTCCCTATAGATTTTCATGTATTAACAATTGCCATGTATTAATATAATGATACACCTAGATACCTTCATCATTTATTTCCCTTGGACCGGAAATAAATTCTTCTTTCTCAACCCTCTATTCACTAAATAGTAATTCTAATTTTTTCCTTGGTGGGGAAAAATTGAACTAGCTGCTGTCAGGAAAATACATCCATTTCCATATCAAATTATATTTTTATAGCATGAATTTAAATTTATTTCTCTCCAAATGTTCTTAGCCCTATATTTTGTTATGTCTCCAGAGTGCTGGTGCAAAACAGTGTGTTCTTGTTAGAAATTCTTTTCTTGAAAATTATTAACAGAGCAGAATTTCAAGAAGGCAGCATAATGTGTGAGAAAGGGTAATATATTATTCTAAAGTGTAAGAAAATGTTAGAAGTTCTACAGCTATGTACTAAAAATCTACAATATATATAAAAAGCTTAAATTCCTTAGGCATGAAGAGTCTCTGGCTTATTCCCAGCATCTGCACTGTGAGAGAGATCCAGGAAAGGCAGAAATACAGAGAACAATAGTAAATCAAGCAAATTATTATTCTTTAACAACTATTTCATTAGTAAAGATTCTTGTGAAGCAAAGTATATTAACACCAAATGAAATGAACTGAGCAAATGTACAAAATAAAGAAATTGGCTCTGAAACAGATGGGTTTTGTCTATCAGGCCTTAACTCTGCCTGGAAATAGGGCCTAGATGATGCTTTCTTCTGTTCGATGTATATGACTGTTAAACACAGCCAATGTGCAAGGGAAAAGGTATCCAAGAACTGTTCATTCTGCTGCAACCACTTAATGGTCCCCCCTGCACAGCTTACTACTAATATGGTGACTGAAGGCAAAATTAGCAAAACAGCTTTACATGGATGTGGGAGTTTATTGGAATTGTTAACCCTGCTAGGGAAATGGCAGAGGCATCAGGTTGCTATGGTGAAACCCTAATCCTGCTAACCTCAGCTGCATAACTTCCCTGGCTTCAAGGTAGCAGAAGGGTTCCCCCTGTGATTCCTGTCTGAGATCAAACACAGACTCAGTGTTTGTTAGTGATTCTCTCTGTGTAAGTTTTCCCTTCAAAAATGTGAATTTGACTGCCCACTGTTTAGCAGTGAATTTTGAGATCTACAATGGAAAGGACACTGAAGTGTTAAGCAAAATTTATTAAAAGAGATAATCTCCTCAGACCACTTGTTACAGTTGGAAAAAAACAAGTATGTTTCCAACCTTCAAACTTTTCTGAAACCGAAATCATGTCACTGGCTCCTGGTTCCTCTGAGTCATAGAGCCTTTCTTTTGGACATCAAGTTTTGGTACCTTCATGTTGTGACTGCAGAGCTTGTATGGCTCTGATGGCCTGAAGACAGAAATGAGATTGAGAAAGAGATTGCAGTCACTTCACTAATTCTTTACTAGATGTCATTCCATCCATTGAGATACTGGGATTTGTTTAGATATTCCTGGATTTGTCCTTTTTATTTGGGCAAAATAACATACCAAATATTGAAATATGATGGCAAATTGCAAAGGGTTGTAAACATGCTTAGAATGAACAAAATGAACGTTTAGGCAAAGACTGGGAGATTTTGGTTGGCAAGAGCTGTTGAGTTCTGTTAATTCTTTGTATACCTGCTTTTAGTCCTGTCTCATGATAGGCAAGCACCAATCCATGTACTGCAGATATAGGCAAAATACTCTGCATGCTATTTTTTCATCAATATTTCATGTTCAATAGTAATGTGACTGAAAAAAAACCCAAAACCAACAAATCAGCAACTGGGATGCTCTGGCCATTCTCTGGAGTCCCAGTTTTCCTTGCAATGTGCATATGTAACTTCATTAATAAAGCCCCCTTTATTAGATATCCAGAAGTTACTCTTCTATTAGTTTTATATTACAAAGCACCATTATTATGCTGCAATCTAGCAGCTGCACTTAATCCTGCTTTAGAAAGTGGCTTCAGAACAGACTAGAAATCTAAAAGTCGAACATCAGGATGAGCATAAAGAAAAGAACCGGGGTGTTGGGGTGCACATCTGTCCCTTTAACTCTGATTGTGTCAGTATGAAAATTGACATAATATTAGGCTATTTGTGCAGGATTAGAAAGAGTTTTAACTTCTGTTTGTTAGGTGCTCTGAGCATTGAGACAAAAGATGCAAGTGCAAAGGATGGTCTTTATTAACCTTTTATCAAATCCTCGTCAGAATTATGACTATCCTCATTTGTTACAGGCTTTCACAATGTTGTAACTTATAAATTGCGAGTAATATCAGTATCAAAATAGACAATGCAAGTCTAGTTTGTTGGGAGATTTTTTCATTTATTGTTGTATGAAAGGCCAAAATATAGCAAATATGTTACTGAAAAGTTTTCTCAGAAGAGATAAGATAAACAGGTTGGGGGAAAAAAATCAGTAAGACAGGTTATCTTTTCCATTTTATATGAGGAATTCTCAATGCAATTTCTTCTGTTCACTGGGAAGAAAAACATACCTGTTAAGGCCTTATTTTAGGCTGACAGTGTCCTTTAACCTTGAAACAAGACAGTAAATTATCCCTTTTTTGTGGTTCAGAAAAGGAGATGTGAAAATACTGCTCAAGGCCATGAAACTAAAAACCATTGAGTGGCTGCACTCAATGACTTGTATGTATTACTGGGTACAGAACTGTCCTGAAGCTTTTGCTACTGGAGCAAACAGCTTTGGAGCAGTTCTTGAATTAAATCAAACAACCAAAATCTCATGAAACCCCTCAGTTTAAATAATAGTACAAGCAAAAGCTTGGTGCTACACACAAAGGTATAGCTGCTGAGCTACTGGCACTGTTGGAGATGGAAAGCTAAAACCCTGTGCTGGAAGTCTGCTCCTTGGAGTCCATCTTAAGCATAAATTATTTGGGAAACTGCCTGGAGAATCTTATCATGTGTGGCTTAGCATCACATGAAAGTGGAGGAGGAGGAGGAAAGAAAGAATAAAAGAAGTGAATTTTGGCTTTTCTAAGGTATATTTTAACAAGTATTCTTTTGGTGTTAGAAGGTGGGTTATAATAAACCCTACTGTGTCACTCTTTGGATTATGAGTCAGAAATGAAGTTATGTAAGGTGCAGCATGTGTTATTGATGACATGAACTCTCACTGTGCAGCTGTGCTTGCCCTCAGTGGTGGATACTGACACCTGCAGCTACATCTCTGGCCCAGGCAGCCCTCCCCAAAAGGGGCTGTGCCTGGACAAGATACCGTGTGGTCTGTGATATTAGACCTCAAGCAATTTGACACTGAACTGGTTTTAACACCTTTCTAAGCTCTTTCTAAAGAAAGGAGGAGTGCTGTGGCTCTGTGATTCCCTGGTAGTGCAGCTGAGTAGCTGAGTCTGCTGGGATGTAGTAGGAAATGGCAGTATCTGGGGGATTTTAACACAAAATCTAGGAAGAGTAGGCAGAAATAAGACATGTGGATTTTCTGACAGATAGACAGAAGGCAAACTCAGATTTCACCATCCATCAGGTTTAGGGGCCAGAGCCAGGGGTTTAGTAGCCCACTGCTATGAGACAGAGTTGGATAGAGAGCTACCCTGCTCCTCCTGCCACTCTGATGCCCAGATGGCATCACTCTTGCTAAAGGACCTTGTCCAGGAGGGCCTGCATTGTCCCTCACCTGGACTTGGCTGGTAGTGTGTGGCAACACCTTCAAATATTGATTTCAGCTTCTTGGGGTTCCCTTTCAAAGCGAGGTTCAGCAGTACAGAGACTGCACTGCCTCAAACCAGAAGAGGCAGCTGCTGCTGCATCCCCAGGTTATCCCCATGAATTAGCACCCCTCCAGGAATCCCACTGCCTTCACCCCACCATGTGATACAAATATCAATTATGGACTTCATTCTTGCAATAGAGCCTTGGCAGTGATGGTTTCCTTTCCTTCAACAGGGTTATTTTCCTTCAAGGTTAAAGGAACTTTTTACTCTTCCTTTAAATAGAATAAACATCTGTATTTCCTGATTATGTCCCTTTGCCCTTCAATTCTGTTTGTTCATCAACCACTTCCTTCTAGTTTCTTCCCTGCCTTTTTAGCTGAACTACAGGGAAAGCTTTACAAAATAATTTACTGAGCAATTGTTCTGTGTCAGTGGGAACTTTTACTAGAGGTTTGCCCATCTGCATAATTCTTTATACATTTGACCTATCATTGTTTACCATACGATTAGATTATAGAAGTGGCAACTGCTGCTGGACTCTTCAGAAATGAGTGCTGTTATCTATTCCTGTCAGAAAAGACACAAACAGAAGTTTTGTACTCTGGTTCCTTCTCCTTTTGAGACCATTTCCAATGCATGTGGATGGGATGGGAGAGGAGAGGATAAATCTACTGTGCTATGTTTGAATGACCTTGCAAATTGAAACTAAATTGAGCTAAATGACAGAATGAATAATGTACAAGTCAAGGAGAAAGGAACTGCAGTGGAGGCAAGGAAGTGGATGCACATCACAGAAGTGGAGGCAAGAAGGGGGTTTAAAACTACTGCAGCAGGGAAGAAAGTAAATATGGCCTTGTGAACTGGACTCTGGTATGCTGGGGAAATTAATTTACAAACTGCAGGTGTGCCCTGAGAGATGGAAAAACAAATAATTCAGTCCTTTCCACCCGTGTGACCAGTGCAGGTAATCTGATGTACGGACAGCACTTTGGTTCCACTCATGCTGGCCTCAAGCAAAAGATCTTAATGGGCCCATCTGCTAGCAGAGGCTCTGCTTTCCCTCTGTGCAGAGGCTCCTGGTGATAAACAATTCTAAAGAAAGGGAGAAAAACTGCGGTGAAAAAATTTCTGTCTGCTCAGAGCAAAACAGAAAAATCACTAGGGGTTTACTCAGAAATAAAAATATACATTTCAAGACGGTCAATAGAGAATCCAGATGTTTCATTTTATTTATCAATTTTGCTTTCCTTTTCTCTGCTCATTTAATCTTACAAGTGAGGATTTGGCAGACCTTGCCTGGCTCCATATGAAATAAGTGTGAAACTGCAGGATAAAGACTCTGGTTTCCCTTTGCAGCTGAGCTCAAGGCAAGCTGTGCTACCAGTGTGCTCTGCATGCAGGGAGTTTCTCCAGCCCCTGAGAACATCCTTGTCCACTTCAAGTCTCCTGTAACCATTCCTCAGGAACTTGTTTTCAAACACCCAAGCAGCAGGCTGTAACTCAGGATGGTTTGCTTTATTTACTCATTTGAATATCTGTGCTACGTGTTTACTTGTAATTTTGCCTCAGTGATGCTCAGCTTGCCTATTTCACCAGAATTTCCCAAAACTTGAGTATGGGCAAAATGTCAGTGGCCTTTTGAGGCACTTCAGTTCTCCTGATACATATCCATGTAGTCAGCATTTTCTCAAAACCAAGCAACATTGAAGGCAGTGCAACTGGCAGATGGGGCAACGAGAGCTTTAGCTTTCTCAACAATGTCCTCTTGCCCTTTTTTTGTTTTTTGCTTTACCTCATAGGAACAATCCAGCATAGGATTAAAAATGTTTCCTTGTTTTTGATAACCAGTAAGAGCAATATACTTAAAATTGCAGCAAAAACAACTGCAAGTTGTCTGCCCAGCTCTGGTTTGAGACAAACTAATCTCTGAGGGATTTACCTATTTGATAAAATATGTATTAATTTAACTTGGTAAAACTGGCAATATTAAATTAAACTGTGAAAACTCCTACAGGAAAAAAAAAAAAAAAACAGCTTTAGGGAAAAGATAATGATTCTGTGCAATTCAGTTAATTATCCAAAAAATTTAGCGTACGTCACAAACAGCAAACCTGGAGTAGTTTCCTCAGGAGTTTTACTTCTCAGAAAAAGGCAACCACCATTTTGGAGATGTCTAAAACATTTCCATTTCAAGAGGTCCATTTTTCCCACAAAGCCATGTTCATAACTCATAAGGTAAAAAAAGACTGGATTTATGTATTTAATCTAAAAATTAAGTGTCCTCAGGGCAAAGAACTTGTTAATGGAAAAAATATGGGTAAGGAAAGCAGGGTTTTTTTAGTGTTTTTCTTCACTGAGAAAATTGTGAATGTTTCTGGGAAAGGGTTAATTTCTTTATTGAAGTATTCATGCAACAGTAAACAAATCTTGCCCCACTGCATGTCAGACAAATACATTTTTTAATACAACTACAAGATGGTAACATCTCTTGATACCATTTCAAGATCACAGACCCCTGTGGTATTTCCAACCTTGGGCTTCTGCTACCAGTATTGACTCTGAGCTTGGCTTTGGTGGCAAGCTGCAGTGTCCTGTTTCCTTCAGGCAGCAAAGCCTTAATAAGCCCAAATGGTTTTCCATAATTCCCCTGAATGATGATGTTTCCTATTTTCAAAGTTTGGGATCTTCTTGCTCAGTGGCAGCTCTTCACCATGTGAAGGATTAATTGCATAATATGACAAAGCTCTTCAAGGGACCCATTCTTTAATAGTGCCAGTATTGCTGGAGCTCAGCTAAAACTCCTTTGGGGAACTGTTTTTCTTTCTATAAAGTAACAAAGAAAAGAGGGAGCTCATTGCCAAATACACAGAGACCCAAACACAACACAGTAGGTTATATGTAGTCTTCACTTTTTCTGCTGCAAATTAGCTTTTTAGTCTGCAAAGCCGTATTAGCCTTTTGTTCTAATCACCATTACACACCCTCTCATGCTCTAGTTTATCTCCCAACCCCTTTATATAGAGTGAAAAGCAAGCAAGGCTGCTTCACAGACCACCATGGTGTAGACTACCATGTTGGCCTGGGACAGACTAAATCAGGTCTGCTGGAAACTACTGGATGAAATGCCTTCTTTTGGATACAGTCAGCTGTTTTGGAGGGTGACACTACCAGAATCAGTCCTTGGAAAAGGTCAGAGCAATTCACTTTGCTGCGGTTTGGGAAGGTACTACATCAAAGTGAAGAGCCCAGTAGGGGGGCCAGAAATGAGTGCAAAGATCTCTGGTGTGTTTGCACACAAAAGGTTACTTAGGTCTCTTCCCAAAGCACAGTCAGGGATCCAAAGCCCCAAAGCACTGCATTGACAGACTTGAGGCAAGCCAGCCATGAAGCCGGGAGCGGAAGCCAAGATCTCCTGTATGTTGCTCCAGTATTACAGATCCCTAAGCACATCTCTCTAATGGCAGCTTCCAGCCAGAAAGTCAGCTGCCCTCTCGGTGCTATTTTGTGCTTTGAATAATGAGCAATAGGGGTTTTGTTGGTCATTTAAATGCTACAGTTCCAAGTGCTTAAACATACTTAGCAGGTTCTGAATTTCTCTGTTTCTGAGCCAAGTGGCATTTTGAAAAGCATTAAGTAGCCTCCTACAATAATTTTGCATTCCCTCTTTGAGCTTTCTGTACCAGAGCCCCCTTTGAATGTATTGCTGTATTGATTTTGGTATTCTGCCACTCTTAAAGTTTTGTTCTGGATTTTTCTGTTGAAGCAGTTGCTCATTCAGATGTGTGTTCAGAGGGGAATTGTTTCCACGTGCCACACACTTGGAGGTTACTTTCCCCTCACTCTCCCTCAAAGGCCAGATAGAAAGCTATTTCCTGACCACAGGTGTAGGGAAAACTGGGAGAGGATGGGAGGTCCCCCAGCTGTTGAATCCTTTTGCATTGACATTCTCCTAGCCAAAAAAAACCCTAGAAAATTTTGGTCTGTTTCTAGGGGGTTTTTAAGAGAAAATATGACAAGTTTTAGCTTCATAGACAATTTTTCCAGGGTCATCTAAATAGGTCAAATTAATGGACAGCAGAAAAAAATTCCAATGCAGTGATTGTCATAATTAACCACCAGCACCTGAGGATTGACACAGCCATCCTTACTAGTCCTAGATACACTAACATGAGCAGAAGAGGAACAAGCAGATGCAAGAAAACGACAGCATTTTGATGGGCTGTTTTTGCACCATGGCCTTCTCTGGCCACCAGGTGCAGTGATGAAGTAGCACTCAGTCATGTTTGGGAATCAGTAGAAGCAACAACCACCACATGTGCTCAGGTCTTATCAGCCCTAGAGAATGGAAAGCTGAGCTCCTGAGGTTTGGTGACATTGCCTGCCTGACCAGACTTTGAAAACCACTTTCTAATTGTAGATGTTCAATTTGAGCCATCTTGGCCTGATTTCTGAGGAACTTGCTCAAGTCACTGTCAAAGGGGGAACTTGCAAAGAGCACCATCAGCCATTACCTGCCTGTTTTCAGCCCCAGATCTGCATGATGCAGTGGAATGGAAGGGCAGAGTTGCTGACCAGCTGTGCTTCTGGCACGCTGTCCCCTTAGCTCACCATCTTTCTCACAAGCCAGTGTGCAAAAACCTGTGCAAAACCCAAGACAAAGAGAAACACTTCGGGTTTTTTTAAGCTGCTTTGTGTATCATCATTTCTAGAATCCAGCTACAGTTAGATACAATATGACATGCAGAGTATTTCCCTAGAGTTATTTACTAAAATGTGAGGGTGTGCTCTTCAGCTCCTTGATGTCCACCTGGAGAATTCAGACAGGTAAATGAACATTTACTTTTATACATTCCCAGCTGGATCTAAACGTGGGAGCTTCCAAATGCAGTTTTGAATTTTCAAGTTAGAGATGATAAGAGTATATGACTGGGGCAAGAACAGGGATGAGAACCCAGGTTACACTAAGTTCTGTGCAGCTGTTACTTCTCACGCGAGTTTCACATCCAACAAGGGTGCTACATTTGGCTAATTTAGTCATGCATTTTTCACTTGTCCGTCCATGGCAGTGGCTTTAGAGGAAAAGAAACCTGACAGTAGCTGGCAGGTAACCCACAATGCTGAGGGTAATGTATTTGTGTGGTGTTTCTGAGCAGCCCGACTGCTGCCACAGGTAGAGTACCAGTTCATCGAGCCCTGTCTGCAAGTCCTGCCTCACTCTTCCTGTGATCCCTCCTGCCTGCATGAGGAGAATCACCTCTGAAAAGATTCAGTAATTTTAAACAGAAGAAAGGAAAATTAAAGAAGACACTTTGGGACAGAATGCTCTTTCAGTTATTTTCAGCCAAGTCAGCCATGGTCATGTTTGGAATTAAAACCATCAAATGTTCAATAAGAAAAATAGTGGGTGTCTTGTACTGCCTTTTCTCATGGGATTTCATCAAAGGCTAAAGCAAGTAACATCATTATTGTCAATGCTAATGACGTAGACTAAGTGGCATTTAATTTGTCTTCTCATGAAACAAAGCAAACTTTAAAACTAAGGACACTCTGGTTTTGTCTAGTGGACACACAGGACCTTTAGAGGAAATGGCACTGGAGAGAGACTTACTGCCTGTGGGGGACAGGAGGACCACCCCAGCCACAAGATGATAATTTTTTAGAGGTCTAACTTCATGCTATGTGTCCGTAAGGTTTTGTGAGAGGGGTGCTCCCTCAGACTCCACGTCGTTTGCTGTGCATTGGGTTGGAAATTCTTTCTCCAGAGCTCATTCTACTGAAAATCTTTATTATGCAGAATTCCACCCCCAAGTTTGTCTCCTTATCAGTCAGGTCCTGAATGCAGATTGCAGTTCTGTCTGCAGAATTACTGCAGAGCCTTTTCCATTTTAATAAGTGTTGGGTATCCCAAGAGACTGGTAGGCAATGGAAATTATACAGCACTTGTCAAACCTGCTGCTGTGCTTTCTTTGAAATAACACAAAATGGAGGCAAAGAGGTAAAAGTTTTCTACCTGCCTTGTCTTCTTTTTATTTTGGTGCAATTACTTTGTGAGTCACACAGTGTTAAGAATATTTTGAAGGGAAAAGTTGATTAGATGCAATAGCAATAATGAATCACTTGATGGAAAAATCATTTTCCCCTTCTTTTTGTGCCACATTACCCAGTCCACCAGTCACTGGGAAAAAAATGTAAATCCCTGCCTCATACAGAAATTTATCATAGGTTGAAATTTCTTATGGAGAAAAATACTATGAACACCTTATTGATTTTGTAAGTAGATGAGTTTTCAATGACAGGGTAATAATATCAGCTATTGTCGATCTCCAGGGAATTTTCATGACGCTGCTGGCTCTAATTATGAAAGTGTTTTCTAGTCACCTCTATTCAGAGAAACACCTTGCAATTTCTTGTATGCAAAGAGATCAGCATCTTAGAGACTCTCAAAATAGACTTACTATATAGAGTCAGGCTGCCAAGGTTAGGACAGAAATGTCTGGAATAGAATATTTCTCCAGAATTAAAAAAAAAAAAAAAAGAAAAGCTTTTTATAAAAATGTTTAGTCAATAAACAGATTTCAGCCCAATTTTGTGATTTTTCTTTCACTGCTGAGATAACTTCCTTTGATGCACAAATCATGGTGCTCCTCATCTTTGTATGCCTAGAAATGCAACACACAAGCAAGGATGGAAAGTGTAGCACTGCTCCTATCTGTTGGTTTAGTGCTCATATCAAGTCCTGCCTGGAACAAAAGGAGGCTGCAGGGCAGTTGAGGGTGCTTTGTTCATGTGTCTCTTTTGTCTTAGCATGGGAATTAGCTCCTCTGAGAGAGGTTCCTGGATAATGGGAACCCATGGGATGTTTTCTCTTTTGTGGAATGCTGGTGAAAACTCTTTGCATGATTTGTCTCTCTAGAGTAGATTAGCCTTTGTTATCTGTGGCATTGGAATTAATCACTGTGGCAAACTTTAGTTTAGGGTATTCTTTACCCAGCTAATGAAGCAACATCAAAAAGATTTAATGGTACAGCATGAAAGAAGAGGGCAGAACATACCCATTCCATTGAGAGAGCTGTACTGATCTGGTACTTGATACAAAAGCCTTTAATTTTCTTAAATGACTCTAGATAATTAGGTTTAGTAATTAGGCTTTTGTTTTAATACAGCTTTGAAAGGCTAAACCACATAAATCTGTGTGATGCCTCAGAATAATCAGCAGTTAAGGTAGCAGGTACATTTAACTTCGCAGAGTGCCTGTCCCAGCTGGATAAAGATCTGTCAGTTCAGTTACATGAACAGTTAGTTGATGTTAAGAGTAACTTTGAAATAGGGATTTCTTTGAACACTTTGGCGTGCAGAGTGGAAAATAAAGTATTTTCTTGCAGTGTTGAGGTACATTTTTGCAATGAAATGAATTACTACTGATTTTTGATAGAGCCCAATTGCTGTGCACATTAAATTGAAGACCTAAAAGACTTTAAAACAGCTACCTGATAAACTGTGCAACAGCCATACTCTTGCTCTACTCCTGCTTTCTTTTAAAGTGTGTCTCTAAAAGAAGGTAGAAAATGTCTATGCATGGTGATACTCTACAGTCACCTGAGAGCCCACTGGGGAATCCATCCTCATTTGCCTGTTGCATCATATCAGGATTTCTTTTGCTTTTGTGTTGGGGAATTCGATGATACACATGCTGGTATGTGTGTGATTAGAAAAGGAAACCACAACCTAACTGTGAAGGTGCTCTCTCCAGTGTCTGGACTGGTTCTGCCTACAAACACATCCATCACAAATCTGAGAGAGCACATCCTCATGCAGTGCAATACTGAAGTAAAAGTTAAGACTAGGACTCATAAGATTCTTGAAACTAAAATCTGAAGGGGAGATGAGTATAATGACAATGTTTCAAATCATTTTGCAAGCAACCTGATTTTAGAAGAATTGAAGTTGAAAGTGTTGCAAGAGAATTTGACTGACAACCAAACAACAATATGATTTTACACATTCACATCTCTAAAAATCCAAGCATTAATATCTCTACTCAACACATCATTGCTCATCCTTAATGCCTCGTTTTTATTTGACCCAGTCTTTCCTTTCCACTTGTACATTATTAATATCACAGTCTGCTTTTAGTGTTAGGACACCATGATGGTCATTAAGAAATGCACAGTAGTTCAGTCCCTGATGGCTAAGTGCTGCAAAGGGCCAGGAAGTGGTTTCTCCCTTGTTTACTTTAAATGGAAATGCTGTGGGGGTTTTGTTGGTTTTGGGGGGAGGGAACTGGTGGGTTTTTTTAGAAGGGTTTTTGCTGCCAACTATTAGCAAATCTTGGTGTTCATGCACCATGCTCTGCAGTTAACAGGAGCTGTGTAATTAACTCATGTCACCACTGCATTGTGAAAGCAAGAGCAAATGTCCCTGTCCCTTGGCAGGGACTATGTGACAGAAAATTTGTATTATAATAGCAGCTTGCATTGGGGAAAGTTGATCTTTTCTTCATACTTTTACTCTCCCCAAATCCACAAGGTAGGGACTTCATGATCTCAGACAAATGAAATAGCAAAATACTGTGTTTGAGTCTAGTTACACTAAGTTTGCTTTAGTATTTTAACTCCCAAGACAGAATGTTTTCCTTGGGGTGGGTATAGTTATAGTATGTCCTCTGCCTCTGTGTCCAACCTGTCTGTTCCTGAGACATAGTGCAGCTGTTGACCATAGCAGGACATTCAGAGAAAATACAGCTGGGAGTGGGCCTGTAGTAGCATCTTCTGTTAAGGGGTTAATAGTTTGTGAGAGAAGGCTTTGGGGTGTATTTGATAGCAAGGAATAACTTGTGGAAATGACCAAAGCTGTTTTTGTTGGCAGTCTTACTTCTTCCAGTGAAAAGGTACTTCTGACATGCAAAGCATCTTTTGCTGAAGTAAAAATAGCATTTGTTTATATTCATGTTGTCTGTGTCATTTCTTGTGTCTTTTTTACTTTTGCTGTTCTTGTTTGTATCATCTTCTTTCTATGCATGATAATTTTTATTGCCATTCCATTTTTAAATTTTAACTCATCTCTGTCTTTTACTAGTCTACCTCTAACCTGGTTTTCTTTTCTTTTTCCTTTCCCAAGTCACAGTAGGGTCTTAAGTGCTTTTTTGTCTCACACATCTGGTTTCCTTGATGTACCTGTATGCCCTTCTGCCCTCAGCTCTGTGGTTCTTATCTCTTATGAGTTATATTTCCCTGTATACTATTCACAGTGGGGATGAGCAAACTTGCTGCAACAGGCTGAATGGTTAATGCACTCTGAAAGACGCAGTATATTAGCCGAAGTCCCAAAAGCTCCACAGCCAGCACAGACTAATCCCTGCTAGGAGTGAGACAAGAGTTTGGATTGATCCAGTAACTTCTGGACATGTGCTGGATATAATTTGTTCAGTAGGCAGCTGGATCACAAAACATTCTGGAGAGAATGTCACAGTTGCCATTTTCAAAACTGTATTTTTCAGTTATAAGTTAATGAATGTGAAAGTTTTTGACATGTAACTGGTTCTGTGCTTGCTACCATCCGCTCTTTCTTCTCTTTGGGCTATGCTTTGTGGCCAAAAGCCTCTCCCATCAGACCCAGTTTTTCTCCAGAACACTGTCCCAACTCACTTTCCCTTTTTACTGTGTTATTCTGTTGAAAAGGAAAACCTGCATTTAAGATGTGGAAACATGGAAGAGAGAGTGTGGTGGTCTTCAGTCCAGAAAGTTTTATTTCACTAATTTGAAACATCTGTATGGGTTTTGATTATGCACAACTGTGTAGTTAATCAGAGTTGAAGTAATTGGAGGCTTCTGGTACATCACCATCTTCTCTCACCTGGGCTCTGGTCCAGCAGTAACTGAGAGCAGCAACAGACTCCTGGCCATTGGTGCAGGCTCCAGGCATCTGAATGTGTCTCTCATTCAGCCTCATGCCTTTAGGATGGGACTGGGTGCTTAAACAAAGCAAGTGGGCATCTGGATTTTCTTGAACAAAGATGAGACACCAGCTGTTTCTGACTGGAACAGCCACATGTTTGTTTACAGGTGAGAAATTTTTTCAGGTTTTGAAAACAGATCTAAACAAAAGGCCTTACTGAAGAGGGCTGCATAGCATCTGCAACAAGTAAATGGAAAATCTCCCTGCAGCATTCTGAAATGTTTGAATGCTTACTTCTTCTTTGGTAATTTCTTTAAGAAGTCTGAAGAAGTTAAAAAAACCTTGTTAGCTTCCCAAGGAAAATCCTGGTAATTGGTAAAATTGTTTTGTTTTTCTGAGACAATACTCTGTGCTAGCTTTAAATCTGATGGGGTTTGTATTTGTATTTGGGGTTTATATTTATATTTAGCTGGAGACCATCATAGTGTAGAAAGCATAATTCAGCCTGACCCTAATGTGTTTTCCCAAAAGTACATTATAGTTAACATTCTTGCAAGGGAGGAGTTGAGAGTTCAGAAAATTTATGTACAAACAGTTCAATTAAAGTAAAGAATATGCAGTGTTTCATACTCAGAGAGGGCAAGTTTACATATTTAGTAAAGGATGCTTATTGAACTTTATTTTGCCTTCTTTGCTGACACTTTGTTAGAAGAGTTCTTCACTGCTGCAACAACTCTGAATTGGGGAATGTCATTAATCCAAGCAGAGGCCCCTATGAAATAAGCCAGTCACTGCCCTATCTTCTGTCCCACATTGGAACAGCAGCCTGAATGGATGGTTACACTGAAAAGAAATTGAATTGCTGTGTCAAAGGTCTCCAATGACAGGTTTCTTAGCTTCTTGCCTGTCTGAGGGATTTGGGGCTCTTGGCACTGGTGTTAAAAAGTTTGCATCAGTCTGTATACAAAGCAGAGGGCAGATGCAGAAATTGCAGCAAAATTTCTTAGTGACTCCGATATTATAGCCATGATGGCTTAAGGACTAGTAATGCACTGGAAAGGCTCTGTGACTATAAACTTGTATATGTTTTTTGGTAATTTGTTCTTATAAAATTAACTATTGTACCCAGTTATATTTTTATTTATTTATATAAGTTAATTTATATATTATTTATTTATGTATAATATTTTTTTTTATTTAACAAGGTTATTGAGTGATATATAATTTTACCTACATTTTGAGATAACATTCTGTTCAGGATGTTATTTTTCCTCTTAGAAGTGCTATAAATGGTGCAGTCCTATCTTTGCTTTATCTGTTTGTATTTATGATTTATGTTACATTGCTATTTTTTATTTGCACCTTACTGTACACTTACATCACCTCACATTCAGAAGTAGGTAATGGGTCTGTCATTGTAGAAGATCTGCATGTGGGAATAGTTGGTAGTTTGCAGTGCTCCCTCCCCTAGTGACCTTCTAATGTAATTAACTGATGCAGCAGTTAATGTGATACTTCTAGCAGTTTAACCCCAGTATTTCCCTTCTACTGTGGTTCTTCACATGCTTGAAATCTGAAAGCCTCAAGACCCTGAAGAAATTTATAAAGCAACAGTGGGTTATCATCTTGAGTGATACATTTTACATGTTTCAAGGATTTTATTACTGGAAAAATACCTGGATTATCCTCTCATGTTTATTCCCAGGTTCAGGATTAATCACAAATATTGGAAATTAATAATGTGAATAACAGGAATGAAATGGCATCTGCTTTCAAAAATATTTCAATCACCTCTTTTGATTAGTCTCAACTGGGAATGTTAGATATGACTTTTGTAACTTGCCTGCTGTGAATTGAATAGGATGTAAATTCATCTCTGTGAGCATGCTCAGTTAACAATGAAATAACAGTCCTTCCCTAGATAGTATATAGAAGGATGGGATGATTTACCAGTGTAACTTAAGCATTTCTGAAAATGTAAATACACCTTATTCTGACTGTCTCAAGTATTATTAAAATGAAAGCAATAAAGAGAAGGGAAGAAAGAGGGGGTGGAAATTTTTAAGGCTAGGAGTTTCTCATAAGTAGACATGTTTGGCTTTTTTAGACAGTAATTACAGGTCATGCTGGTTTTCTATAAAAAAATACAAAACAAGCGGTACTAACACCCCTAAAATAAGTCATTTACTGTCAAAAGCGTGTGCAAATAATTGGGATTTGACACTAATTTCAAACAAGTTGCCACTGTAGGAACACCAGGCAAGTTTCTTTGTCTAGATACTCATTACTTGCACTTTTAAATCCTACCAAGTTACAGACTAGAGATGATATTCCAGACTGAATAGCTGCACTATTTTCCCTTTGTGAAGAGAAACAGGCATACACTGGAATTCAGAAGAAATGACATATAGTACTACCTTTTGCTGGTGATTCTACCTGGCTTCTTTATTCTGCAACCAACTGCTATTGCCTTCAGCTCACATCTCTCAGAAGTCTCTCTCTGCTCCTCAATCTTTCTACATCATCAAATGGAATATACAGAAGAAAAATATTGCTATCCAAATTAAGGCAGATGGACAGGTAGCATTCGCTAATGGCTTCAGTTTACTGCACACACTCAGGAACCCTGATTCCACTGGGGGGTGGAGACATTGGATATGATAGTGATTTCTTCAGTGTCAGAATGCTGACTGTAAAGAAATGCTCCCTTTTGGATAATGATATATATCACAATGCAAAAGTGGATTAATTTTTACTCCTGAGATTAATTATTATGAGAACTAGGCCTTGATGTAGTTTCCACTGGAACAATGATTGAATTCTTGTTGACTTCAGAATAAAAATAGTCAGACCACACATGCTTAGTTTTACTGTTATGGAGATATGTTTCTTAGTAAAAGTGTTTCCTTTTGTTAATAATGTTTATGGAGACAAAGGGACTGAATGAGTAGCTAATAATTGGCTAAAGGTGATATTTTACATAATGAAATAGAAGCTTCTTATATTTAATGAGTGGGAAAAAGAATGGCCAAAGGATTAGAGAGATATAGTCCAGATAAACGCTCTGGTCCTTGAGTGCACCTGTATCAAATCTACTGAGTTATTCCAGTTATCTGGGAATCTGCCCCATACAATCTAAAAGCATCCAGCATCATATCTGTTCATCTTGCCAATTCCTGTGACTAAGCTGTAAAAGTGAAGAATTTCAGCAGCCTATAGTAAAGAGGATAAAGGATCACCAGTATATGTGCAGGCAAAGAAGCAAGCAGTAACACAGGAGGAAATTATAGATAAATAAAATCCAATCTCCATTCATATCTGAGAGTTTCTCTATAAACCAGTATATTGCTTGTAGAAGAGTGGTGACAGAGGAAACTAACAGGAAGGGGAAAGCTAAAGGGAAGGGGAGGGAAGGAAGGAAGGAGAGCATGTAGCTGTGTTGCACACTGCAGCATTGAGAATGTGATGCTGCTTTACAATAGTTGAGAATCTGGCATCCAACTCATTTGGGAAGGAAAATGTACAATGGCATTAAAAACAACCAGACTTCTTTATTATATCAGCTTGGTGCTTAATGCCACTCCAGTGGACTAGGGAAGGACAGTTCCATTTTAATACTTTATGGCTTCTTCAAGAAAAAACCACAGAAAATAAGCTGCCAAAACCCAAACAAAGCAGCTGAATTGCAGGGCTTTAATCTCTTTTAGTGAAGCATTTCTGGAAAACAATTTTTTTTACTGGTCATGGAAAGTGAATCATATGGTTTGATGATTTATAATCTGCTATTGTTGTCTCCTCTTCATTTTTTGGCTTCGTATTATTTAATTTCTGTTAGATGTTATTTCTAAAGAGAACAGAATGAACTGAGGGCCTCACACCTACATATTCAGGTCTTTAATCAATGTTTTTTAATGACTAGTAGTCTGCTACAAGCCTTTTAAATTTACCTGCTGACTATTGTCAGTTCTCTCCCCAGTCCTGGACACATGGATACATATACAAATATGTATGTGTCTATATACATAGAAGTATATATGTATGAGAAATTCTTTGGCACTGGGTAAGGATGAGACCAGTAGGGTTGTTTAGGGTTATTCTAACCCTTCATGTAGTTTAATAGGGAATGTTTTAATTTATGAAAGATGGAAGTGATGGAAAGTTGAGTTTTCTTTAAACATCTAGAATTTAGTAGAACTCCAGCTCTCTCTAGTAGCTTCTGTGTAGTTATCAAAAACCTAGAATATTTTATTCTCTTAAGGCCAGCCATAGGGATTTTCTATGGGGGATGAACATGACTACCTGGTGATTTTCCCAACAGTTTTCAAGATGGGATATGACTAGAAAAGCCCTTTGGACTTCCAGAAGCCCATACAGATGGAATTGCTCATCTGACTGCTTCTGCCCTAGATTTCAGATAATCTGGACAGCTACCATGATTTTCACCCCTTATTAACAGAAAGCTAGTTAGGTCTTTTTCTAATAATTTATTCACTGCTGTCATACTGCAAGTGGTTCACCAACTTTAGAGCAGCAGAATGAGTTAAGAAAATGCCATTATCTTCTACTTTGTAAGTGAGGAACCAAGGTAGTGAGAAGTAAAAAGCTTAAAAAACTTCATCAAGATCTACAGGATGTTGAGACAATTTTGAATGCAGGACACCGGGACAGACTCCTAAGATTTCTAACTGCAATGAAGTAGCAAAGGCATATAATAAAATGTCTCCCCATATATCATGGGAAATCCTAAATTTTGTCAGTGGAGCACTGACTGAAATAGGAAAGTCCCAGACTTGTGTGCAACTGTTTTCCAATGCCTTGTGATTGACTTTGTTCTGGAAACAAAATTCTGCATGTGGCAGTCGAATGCTCCATTGCCTGTTAGGCAGATGGGGCAGGATGTTATTTTAAATGTCTTTCTTATCAAAGTTAATGTAATAACTTATCTGCAGTTGGGAGGAGGAAGGGACACCTGGAGAACACGTCCTGCTCTTGTACTCATGGTTTCCTCTCTTTTCTTTTTCAGTGAGTATGTTTTTGAACACATTAACCCCCAAGTTCTATGTTGCCCTGACAGGCACATCCTCATTAATCTCGGGACTTATTTTGGTAAGTACTACATCTATTAATATCACTTTACAATTTGATTTTGATATCCAGAGTATTATTCCAGGCTTCATGCAGATTGACAGGGCTCTTTTTTTTTCTTCTGTAAACTTATAGTTCTGCAGCACATAAAATTTGTCTATATTTGTATGTCTCTTTCTGTGGGAATGAAAAAAAAAAAAAAAAGATGTTTCAGGGCCATATCTTTGAAGAAAAAAAAAACTTGAAGAACAGTATGACTCACTAACAACCCTACAATAATTCATAAAACATGTTTGCACATTAAGTCCTTTCCTTGACAAGTACTACAAGAAATGAAAAAGGCCAGTAAAAGGAAGATGAGAGAGGTACCAACTATCTCAGCTTAGTGTGGTCCTTTCAGAGAGTTACAGCAGGACTTATAGAGAAACACCAGTTCTGGTGCCAAGATTCCAAGGGATAATTATTTCAGATCTCACTTCTAGAATCTTTCTCAGTACATACCTGCTTATTTGCTTAAATGTCTGTATTTTTAAACTGTTTTAAAAACCCTCCTCCCATATGTAATTCCTGAGGGCTTCTTTATGCAAATTGATGCAGTGGAGTGAATCATAATACTATCACAATGTAAGAGTCCAAAGCAGAGCATTTGCTCTGAATTTTATGAAATATCTTCATAGAAAGAAATGGAGATAAAAAGATAAGAATTAACACGGTTTACATATATATTATTATATATGTGATCTCTTCTTGTTTCCTCACTGCTGAGAGTTGGCTTACTGCTTACACAAATGAATAGTCTTAACATAACACAGAACAAAACAGGACGATCATCTAGTCCAGCTGCCTGATGACTTCAGGGCTGAAGTCAAAACAAAAAAGTTAAAACATGTTATTGAGGGCACTCTGCTAATGCCTCTTAAGCACTCACAGGCTTGGGGCATCCACCACCTCTCAAGGAATCCCATTCCAGTGTTTGACCACTTTCTCAGTAAAGATATTCTTCCTAATGTCCAGTCTGATCCTCCCCTGTCACAGCTTTGAACCATTCCCAAGTGACTTGTCTCTGGATACCTAGGAGAAGAGATCAGCCCCTCCTTCTCCACTTCCCCTCCTCAGGGAATGGTTGCCTTTGTTTTAGTCTTGTTTGTTCAAGTCGTACACTTTTAAAATCTGCTGGATACAAGCTGTAGACCCTCCCTCACACACACAATGGTAACTGGGGGACCAATAAGACCAAGTGTAAGCTGTTGTAGTGATAAGTGGGAAGAGGAAAGAGAGAGAAACATGGCTAGAGGATGGCTCACATCACCTCAGATCTACCAATCTCAGAGAAACCTGAAAGCAACTAGGATCCTAACTAAATACTATCAGTTTGTTTTGGGAAATCCACGCCTCTCACATCCACATTGCCTTTAGCTGATGTGGATAAACAAATGGCATCCTTGACTACTTAATGCCTGTGAGACTCTCATCACTTAGATGATTTCAGGTATAAAGCAGCTGGTGCACTGCTGCTGTGCCTTGCTCTGAGTTTCCTCATAGCAGAAGGCAATTACCTAATGTCTGCACCTTGGGCATTCATCAGTCTTGTATGGATTGAGCCCCAAAGCACATGACAGAGCTCCAGAGAGATCAACAAAACTTTCAGAATACAAGTAGGAGCCAGACCTGTAAGACTTGGATTCAGTCAAGCACAACTCACTCAAATGCACAGGAGGAAAATAATGTTACATTCAGCAATGTCACTCAGAAAGAAGAAAATGCTAGGCCCCACCACCAGGATGAGAAGGAATGAGAGAAGTAACATGGGTTTCACAGACACAATTCCATATTTGTTGCTAGAGGGTGAAGACAGCAGGAGGAGGTGGCAAGACAGAGTATTTTGTGCCCTATTGAATTACATTTCTGAATCAAACAGGAGTAAAAACTTTGCAGAGTGACTAATTTATGTGGAACTAAATTCATCATTGCAAATGTAGGTACATTTCATACTGTATTCATGAAGGCAATTTCTGAGGAATGACCTCAGCAGGTGACATAAGAGCGAGAAATTTCTAAGCACTGTACTTTGATGGGAAGTACAAGATGGAAGTGGCAAGAAGTAATCAAGATTATGATATGGAGAAGGGGCAAAAGGACACCAGTAGCAACCTTTCATGAAGAAATCAGACTGAGTCTTAATCAAAAGAAATCCTTTAGTGTTGCATGAGAAAGTCCATTATGAACAAGTTGAAGAAACTGTGAGGTGGTGGAGGTGTAGACACAGAAATAAGACTGAAAGCTCTTTTTTTTTTTATCCTCACTACTTTTATCAGCTGTTGTTTGCTGTTAACATGGCACTGTCCTAAATGCAGAAAAGATACATAGACCAGACAGGTAACAGCCAGAAAGCCTAGACTGTAGGGACTAGTGTCTGTGCTGAGAGGAACATGTTTTCTGTACATTTGATAATGGAAAAAGAACTCAGCAGACATGGTCATGGGAAGAAGAAACTGCAAGCTGAACAGACCACACATCAGAAAAGACAGCTGATTAAGTTCTAGTGAGGTAGTACTAGCCTGTCATTAGGCCAATTGTGCTTCAGATGAATTATTTCTTAATCTTGCTGTTTACAAGTGGCCCTGTAACATGATGAATTGCTTTCACTGCCACACACTTACATCAGACCATGCAGCATCATTAGTTCTAAAGCATTCTTAGCCCTGTTAATGGTATAAACTGAAATTCTATTATAAAATAAATATTGTCTTATCAAATCTACATCACTGTGGTATTTTTTAGACTAGCTATACTATTATTGCTTGGAATTTTCCACCATATGGGCTGGCAGATTTCTTTCCATTATCAGTTGGCTGCAGTTCCTAATCAGAAGGAGAAATCACAGCATTGCAGGTTATGAAATGATGGAAAATTCCATCATTTCATAAGTGTGGTAACTGATGGGAAAGTGATTTATTTTCCCAACTCATGGTTGGGTCATGAAATGATGACTGCAAAGTTCAGCTTTGGACAATTACTCCTTTGCAAAACACTGCACTCCTGTCCTATATTGTCTCTTACTTAGTTTTAATTTTTTAGGTAAAATTCTGGCTTTGCTGTAGGCAGTGTGACTTAATTGAAGCAAGGATTTCAGACCTTTTTTCTTATAGGTTAGAACTGTACAGAGAATACTTTTCTATCTCAAGCATTTTCCTTAACAATTGCTTGACTACAGCACATAGTTTAAAATTAATAATCTAGCATATACTTACTTCGTCCCTGCACTGCTGTAGGTATCAAAAGTAAGAACAAGATTTAGTCCACAGTTGCATTAGAAATACTGTATTGGAAACTTGGTTCCACCACAGTTACTTCTAATCCAGTAAAATGCAGTATGCTGTCTCACAGAATACAATGAGCTGCATTGTATTTGATGTCTGGGAGGCTGAGCTTTTCCACACATAGGGTAATAAAATTGTCATGAAACACACCTGACATCCAGTAAATGCTGTGAACTGGAACTATGTAAATGCCACTGAGATTTCTAAATAAAGCCACATATTTAACATACAGTTATCACCAGTCAAAGCTGGTCAGCAAGCATGTGAGGCACTTGCACTGCAAACTGATAGAGTCTCAATTCTAACAAAACCAAGGTAGAAGGCAACCTCAGACTTCAATCTCCAGCGAGGATGCCTTGTTATTCTACTTCCAAGCTTGGGACAGTAGTAAGTGTCTTCTGCTACACAATGAAAAACATTCTGCAATGAACAAATACCAGGTCTTATAAATACCTGCAATGACATACCAGGTCTTTCAGATACAGGAATCAGAAAGCCAACCTACAGAGGTAGAGCATGAGTCTATACACTAGCACTGAGCAGCTAGGCTGTTTACTACTACCCAAGTAGTTGCTACTACCCAAGTAGTTGCTACTACCCAAGTAGTCGTCTGTCAGAGTCACAGCCTTTTGTAGCCAGTTGTACCAGGAAGTCTGAGAGGACCTGATAACACAGGACTTATTTTCTGTAGATACTAATTGATCTTCTGCTTGTTTCTCTACCTTTAGTGACTGCCTGTAGTCTGCTGCAGAGGGGCAGAAAGGTGTCTGAGTTCTGGGTGTTGCCAAAGACTCTGTGGAACTCTGACAGTTGTACAGGGACAGTCTTTGAGGGCTGAAAAGCAATACATGGTAACCACTCAAAGTTTCTGCTCTGCTCAGAGAAGGCTCACAGGTCAGGAAGGGCAGAATCATTGTAGGGAGTTCCTAAGAAACTGGAAAACCTTGCCAAGGAGCAGATGAAAGAGGAAAGATCTGTTGGAAGGCAGTCTGTAACCCAGTTCACAGACAAGAAAACAGTATTGTAACTACCTGGGGTCTACACAGTGTTGAAAGAAGTAATACACTTAATTCAGGCAATATAATATTTTCTTTCATGTTTCTGTATTTCCAGAGATGGATGAAGTAAATAGCTATTTATTTTGAACACACTGCCCACTAGCACTGCATGTATCTTCTCCTAGTGACTCTTTGAGATATGATGAATGGGGGTTCAGTAACCAGGAGCAGAGTCTAAGAGGATGCTGAATGGGTGTACTTAGTCCAGAAGGAATGGGAGTGCTTATCCTTAAAGGCTGTCATTAAGGACACTGAGCATGGTCAGAGGCATGCTGTTTCCTAGATCCTAGATGGGCAGGATTGGAGGATCTGCTGGATTCACTGGCTACCCCTAACAGTTAAATAAAACAGACCAAGAGCTTTCTTTGTTGGAAGGCAAGTACCATTATATAGTCACACTCATATGGATAAACACTTTTGCCTCCCAAAACATGAATGACCTTTTCCATACTGTCTACTGGAAACAGCCCCTGGGCTGCAGTACACCTAGAACATGTGCAGTCATTGCCTGGGAGAGTTGACATAGGTCAGGCCATGTGCTAGCAAACAAACAGCATGGATGTCTTGAGCCAAACCTGTGCTGTGGTCCCTTTTATTTAAAAAAAGAGGTTTAACCATGGAATCAAGTCTTGCTATCACTATGTTGTTCCTCCAGAGAGTAAGCTTCCTTTAAATCCAATCAGATTGGTTGTTACTACCACTGCTATTAGAAGGGTAGAAGAAAATCTACACCTTTGAGACCTGAAAGTCTCATTACAAGGCTGAAAGAGAAATCTGAGCTATGGAAGTTATCAGCAAATGAAAACCTTTACTGTTTTTGTTGAAGACTCCATACACTAGGAGAGGATGACAGTGTTTGCTCTAAGAGAGGATGCCTGTCTCAGATATGATAAACAGAAAACCACAATTCAAACCATTGATAGACATCGCTCCTTGGTTCAGTGAGAACCACCACCAAAACCATCCCTTGTGAATTGATGCATATCTAATGGAATACCTGTTGTGAAAAACTGCAGGAAAATCAGATCTGATAGCCAAGTGATGCAGAATAGATTCATTGCTACAGAGATAAATATCATTATCTGGGATTGTTTGTATGTGAGAGCACAGATAAGAAAGAGGATGACTATAACATTTTCATTGTACAGGGGAAGAGAAGTGCAGTAAGAAGACAACATTTCCAAAATCAAATACTCTTACATTAAGCAGTATCTATACCAGATTAAAAAATAAAAATTCTAATTTGCATTTCTAAACACACAAAGCTGGAAATGTTCAGAACAGGGTTTTAACCTGACCTTTGTGAAAATTATGGTCCCAAAAATCCCTTGAGGGTTTGGAGATGTTTGACCCTGTTTCAGCTTGAAAACACCAGCACCAACTAGAAAGAGCCCCAAAAAGTTTGCCACTGCTGTGAACAGGAGATCTCTGAAGATGAGCTCCCCTCTCACTGTATGTATATGACAGAAATGAGGTGGCTTTTTCTGTCAGAAGTGGTGCAGAAATAACCTTTCTGAATTATTTCTTCTCTAATTCAGATCTCTGTCAATGGGTAATTAATCCTTAAACCTATTTTATTCTGTCAGATGATCTCTCATCTGCTGAACTGTCAAAAGATTGTTGACTTCACATGGCTTTCAAACTGGATGATGCAGTTAGAAGTCAAATTTGATTTACAGAAATCAGGTTTCAAACCAAATGACACTGTCTGAGAAAGGTGCAAAAATTCTCTACAGACAATTTATTGTTTTGACTTAAGTACCAAATTACAGATTACCTACTCATACATGCTGAACAAATCACTCCAGGCAAAGGCTTGTGATGATTTATGGCTTTAATTTCTGAGAGACTATATGCATTCAGATCTGGCTGATGATTCCTGGCACTGGATTCACTCAACACAGCAAATATTTTTCAAAGCTGCCTTAAACAATTTATGAGCTTTTATGCCTTTTTTAAAAGTAATTAATGCATTTGTAAGTCTAAGGAAACAGACTTCCACCTGTGTCACATGTTTTAGCAAGTTTCTGTCACTCAGCTAAACTGTAGCAGAGACCACATTTTTATATATGTACATTCTTTGTGATTGTCCCCTTGGTTTCATTGAAATTCAGTGTGACGGCTTTCCAGCTGGTATACATTTGTGCAGGACAAGTGGGCTCAAGTGTGCTTTTGTGCTGCTCATTCTCTGTCTGAGTTTTACTGACCTCATCTAAAAGCTGATCATGATTGAAATAATGAGCAGGAATTTATTAGCACATTTTGGAAAACCTTTATTTCTCCCTCTTAGAGAAAGGACGAAGCTTGTTAGATACGGTCTGAATTTTGCACAGCCAGTCTGGCAGCTGTACTTTAGTCCCTAAGTAACTTTATAGTGAAAGTCTTACTGAGTGTCCCTTGCCTCTGTGCAAGACTATAACCTTTATTCCTAACACCTACTCCCTCTGACACTTTGGACAGGTAGAACTGTGGCTTTTGTGCCTTTATTTGTTTCAAAATTTTCAAAGACAGAACAGAAACAGATGTTCACAGCAGATCTATGACTGTGTCTTATGGCACAGCCTTTCTCTTATGGTCAGCCACATGCTTATGATACTTCTTAGATCATAAGACTTAAAATTTAACCCCATTAAAAAGTATAGTGTGCCTAAGAGCGTGAGAACAGCTAAAACCAAAGCTGAGTCACCTGTGCCAGCTCCCTGTCCACCATCTCCTGCAGTGATGCATGCTAGGAGAGGCATATCAGCAATGTGGAACAAGTGTTCAGTGACACTGCATCAGCATTCTGTCCTTGGCACTTGGCTTTCCCACGTGGGTGCTGCTGCAGGCATATGCTAGTGGAACAAGAACAGTGACAAATGCACCTCAGAATAAGGAGGAACTGTCCAGGTTATGTGGGTTTTTGGTGACTTGGGTGGGAAAGAGTTCACAAAGATCTGAATATGTTAATGCTTTGGTTTCACTGTGACCGTGTTTATCTTCCCAAACGCTTTGCATTCACGTAGTCCTTCTGTCTTCTCCTCATCAGACTGCTCCATTCTTTCCTGGTGATGTCTCCCAGAAATGCCAGTAGATTATTTTGAGGAGTGGTCCCCAGCACTGCCACACAATCTTGTGTGAACTCGTCTCAAGCAGCCACCAGCTTCATTCCCTTTCACTACTGTGCACCTGGGGTCCCCTTCCTCCATATGAATCCCCTAGATGCTTTAACAACACATTTGAATTTAGGGGAAGCCCCAGTGCAGAATGCATTGGGAGCATCTTTTGGAGAGAAACATTTTCATTCTATGCCAGAAAATTTATTTTTCCCTCCTTTAAAGGGGCTGGGGTAAGAAGTATGTCTTGTCTACAGAAAATCCAATCCCATGGAGACAGAAGTCATTTCAACTACATAAAAAGGTCAAGAGAACTTAAAAATCAAAAAATATTGTAGGAGGGAGTGTGTGAAGCCTGGTCTGAGCCAATCTGGAGCAGGTAGACCCCTAAGAGGCCTCCCAGAGCCTGCTGTCTGTTGGCTGACCCAGGAAAACCTGCCCAACAGCACACTGCTGGTGTCAAAGATGTGAACACAATCATTTCCCTTATTGCTGACTGTGCCTAGTAGGAAGAGATTTTATCAAAGCTGTCAGTACTGCTGTAACACATGGAGATACCGAGGAAAATGGAAAGGGCAGAGACTGTTCATTCACAGTTTTTTGTGCAATTTAGTCCTGCCAAATTTCTCAAAACTCCTTAGATTTGCTTTTGTTTCATATGGTATGTAGTTGTTTGGGTGACGGTTTAAGTGCAACTTGTCTATTCATTATAAGCATGTGTTTCTTTACAATTTTTACAGTCTAAACTTATTCCATATTTATATGAAACTGTCTTCATTTCCAGGTTTATGTGGTTTCCTGAAATACATGTATGCTTACTAATATATTATTTTTTTGTGAAAATACCACAGATATGTATTTATGTGTACAATTTCAATTACAGGATGTTCTCTTAGGCTGTGAAATGATTTTCCAAGTACAGTTCTGTAAATAATATTTTTTCCTATTTGCTGGCTCAACCAAATGCCTGAAAATAAAATTAATTCAGAGTCAGCCCAAGTCAGCCAAACAAAATAAAACACAGTTCAGCTAGGAGGAAAGAAATCCTAAAAGGAACAGGATTCAGCTTCCTGGAGTTTGTTTGGCATTTTTAACATTTTTTTTTTTTTAAATTAAACTCAGTGAATGTCTTTGGAAGCATTTACTGGGAAAGCAAGCAAATCTGCTTTTCCTCACATTTTCTGGACTGCAGAGGGAGCTGAGGGGTGGGGAGGGGAGGCGAGGCGAGGCGGATTCACTCCCGACAGCAGCATCCTATCGGCGTGGCTGATGTCGGGCAGAATGCAGTGGGGAGTTTCTAGAAGTCAGTTTAAAGAAGGAGGCCTAACAGCTGAAATAATTTGACGCAAGGTTTAAAAAAAAATAATAATAATTTCGTTAACAAGATCTGAGATTTCCCACCTACATTCGGGTCACATTTAACTTCTCCGTGCTCTCGGGCAGGGATGGCGCAGGCAGGTGCCTCCTCCCCCGGGATGCGCGGGGCGGGGCCCGCGGGGCGGCCGGCGCTGCCTCCTCGCGATTCGGGCTGCGGAGCAGCGCTGAGCGGGAGCGAGCCGAGGAGCAGGCGGAGGGGCGGGCTGGAATCGGGCGGAGGGGCGGGCGGAGGCCGGCGGGCCTGGGGGCGGTCTGAGGGCGGGTCTGAGGGCGGTCTGAGGGCGGTCTGACGGCGTGTCTGCGTTGCAGATCTTCGAGTGGTGGTACTTCCGCAAGTACGGCACCTCCTTCATCGAGCAGGTCTCGGTGAGCCACCTGCGCCCTCTGCTGGGCGGGGTGGACAACAGCGCGCCCAGCGCCGCCAGCGCCGCCGGCGGGGACGCGGACTCGAACCGCCAGAGCGTCTCAGGTGAGCGGCACCGCGGCTCCCTGGGGCTCCCGCTCCGCCCGGGACAGGGCAGAGCTGCTTCATTAACCGCTGACTGCATCCTTCCAAATTCATGCGGTGTGTTTTGCTCAGGCTGCGTGGTTAATGCATTTGTGTTCTCCTTGTTCTGAAAACCCTGCGAGATGGTGCGTGCCCTTTCTGCGGTATCCTTTGTCCAGCGGAAGGGCTGCAAAGATGGTTACGGGGCTGGAGGCCTTACGAGGAAAGGCTGAGGGAGTTGGGCCTGTTCAGCCGCAAGAAGAGACAACTGACAAGGGACCTCATCAATGTCTATCTGAAGAGAGGATGTCAGAGGGATGGAGCTTGGTGATGCCGAGTGATAGGACAGGAGGCAATGGGCAGAAATTCATGCACAGGAAGTTCCAGCTGAATATGAGTAAGAACTGCTTTACTGTGCAGGTGACCAAGCACTGGAACAGATTGCCCAGAGAGGTTGTGGAGTCTCCCTAACTGGAAATATTCCAGAAACATCTGGATGCAATCCTGTGCCATGTGTTCTGAGATGACCCCACTTGAGCAGGAAGGTTGGACAGGGTTAACCCACTGTGGTCCCTTCCAACTCAACCAATTGTCTGATTCTGTGATTCTAAAGGCACGTAGTAGTTTTACTGAAATGATTTTTAAGAAATAACGAAGTTCTTAAAATCAGACAAAGAAGTAAGAAATGTCCATCTGGTTTTGTATCAGTTTGTTTTTTAGATAATGTAAGTAGTATGTAGACAGCATTCGTATTTCACTTGAGTAAGTGAAGGCATGGTGACTTTTAACAGCTTAAGGGCTTGCTATGTTCCTGACTCTGCTGTGGATTTGATTTGTGACTTGGGTAAGTCCTAACATAGACAGGCTTTTTTAAAAGGCCTCCATTTTAGGAGGCATGATTTCAGACATTTGTGGCCCAATTTTTACAAGCTTCCAGGCATTCACAGCCCTACAAGTTTCAGTGTAAGGAGTGAAGGTGTCTGACCCTAAGCCATTGAAGCCTGAGACACTTTAAATCAGTTGCATGGGCAATGGTTCCTGTGAGAGACAGGCCAGCCTGCCGAAAATGAATCAGCCCCCCAAGCACTGAAACCTGTGCACTGAAGGAGTCCCAGGGGAACTTGACTCCCTACCAGAGTGACTTAGCTGCCTGGGGAGAAGGAATTGAAAAATTAGTCCATGAGTGATAAAAATGCTGATAAGCTATTGCTTCTGGCTTGACTGGCAATACTCACCGTTAAAGTCAGAGCAGGATCATCTGGGTTTGAGTTCCTCATCTGTGTCTCTGCCCTAATTGGCTTACAGGCCATAATCTTAATATTGGAAATTAATTTGGGATGTGCCCCTGGAATCAATTACAATTTTATCAATTTTATTTCCTCTGCAGGCTTTTAGAATATACCAGAATTTACAAGTGAAGAAAAGTGAATGAAAAGAAAAGATTCACTTATGGAGAAAACATTGTTCAGCAGCTAAGCTGCTTATGTCTGTACCTGGCAGATTTTATTTCTGTTCTTCAGTGTGCATGAAAACAGGCAAACAAAAGTTAGCTTTGAACTCACATGTTAAATAAAATAGGTGTCCTCACAAAACCTTGTTCTTTACTGAGTGATTAGGGAAGGCTTCATATAGCACAGCAAATTCATCTGTTGTCATTCTCATCTGAAGAGAGGCTGTGAATAGTGGCACTGCATGGTCCAGGATACTAGATTTGGGTGAACTGGCAGAAAGCATGGGATGGCTTGGAAACACCTGTGTGCACTCATCAGTGTGCTCAGTCACACTTCAGCAGCTCTGAAATGGCTCCTGTAATTTTAAAGCAGAAGGCGCAGTATTTGGACTAACGAGGTTCACACAAGCATCTTGGCTTTTCTGATATAAAGAAATAGTCAAGGAATGTGTTTGCTGTCAGTGCATTGACACTGAGCTGGGACTCTCAGTGTCACTGGACAGTGTGTCTGTGTGGATAGCCTGTTACTTGTGCCTTCAGAAAGGTATCAGTGCTCAAAAAGTGATCATTGAAAAAGTCTCTGAAAGGTTAAAATAAGGACAGAGTTATATTATTGGTTTGTAATACAACAGAAAAGGCAACCTTTTTGGTTAACCATGTATTAATACTGGGATGTTTCTATTGCTATCCAACAAGGTGGAGATGGCTTTTTCTCTTGGGTCATCATGTGTTCCTGTGTAGATGTTTGACTATGGTAGAATTTTGCAGTAGAAACTTTTGCCTTTAGAAAGGTAAGAATGATGTTGTACTGAGACCATGGTGTTAGCAGATATCAAGTCAAAAGGAACAAGAGAACACCATGTTTAACTAGGCAGACAGATGCCAAAACATCCCCAGGATATGAAGGTGGTAATAAAGGGCCTTCTTCTTTACGTCCCCCTTTTGTTCCCCAGTTCAACCTTTCCCTGCTACTGTGCCAAAATACTGCATACTTTGGATGAAGCATAACCACTTGAATTCAAATAAGATGAACAAAAATTGTCACTGCAGTCACACAGTTGTTACCTAATCTCATTGGCTGCCAACAAAGTCAAGACATTGAATCACACCTCTGGAACTGAGAAGTCTGATGTTGATTTAATATTTGCAATGGTTTGAAAGTCATATTGTGTAAAAACTGCTGGATTGAAGCTTGTCAAACAGTCATACCCTCTGGCTGCACAACAGAGCAGCTGAATGTTGATCAGGCACTTCTGCTGAGTAAACCAGGGGAACTTTCTAATATTAGCTGCCTGCTGAAATGGGTGGCTGAAAGATACACTCTTCCTTAAAGTCTGCCTGTTCCTGTGTCTGTTCCATGCACTTGCTGGGTAGGCAGCAAACTGAGGGCCCACTTCCTATTCCACTTGACTAATTTCTGTGTTGCCGAGGGTGTCCTTACGTTACTGCAAATAATTTATGTAAAATGTCTTCTGTCCATGCCACTGTAGCCCCCTACTCAGATGTGGGTGCTACATCCATGAGAAAAGAGGAGGACTTGACTCGCTATTCAGTACTTTTTTTTTTAAAGGAACAGGCATAAAGGGAACAGGCATATTGTTACCATAAAGATATTCTTCTCACTTAATATTCTACCAGAAAACCATTGGTTTAATCTCTTTAGAAATGATGTCACAAAATTCAATAGGGAGGAATGTGCTGGTTAACTTTTTTTAGTGGAAAGCAGTTGATGAAATGCTGGAGGGGCAGTGCTACTGATGAGTTTTTGCAGAGCACCATGTGGGGGGTCATTCAGTAGCAGATCTGTGATGGAATGAATGCTGCATCTCAGTGAGTCTTTATGCAAATAGTGGGGTTTATTCTGGTCTCACCTTCACTGTAGTGAATTGTCTCCGTTGAAATTAAGAAAATAAATCTGTTGTTAAATTAAAGGAAAAGCCAGAATTGAGACCTCACTGTTTCAAAGGCTATACCATTTGATTGTATTTTCTTTTAATTTTTTGCTTTAAATTACATTGTTGATTTCCATATCTCTTACTTCTTGTAGTGTGAAAAATGCAGAATTTTTCCCCCTGAGGGAATTTTATAAAATCTTTTTAATATTCCAAAACGTTTACAATGCATTCAACTTTGCCAATCAATTTCAGCGTCTGCTTGTAACTTAAGTAAGATCAGCAGATGTTTCCATGGATTTTCACTCCACAAACTAAGGAGGAATTAAATTTGGCAACTGTAGCTGAGATTCTCAGTTATTTACAGCATTAACTGGACAGTGGTGTTTTTCCAGAGAAATAACAAGTCCATAGGGACCGAGTTAATTGCTGTTGTTCAGTGCAATAACCCAGTGTGATCCCTCTTCAGTTCTGCATTATGGTAAATGTGAGTCCTGGCACTAATCAGTATTATCTTTTCATGTGGCATTTGGGGCTTTGTTAGTGGTTATTTGTCTGGAATGATTGCATTTGTTGACACTAATTTATAATTAATTATTATTTAAGAAAGGAAGAACAGTCTGATTACCTTCATCTCAATGCTATTGATGAGTTTTTCCATTTGCACCTATAAAAATAAGTCATTTGATAAGGCTCATTTTATGGCAACTGATGTTCTTTATAAACCTCAAGTACCATTGTAATTTGGGAGAGATTCATTATGTGTGTGTCTGCTTCTTACAGAATGCAAAGTCTGGCGAAATCCTTTAAATCTGTTCAGAGGAGCTGAATATAATCGGTAGGTGCTACAAAATTACTGTTTTCAGGCACAGTACTGGCTTAAGGAGCTTAACTGTACTTTTCTATTAATCTAACTTAAGAGATGAAAAAACAAAATCCACCATGTATACTCATGTCGGGTTTTTCTGTAATTCATAAAATGTTTTCAAATGAAAAGGAATTTAAATTCATGCTGACGCACTTGTTATTGCTCTAGTTTGTGGCAACCTTACTAAAAAATATGGAGAAACCTAAGTGTGTTGTACCTGGTGTTAATGCAGCAATTCTGTTCAAATCCATTATAGCAAACAACCTCATGAATTCCATATGGGTTTCATGGAGTCCTGAGGTTTGACTGTATGTGTTACCAAGGTGCAGTGTGTATTCTTCAGCACCCTCATTAGCTTGGGTTCAGCCACTGTTGCTCCATCACAGCACAATGAAGTGCAATGTGTATGGATTAGAAGATTGGTTGGGTGAACTTACTTGGCTATGCCCATCTCAAAGGTCTAGGATTCTTTTCTGGATTTATTTTGCCAAGTGTGACCTCATTAACCAAAATGTCTCCTTGTTGGCCTGTTTGCAGGTATACGTGGGTAACAGGAAGAGAACCTTTGACTTACTACGATATGAATCTTTCAGCACAGGACCATCAGACATTCTTTACATGTGACACAGATCATTTACGGCCTGCAGATGCTAGTAAGAGACCTTGTGAACAAATGCTTTTGCTAATAGGTTAATGGCTGATTGATGCAGGAAAAATGCAGTGAGACATCAGTTCTTTCGCACAGATAAGAAAAGGCAAAAGTTTCATCGTGCTGAGAAAGCCATTTTTGTTGAATTTATAGAATTTTAGATCTGCATGTCTATATATGTGAACTGTCTAATTTAGGTTGCTGTGTTGCTCTGCTATGTTGCTGGAGTCATTCAAGGTACCATTTAAAAGTGTAAAAGCTTGTTCCTTTCCTTCTCTTTCTTGCAGTGGCTTCAAACATACATAGTTTAATTTGCCTCCAGCTGCAGTGCAGTAGGTTGAGTTACATTACCCAGGTTCCTTTTAGTCTACGCTGACAGAAAAGAGAGAGCTGATGTACAATTTGAGGCCCATGTTTCATTCCTTGATGTTGTTAGAAGCTCTGTAAAAAATGGGAACAACACATTTACTACTGACTTTGTATAAGCAGCTTTAGTTGTGTTAAGCCTGTATTGTGAAGTCCATATGCAGACTTTGATTCTGCTAAAAATGTACAACAATGATTTCAATCATTAGAATTGGCCTCTGAAGAGATAAATCTTTGTTTCTTAGGAAGGGAGAGATACTTACAGCTCAGTGCTCCATTCTGAAGGCATAATTAGGAAGGAGGACATATTGTGCTTTTTTGACACATGATAAACATGAATCCTGTTTTCTGAACTCAGTGGTGTAATTATGAGGTGGTAATACTAGCCTGGAAGTTGTTTCCATTTAGCATTCATGTAAAGCAACAGCACAATAAGGAACTAGAATAAAAATCTCAACTATCCCTTTGTTGTTTTGTTCCCTGTGGAATCTACTGCACCAAGAGGAAGTAGCTGCTTGTCACCTCTATACTTGGCAGTGCAGACAGCCTGATTTCTCAGCCAGACATTCTCCTGGAAAAAAAGTTTATTAACTGAAAGAAGAAAAAATGCTGAGTATTTGGGACAAAAGCTCCTGTTCGTTATATATCTTTTTGAATGATCACTCAGCTATATTAAATAGTGAGTCAGGCTGAGACCAATAAATTCTGTTCTTATAGTGCAGTAGATTCTCCTTGTTAATCCTGTAATAACTGACATTCCTCTCTTCTCCTTTGTTTATTGAATAGTAATGCAAAAAGCCTGGAGAGAGAGAAACCCTCAAGCCCGAATTTCTGCAGCACATGAAGCTTTGGAATTAAATGAGTGAGTGACAACAACACTAACATTTATTTCATGTCTTTTAAAAATCCATTTGATGATATTTTAAGGCAGGGGGTTTACTATACTAACTTCTAACCATGATTACAGGCTTGTCAAAGGAAGGCCTACAACAGCTGCATGTTGGGCTAGCCACCCATATGATGCTTGGGGTAGTGATGACAATGGGAGTCTTCCCACTGATGTCAGCAGGCTTTGGAACAGCATAGAAAAATGTTAATTAAGTTACCCCCTGATGAGCACATTAAATATGCATTTATGGGATGGAGAGCTCCCTTTTGGATTTCTCAGTCGTCAAGAACAGAAGCAAGAAAGAAGAGACTCATAAACACATTTTGAAATACTCATTTCATAGTACAAGAGAATAGGATGTAATTTGCTGTGACTTTTGGTCTTTGAGTCCATTACTTATTTTTTCAATGAGAAGTGTAGTACTTTGAGATCCCACAATAAACTCGGTGCTGTGATGATTTACTGGTATGGCAAACCATATAAATGTTGTTGACATAAAGGGAATCCCTTAGGTTGCTGAACTGAGATTGCTGAATTTTAGAATTCCATAAACTGGTGCTTTACAGATTGTTCTTCATGTGTTTCATCAGAAAATGAGAAAGAATTGTTTCTTCTTGTACAGTGATTTAACTGAGAGACCATGCAGCATAAAAGGGTGACGTGAGCTATTAGCCTGTCCTACTCACACTTCACAGAATTACAGAATGGTTGAGGTTAGCAGGGATCTGTGGACGTCAGTATCCAACCCCTCCCTTCAAACAGAGCCACTTACAATGCATTGTACAGGACCATGCCCAGCAGGCTTTTGAATATCTCCAAGGAGGGAGGTGTGACAACTTCCTTAGACAGCTTGTGCCAGTGCTCAGTCACCTTTACAGTAAAAAAAGTGTTTCTGAGGCTCAGGAGGAACCTCCTGTGTATCATTTTTGTGCCCATTGCCTCTGGTCCCGTTACTGGGAACCACTAAAAAGAACCTGGCACTGTCCTCTTTGCCCCCTGTCTTAAGGTATTTACAAACTTTGACAAATTCTCCCCAAAGCCTTCTCTTCTCCAGAATGTACAGTTGCAGTTCTCTGGGCCTTTTCTCATATGTGAGATGCCCCAGTCCCTAATCACCTTTGTGGCCCTTCTTTGGACTCCCTGCAGTACATCTGTGTCTCTCCTGCAGTGGGGAACCCAGAACTGGACACAGCACACCCACATGTGGCCTCATCAGGGCTGGCTAGAGGGGAAGGAACACCTCCCTCACTAGTGGAAACACTTCTAGTGCAGCTCTGCTGCAAGGGCACATCACTGTTTTGGTTTTTGCTTGGTCTGGGTTGAGTTTTCTTTGTTGCTGTTGTTGTTGTTGTTTTATCTCTACAACTACATTTATAATCCATTCTTTTTATATGGCAATTAAATGCAGTTCTATTGATTCTTTTTATGCCATTACAGTAAGGAAGACAGTTTATATTAAAGCAATAGTGCATAAAACTAGTCTTGATTTCCAGAAGGAGTTGTAGAGATGTAGGCCTAGTGAGACAGTGCTTCACTTACTGGGACGGTTGTCAGTTGGTGTACTCAAGGGCTGAGTGATAGAGTACCTAAAAATGAGAGTTGGGGTGTTGTTAACAGAATATTTATTCATCAGAATAATTAATCAGGAATGTACATGGACAAAATTTCCTTGCCTCCGTATTAGTACTTCCTGCCAGTCTGCATGTTTTCATACAGTTTTTATTTCATGGACCTTTCTCATGGTTTGTCCTCTGATATTTTTGCAGGTGTGCTACTGCTTATATTCTCTTAGCTGAAGAGGAAGCGACAACAATTGTAGAAGCAGAGAAGCTGTTCAAGCAGGCTCTGAAAGCTGGAGAGGGCTGTTACAGGCGCAGTCAGCAGTTACAGCACCATGGTGCCCAATATGAAGCTCAACACAGTAAGTTTCTTAGGTGGGAGAGAAGTTCCAAGGATTGGATTTGGATTTGGAGCTTTGGTTATTTTGTTTTCCCCCTAAGAACTATGCACTCAGTGTTTAACATTGGCTGGAATATGGCCCTAGAGCCTTCTGTTTTACTTTTTTCGCTTGATTCTGTTGCTGAGCTACCAGACGTGCCTTTATTTTGTCATGGCACAAAATATTGTAGCATGTGCTTAACAGAAAAGAAAAGGTATCAGAGCTAAAGAGATCTAATATTCAGAAAAAGCTGGACACCATTTAAGGAAGTTGCCTTTAGCCATTTTTCAAACCCGGGTTCATGTTGTGAAAAGGCAGTAAAGAATGGTGGAAACAGGAGTGAAGTGATGCTTTGCCAGCTTTTTTTCATCAGCTCTGGGGGTAAATGCTTACACTGTTGTTCTGTGTAAAGGTTAATGAGACCCATTAGCCAGTGGGACATTTGAAGTTAGTTGCATTTATTAAGAAAGGTCACAGAAACATAAAAATTAACAACTGGAATAATAATAAAGTGCTTTAATTGAAAGTCTAGATTTTTATTACTTTTTAAAAAATTTTGAATAACCATGTTTATCTGCTGTGATATTTATTAAATTATCCTTAAATCTAAGAAAATACATTCACTGACAGTAAATGACTTAAAAGATAATAATGCAAACAGTCAAGGTTATTTCTAGACTACAATGGCTACCTTAGGCAAAAATAACACCAATTAATTACACAAAAACAAGCACTAGCATACCTCAGGTCATTTTCAGATTTCTCAGGTCCTGAATTCACAGCCTCTGGCTGTCATACATAAGTTGAAGATTACTGATAAAAATTGTACATATCAAATTTTCCATGATCCCTGGTTTCAGAAGTGTCTGCAAGTCTATACCTGAAAAGCTGAGGTTTCATAAAGCTTGGGGGTAGTAGTTTAAACATTTGTTGGTTGTAAAATTATATTTAGGATGATTTGTTCATTTTTGCTGAAAGTAAAAATATAGAGCAGCTGAGCCCTTGAAGCAATTTTTGTTCTCTAGCAGGTTTATGGTTGTCTATGAAACCTTAATTTGTGCACTCAATCCATCCTGAGTGCAGCAATTTTAAGAGTACACAGTAAGTAATCAGTAAGCACTGTCACAAAGTTTTTGTCCAAGGTAACCTGGGAAAGTTTGTGCAGGCAGGTAAAAGTATGGCATTTCTGTAACCTGTGTGTGCTAGATGGCTACTGTCATTACCAGACTTGACACCCTGAACCTTCAGTACTGCAGCAGAGGAAGTAACCCCCTTGAATCACAGAACTGAGTGCATTGTCACAGAGCAGGGAGGCTGAAATGTGACTGCCAGCTCTGGCTGTGCCTTCAGGAGGAGCTTCAGGAGTAGCTTCAGGAGGGGTTAGATCATCCCACTTCTCTGTACCACCTGGTCTCCCCTTGAAAATGTCAGTGTGCACCCACAGAAATTAGAGACACTCCAGCCTCAGATGCTGCCTTGGACACACGGGCTTCTCGTAGAATTCTTTTGATTATATTCTGGACTTTTGCATGGTTTACAAAGGTGGAGAGGAGGGACTGTGGACACATGTGTTGCAGTTCCATGGTTCTGAGAAGTCTTGGAGTCCATTTCTGGTCTTCAAAGTTGATTCTGGGATTAAAAGTGGGCATTTCATCTTTTAAATGTGAAATACACTGTAATCTCTTGAACAGTAACATATTATTCTATGTTTCTGTTCATTCATGTGTTCCACCTCCTTCATAGAATATTTAGTTACACCATAAATTTTGAGAGTAAATAATGACTTTGAGTACCCAACTTGCCCTCTTTCAAAAGGTGCTAGTTTATAGAAAGTAAAGGCAATCTTATTTTTAAGGTTGCTCATGTTAGGCATCCCAAGTCACTAGTAACCTCAGAGAATTTTGGCCTGAAAGATTGTCTTGATTTCATAGTAAGTAAATGCCTTTTGACCATTCCTGCTCAAAATCATGAAAAGAAGCTTAACCTGAAATGCATACCTCATAGCACAGTACATAAACATGTTGAAACAGATGTAACTAATAAATTATGTATTAAATATATAGAAATCAATAAAGAGATAAGGAATTAGGTAATATAGAATACAGCTAAAGAAATTCTTCCCTCCCTTATTTATCTTTTTCCTGTAAAGTAAGTCCTTTCAACCTGCTGCTTAATCTATTTGAAAATTTTAATCACAGCTTTAAAACTATTTGTAGGTACTTGGAATGTTTTCAGCACACATTGTTCTTATTATGAAAGGCCTGAAAATGTTAGAAATAGGCTAAAATCTTTACAGACCACATGTTATACACAAAGATAATTTGTAGCAGGTGTCTTACATTTTCATGATTCAGTAATTTTGTAGATGATTATCTGTCCACTCATTTCCTGTTGGTCCAGAAGCATTTTAAGAGCTCGCATTCAAAGTGAATGAGGAATGAAAGGAGTAAGAATTCTCCAAGAGAACAATTATCACCGCTGCTTAGTTGCTGTCATCTTTGCTGTTAGGCAAACTTCCAGCACACAGCACTGTCACATCTGAAACATGTTAATTTGCCATCCCTAATTAGTGGTGTGAGGAATTTGGAGATGACAGTTGGGTAGTGAGTAAAGGCTCAAAGCAGAAAGTTCGTGGTATACTTTTCTGAATCATTAAGGAAAAGATTGTTAGAGGATGAGGATTTGCTTTATTACTTCTTATTGACAAGCATGTACATAAAAACTGTACCTTCAGATCTGCTTATATTTCACCAGTGCAAGGCCAACCCAAGAGTACTTATTTATACCACTGTATATCTGGATTAATTCCACTGATTTCAGTGCTGTTATGCCACATTTAAATCTTCAGAATGCCGTAACTTTTTATTAAAATTCTTGTGAAAGGATTGGTGGTAGAGAGTAAGAAAAAAATTGAAGCAAAACTGTGTTTCCTTTTGTGTTGGAATACTATAAATGAACCATTCTTTTATCTTTTTTATTTTAATGCTGTTTCTTTTCCCTGTTATACAGGAAGGGACACCAATGTCTTAGTATATATTAAAAGAAGGCTGGCAATGTGTGCAAGGAAGCTGGGAAGGACCAGGGAAGCAGTGAAAATGATGAGAGATGTGAGTTTGGATTTCTTTTACATGTGATATTTTCATAATAGTAGTATAGAAATTATACATTTTCTTGCAAGTTAGCAGCCATTCCTGCTTCATTCAGCACTGCTGATAGTTCTTTTGTATGTATAATGTGCATAAAGACTAACTTAATGATCATTTATTTATAAGGTTATAAAAGCAGCATCAAATACTAAATGGACAAATACCCATGCAGACTGAATTTTCCATCCTGGTACATGTGCAATGAAGTGCAGTCTTTAATTATTTGATCATGAAGTTAGTAACATTTTTTTTCTGAACCATGTGGTGTATGCTGCTAACTTCATAAGCCGGTTTTAAGTATTCTGTTTTCTCCTTCAAAACTGCAGTTTGGCTCTGTTCATTGTTTGTGTGACACTGTTCAGGTATGAGGGCAGTGTTATTTATTCATGCAAAACCTATCACTGAAAAGTCAAATCCCAGGTAATGAATCTGTAATGAACTGAACCCCCTCTGAGATGGCGTCTGACTGTGTTCTGGTTTGTGGGCCAGGGAGCTACCAATGGTAGTCACAAGTCAGTAAGCTACAAAGCTGCAGACTTGAAACGCTGAACAGTAGCTATTTTGGAGATGGCAGAAGGAGCAGCTGTTCACATTAGCCAGTGTCTGTGTTACAAATATGTAAAAGGCTTAAGTTTAGATGTAGCTGTGAATGCCCAGCATTTGTTTTCATGATGCAGATTAGGAACACAGCTCTTTGAGAGGGTGACTTACATCCCCTGAGGTAGCCAGTCTGTGACAGAAGGAGGAATGGAGCCTTACGGCTCTGGGCAGATGATGGTAAAACTACCTCCCAGTTTCTGTGTTTCTTACACCTCATATTCCAGCTCCCACAAAAAAACAGGAAGAGACGAATCCAGCAAGATACATGCAAATTAAGATGCAGATGTTAAATTTTAAATGCACAAAATGAAATCCCAGACCGGAATGAAGCACCTGTAAAGTGTGCTTTAGGCAGCTCAGATGAGTGGTTCAGAAACCTGCCTGGTGAAAAGGGAAATTCTTGTTGCAAGTCAGTGGGAATTTTAATATAAAAAGGAAAGCTACTTTCTCTGGAGCTGAGGCACTTGCATCAATGGCAGTCGGGCAAGTGTGTTTGCCAGCTTAGAATCCAGTACTCAACATCTTCTCCTGGAACTGGAGTACTTAGAGTATTTTTGAAAGCATTGAGCAGAGTTTGCCATAATAATACAGGTTCTCATCCTAAATATCTACCAGATGGCAAGTGGTGAGTAACGTTATTTCCTGACTCTTGCTGGGGCTCTTCAGGCACACAACTCTCAATCTCCATAATCACTAGAATCCCAGACAGAGGTGTTGAAAAAGAGCTTGTCTAAAAAACAGCCATTGTACAGCTAGGAGTGTGAGAAAGAGGGATGAGGAAGAAAGACCTGGCTTAGCAGTCATCTGGTCAGCTGGGAGAGCCTTGATTTCAAGAACATTGTTTTCGGTCCAGCCAGCTCTGCTGATTCTTCATGAATTTTGTTACACAAGTACTGTGGGACAGATATTGAAATGTTTTTAGGACAAACATTGGAATTCTAAGTTCTGGCATTAATACACAAGAAAGATAAAATTTTGAATCTCCCATTCAAATATCACACATCATAATTATGGCAACTTCTGGAGCTTACTATGGGCAGCTGAATGTGTTTTGTGATTTGTAGATAGGGCTGTGGGGAACAGATACTCTGTGAAGCCTTCTTCTGCTGATGTCAGTATGTATGGATAGTTGTGTATGCAGAACACTTGGTTCTGGGACTTGGGTGGTCTATCTAGTCCTAGATTTCTTATGCAAAGTGAGAAGCAGAGCTTTGATTAGTGAATTACTTATTTTGTCACTAGAGATAAAATTGTCTGAAATTTATAAGGAAAATAGAAAATTGTTGAAATTAAGTACACTGTGGATCTTGTAGAGGCAGCAATAACAGGGAGACCCAAAGTCATCAGTTATTAGACATTTGAAGGACAGAAAACACTCTTTAACAGGAATATTGTGTTAAAATAGAAGGACTAGATGCGAGACAAAAGAGGTATTAAGACAGAATTCCATCTTAGAGAGTTTCAACTCAGATCAATGCATTCTGTGTTTTTCCACACAGAGACACTGAGCCAAATCCTCAGAAGTGAATTTAGATGCCTCTAGAGCTCTTCATTTTAAGCAAGCAGAGCTGAGAATTAGCAAGTCTCTAGATGAAATATAAAAGCAGCAGTAACTCTAGGTCACAGCCCCAGTGCACTGGGAGCAAGATGAGGGTCAAGTCAGCTTTGCAGATGCTTTTCTTAGACTGGCTTGGAGCTACTTATTTCTGATGAATGCATATCCTCCATTTCTTCGTAGAAGACATAAATAGTATACTTATGGAGAGGTTTGAAGAACATCAATCTGTCATTGAAGGTTTCTTTGTGATTGATGAGGAAGGAGATTAATTTATTCATCCTAAAAAGAATATGAAGAGTATGTTGGCTAGGGAGTGCTGAATCTAACATGAGGGAACAGAGGGTGGAGGCCCTGTTTGTGTTTGAAAGATTGAAAACAGGTTTCTCAAGATGTGGAACATGATGGAAATGAAGTGTTAAGAGGTTCATGACACCATCTGGGAAATATGATTGGGATGTAGTGAGTCTTTGCCACTTTGAAAAACTAAAATATTGGAGAGTGTTTAATTCATAGCATATATGAGGCCATCTTGAGGACATTACTGATGGATTAGATTGTCTTGCTTGAATTTTATGTAAGAAAAGACTGAGATCCTGCTTAAAGCACCTTACTGGAAGGGAAATGAGTTGTTGGTAACTTAAATAAGTTTGATTTTATGGTTATATACACTGCTGATAGGAAAATCATATTTCTTAATATTATACTGAAGGTATTTTGAAACCAGGTTTTTTTTTTTAAACTGATTTTAAAAACTGTTTAAAAACCAAAGGTGCTTTAATTGTAAAAAAATTGGTAGGAATTTCTGTTGCTTCTGTGGGTGATTTTGAGACAGTATTTTTTTGCTGGCTTTGCTGCTTGGATGTAACTTATTCAGTTGAGTTGAATTAATGAGAATCACGAACCTGTAGTTTCCATGGAAACATGTAATGGAATAATACATAGGTGTTGCTTTTGCTTGTATTTCTGATGATAATTATTTACTATATTTTGCTATAGAAACCAACAGCTGTCACTATTTGTATATATTGTGTTAACTTGTGATCTCATTTTGATTTGTGTATTGTTGGAATAACTCCAGTGTAGTCAACAGAATTATTCCAGTTTTATTATTGTTTATACAGAGCATGATACGGTCTGTGAGGGAACTAGATTGCTTTTACTGTCTCTGAGGAGAAGGTCTACAGTGCTCATTGTTTTTTTTTTTTTGTTGTCCTGATTATGTTAGGAGGATTTAAAGTAGTTTGTTCTAAATGATGTTGGAGAATTTAGTGTGTGCAGAGGTGAAAGGCCATCATCATGGTGACTGTGAGTAATCTTCAGTATCGCTTCATGCTGAGCCTTCCTTGTGAACAGTGTTGCAAGCCAGTAGTGGTGATGAGCAAGGGTAGCCTTTTGTGCCACCTGCTTTCCATCTGTTCTTTTCAGATTCCCTCACCATTGCAATGGAAGAAAACAGGGATGTGCTAGGTTTGTATTTTGTGTTCTTCATTGATTGAAAACAGAGAGGATGTGTTGGCCATGCCAAGGCACTTCACTTTCTGCTTTGTGAGCAACTGGATCAGTGACTGCACCACTGAATTCAGGAGCAAGCCAACGCAGTCATTTTTCTTCACTGGGTCACTGGAGTATCCAGGTGTAAATGTACCATGCAAAAAAATGAATTTTCAAATTAATTGGAGTTTCTTGGGATTGTTCTGGAGAGCATTTGGTCTGTGGAACAAGCTTTAATTGAAGGGTGATGTATGTTTATGAAGGGGAAGGGTGGCAGGCAAAAGGTATGCTAGTGGCCAAAGCACATGGAAGCTCTTAATTGCTTCCTCCTTCAGAGAGATGAAAGAAACTCATTCTAGAGTGTATTTCTCTCCTGCCCCATGGGCCTGCACTCCCTCAAAGATTGCTTTGTGTTTTTAATAAGTGTATCTTACTGAGACACAGTGGAATTGCAACTTGCTCTATGCTCAGCAACTTTGTTCAGAAATGAGTAAGGTTTAGGGAGAGAAAAAGGTCTCTAGGTCTTCCTTAGGTATGAAGAAGGATAGAAAGAAAAACACTTCTAAAGGATCAGAAAAGTGTATTTTATTTCTAGTATCAGTTGTATCTGCTGAGAAACTACTCTTCAGATCATGATAAAGGACCTAGAAGTCTGCTTCTACATATTTAGCTCTGAGAACTCTGCTGAGGATATTTTAGTTGAATGTTTAAGTGTTCATCATGACGCTCACCTGCAGTCTCTAAATGTATATTTTATACCCCAGAGGACACCTAAGCAGCTTGTGTTGTCTCTTGCTGTATGCTTATCAATTGGCTGCATGAAAAGTTCTGTAAACAGTTGGGCTGCCCTAAGCATCTAAAATGGTTTAAGAGGTTATGTCACTTGAAGGGTTTCAAAAGGTACTCAACCACACTAAATCAGTTTTAATTATATGGGTAGGTTTGGTTTTATCTTTTTATGATCTGTGGTATTAGTGATTTTTGCTGGGATGATAGTTCTGCAAATCTAGCATACTTTCTTGTCAACTTCTTTTGCTGAGCTTTGAATAAGGATTTCTATTCAATATTCTATTGAATTCTGTATTCTCGTGTGCATTGCTGATTTCTTCTTGAGTAAGACAAACACATAGCCAGGACAGTGCTCTGCATCTCAAATTATCAAGTTGTGTGAAACAAAGAGAGTACTTATTGCTAATAAAGATGTTATGATCCCTAGACACTTAACAAGATAATTTCTGCAGCTACTTGCATCAACAGCTACTGTCTGTCTCTCCCAAATGCTTCAGTGCTGGAGGCAAAGATTAGTGAGTCAGACTTTTGGCTTGTGTTACACAGGTCAGGTTAGGCAGGCTGCTCTGCCTTGAGTGGGATTCTAGCTTTATTAACATCTGTAGCAATTGTTTAAAGTACCATTTATTAAAATTTGAAGGGAAAGTACTTATTTCAACGAGACCAAGTGTTACCTCATAGATTTTAGAAGAATGATACTCTTGTGAGTGGTGACATTTGCCAGTCTCCACCACAGAGTGACATCTTCAGTTAGTTCTTGTTCTGATACACAAGTGCTGCAATAATGGCAAGTGATAAACGCTGATTTTAACATTTTCATACGTCTGTGTATTCAAATACAGTTTGTTTGGTCACAGATTCACATGGTATGGCATGTGGAGTGGGTAGGGCAGGTTGGAATATCCCCCATTTCAGTGGGCTCTTAAGCAAAATGGAGGCTTCTGTGATTCCCCTAATGATGTTTATCCCTTCCTTTGTCTTCACATGGCTCAGACCCCTCACTTTTAGTCGTGATTGTGATTCTGTCCAGAACCCTCAAAAGCTTGAAATTTAGTGACTACTACCTAAACTGACAATAATGTTTCTCATATAAATTAAGGGTTTCCAGCACTGTAATTCTTTTAAGATAGAATATAGTCTTGGTAGGAGCCCTGGTAACTCAGACTCCTTTTTGTCCATCATCTTGCATCTCTCCATGTTCAGAGACTTTGTATAGTACTTTAATTATGGTCTTCTATCTGTTTGGAATCTCCTAGCTCATTTTTGACGTCCTAGATAATTTCCTCACGTTAATTTCACTTAAAAATCCTCTTCTAAAAATGTGTCAGTTTCTGAAAAAAGTACTTTGGGGCGTTCTTTCAAGGATGAATTCTGCTTTTGTTTACTGCTTTTGCCACCTCTTAGTAACCACTTATACTTTCAGGGAGAATTAGATGTATTAAATATGGATTTTCATGAACAGGTTGTTTCTAGTAGAAGGTGTCCCTGTCTTCAGCAGGGGAATTGGAATTAGATGATCTGTAAGGTCCTTTCTAACCCAAACCATTCTTTGAATCTGCGATGCAAATAAAGGATTTTTCTTTGAGCCTTTTTCTTTGAGTCCTTCTTGAGGACTATGAGTAATGACTTTATTTTCATGCTTTATAGAGTTACTAGTACTTGATGTAACAAAAATTATTATAATTTAGCACTGTTACTAGTTTTATATAATGTAATTGTTCAGTTGTAAATATAAAATCTGGTACAATTTGTGCTCTTCTGGGTTTATGCCACATCTTCCTTTAAAATTCTGCCTTTTATATGAAAGACATATATTTTTACAGCATAGTCCAAATAACAGTACTTTGTAATTATATTCCTTAAAGAACTTAAGTCATACTCTAAAGACTTTAATCCTCCAATTAAGAGAGAACATAGAGGCTGCATGTTCTAACATATTTCCTTAGAGTTTGCATATTTAGTAAGATATTTTTCACTTCATTTACTCATTGTTAATCCTACATTGAAGAGAAGTCCTATTATCTTTGAATATTACTCAAAACTAGGTCTAAATTCAGATTTAAGATGGAATGTTGGCAAACTATAAGCCCATGCCATTCCACAGTTAGTGTAAACTGGATCTGGGTCTCTTTTCTGATACTCTGAAGTTGTCAAATTTCCTGAATTCCACATACGAGGAAAATACAAGGATCCTACTGCTACTCATTTCCAAGCTTCAAAATGATGGGATCTGATGGATTTGGTTTCTTAGCTCCTCTGAGCTTTAAAAGAGTAACTGTGGAGCTGCTTCCAAACAAAACAGTGATTACTTACCAAAAGGAACGCAACACTTGAATTAATGAATTGACAGAATCCTACTTTTGCTATAATTAATCAGAACTTTAATTCAGGTAGGTCCAGTGTATTTTAGATAAGTTTCCAACTCCAGGAGCTGTGACAGTGTTTACATCACATGAATCCCACTCACAATGAGACGGTGGTGGAATGAGTTGAACTTTTAGGACCAGGAGTTAGTCTAAGTTTTAAGCATCTGACATTGCTAACAGAGCCTATTGCTAACTTCAGTCTGCTGACAGTGTTTCTGCCCTTCTGTCCTTGCCAGGTGAGCTGGCCAGGAGAGCAACTTAAGAATTATTGTATCTAATTAGACCTCAGAAGGTCAGCATGGAGTGACATGTTGCAAATGCCTCAAGCACAGGGTGAGCTTCAGTCAGAGCTTCGACATCTGAAAGGTCATCTGCAGATAACAAAGCCCACAGAAATGGAGGCTTCTGTTTTTCTACTCAGAAATGGCTTGAGTTTTACCCTTCCTGCCTTGTTCAGTTAACAGATTACAGGTCATATACCAGAAAGCAGTTTATGCAAAGCACTTGTGAAAATGCCAGTGCTGTCCATACTGCATTCTTGGTCCTTCAGTTTTGGTGGAGAGTTGCACCTGAAAGATGGAAACCTCAGTAATTCCTCTTTTAGGAGACAGAGTTTTCCGTTTCAAATACCCACTGCAGGAACATATGCACTAGGAATTAAGGTTGTAACAGTTTCACAGTTTACATAGACTTTCCCTTGTTTGCGTGCTGTTTCTTTATTCTAAGATAAATTCATACTTGCTTTTTATGAATGCATTCAGTTGAATACATTGATCTGAAGATGTTATTGTTTGTTTGTGGAGCAATAGGAGTACAAGCAATGAATGATTGCATGCCCTGCCCATAAAATTTGTGACCATGCCTACAACCACAATGCAAATGGAGAATAAATGTGTCAACACCAGGTTATATATAACATCATTCATTTGTCCACCTTTGTATGCCCTTGCGACCTGGGGTCTAGTTGTAGGCAGAAGCTGCAGGTTATAGTGGGTTTCTACACAAAAAATGTTTCTTGGCTAATTGATTTATAATGTAATGTTGTCACAGGGAAAATAACAGATGCAGACATTAAAACTACATTCCTTTAAAATGTTTTTAGAAATTTAGTTCTAAATGAAAATGCTGATAACTGAAATATTCTCAGAGAAGAGAATCTTCTTCAATAAATGTCCTTTGGGAGATAAAACTTGTTCCTCATCCAACAAATCAGATGTGGATTTCCTTGTACTGTAAGGCATTTTTTGTGATCATCATTTTTTCATATCTATCACAAAACCATTGAATCTACACCCTGCAATGTGAATTGAAGTGAGTCTGGGAATAAGGTGCTTCTGGGACTAGTGCTCACATATCTGACTGTGTCAGACTTACTTCCAGAACTTATCTGCAAACTTATACTCCCAAAATATTATCTAAAAAATTAAAACTGAAATATCTGCAAAAGCTATCTTTTCTGTATATTTGCAGTATACCTAATGAATCTTTCAAAGAAAAGCAGCTCTGCTTTCTACACCTGTACCTCTTTCCCACCAGACACACAGAAGAACTGGAACAGAATATGTACTAACCCAGCTCCAAGTCTGACTTTGATTGCTTGAAAGTATTTTGACCAATACAAGTTTGAAAGAAAATCCTTGTGAACACAGATTTGGCATGAAACGTTCAACAGCCATTTGAATATCCTCATGTTGTAAGGAGGGAGTGCATTTACAGCCATGTGGTGTCTGTTTTCACACGGTGTGAAAATGAGTTTAGCTCAGTGGAACACTTCTGTTTAATGCCAGGCAAGAAACCAACTGGAATTTTACAGTGGTGTTTTTAGTCCTAAGTAGTGTATGTGTAAAGTGCTGTAGTGGCTCTGTGGTTCAAGAGGTCTTGAGTGCTGAATTTGATGGCTGTCTTTTGAAGTCTGGAGGTGTGGAGAAAGATGATAGCAGAGCCTTTATCTTGTCTTCAAGTGCAGTGCTTGCAACACAAATTAAAGTGTTTCTCCAGTTACAGTAAAAAAGTAAAAGTAATTAAAATTTATAAGCCAAGTGATTTAGCAAATATTGGTCTGTAACTTTGCAGAAAATAAATCTTTGGGTGCAAAGGGATGTCTGTGCCTCTTTAACTGGAGGCCAGATTAGAGCTCAGTGATGTATGGATCTGGGGAACTCAAGGGTGTGTTTTTCATCTTGTATTTGGGAATAATGTGCCCATCTTTACATCTCTGTGTGGAGTTTGAGCCAGCTGTCTCTCCATCTTCTAGGGAGGGGAGCAAACTCAGTCTGCTCCCCATTACTCATCAGCATGACCCAGTATGTGGCCTGCCCTGACCAGTCACCAGACCTGTGTGGCTGTTTTTTTTTTTCCCGGGGTTTGCTTTCACTATGAGACCTGAAAGATGACCTGTCATAATATTCTTCCATCCAAGTGGCTTTACTTTCTGGCAAGTTCTAAATAAACAAGTTTTTACTGTGCCTGAAAATTATTTCCAGCAAAAACTTGATACTCTACATCCAGATATCACAGAAAAATGAGTTCATGTCTTCTTTTTCTTCTTTTAATAGCAAACATGCTGTCATTTATGCACAGTCAATGTTCAAATAGCTGAGTGGCCACTTAGAGGTGTTTTGAGGCTGCAGTATTAACTGAGTTCAGTTGGACTTCTTAATGCTCAACCTTTTCCAGATGAAACCTTTATTAACACTTGTCAGTTTGGAGTCCTGGCAGTCCAGACAGTGACCTTTATTCCTCTGCTGTCTGAGACAGGGTTTATCACTCTGACAGAACCTAATTAAAATAGCAAAAAAAAAATAATCAGTGAGTGATGTCAGTGAGAGGCAGAGAACCAGAGCAAGAGCTTTTACTGGCCAGAGTACATCCGTAACTAGCTGCAGCTCTTCCCTTTTCTTCACTGATGGAGGGAATGTTATTTTGCCAGCCATTTTTCATTCTCAATGAGCAGGGATAATCTTTCTTAATCCCTTAGAGGGGTTTCTTCGCAAGATGTTCATTCTGAACTTTAAATCACATTTATGTAGAGCCAGATTCTGTCAGGCTCTTTCCTGCCAAATAGTAGCTTCCTGTCTTAAAAATCCAATGGTGAGTAAGGACAAGAATGAAGAGAAGTAGACTCAGTGATGGATCTTTAAGTAACAAATCCAACTATGTGAATTTTCACCTGCACTTACACAAAAAATGACCTAAACTTTTTCTTTTATTCTCAAATTCTTCCACTTAACCTGGATGAACATCAAGATCTGTGGTCTTTTTTTTAATGGGGGAGAAAAGCCTGAAAACTATACAGTTTTGTGTGTGTTCCTTTTCACAGGTTCAGCTCCTACCAAACTGGGAGTTTGTGGCCATCCCCATGCTATTAACATGAAAAGTTCAGTTACCTCTTTCAGCTGCTCTCTCAGTGATCCTGATTCTCACCAGAAATTTATATAATCAGTTAAATGATACACTGCCATCCTTGCCTTTCATCTAATAATTCTCCAACTGCAGCAAAATCAATGCTATTCCAGACAGATAAGTTTAGAGTCTTAAGGTCAGAATAATTCTTCCATTAGTTTATGCCAGACCATTTCACAAGAAGGGAATTCTCTGTGCTTTGCTCCTCTGTTAAGGTCTCTTCCTTAACAGAGTGAAGGTCCTTAAGGTCTCTTCCTTAACAGAGTGAAGAAGCTCCAGTGCATTACCTGTTTCTCATTTTCTGAAGTTCTTGGTGAATATCCATCCCTCTTGTTTCAGTCCTTTTTACTTTTGTTTATCTTATCTGTTTGTGAGATTAAGATTTGCTGGTTCTCATCAATTTTGCTGTTTACATCTTGAGAGGTAGGTTTATTAAGTGTCAGGGTTTTCAGGTCTGGCTTATTATTTTCAAGTAGAGCAAGGCTGACGTTGTAAAGTCATATTCTTTACTTGGCATGTTATAGTATTTCTTTTCTCATAAACCCTATCAGAGAGATTGTAAATTTTAATGTTTCCCTACAAGTTCCTGAAATATGGTGGTATTATCAGCTACCCCAGTTCTTCACTGTTGGGGACCTTTTTGTGCTGAATCTACATCATGTAGGCAGTTAAACAACCATAAAGAGGACACAAGAAAGCAAGGATCTTATAACACTTCAGTTCTTTAGAGAATCACTCTGACAAAAATATTGTTAAATCAATTCTGCAGTAAAAACCATGGATGCTCCTTATAAGTGTGACTTAAAAAAAGAGACGCAATAGAGTATCAACTTCAGTCATTTGATTCTATGCAGATATTGAAAATGAGGAAATCTAAAAGCAAATACCTGGTATCTCTCAAAGGCTTAGTTTATAAAGTAAAGGCAGTTACATGTGAAAAGTTTAGATTATTTTTACTCTATATTTCATTCAGTTTGTCATACAAGATGGATTCCTTTGTTATGGTGTTTGATTTGCATAAGCTTTCTCTTTCCTACTTATTGCTATAACTTTCCTACATTCATGCTACCTTTTCTTTCTCTTTCTTATTTTTTATATTGACTACAATTGCAATTGTGTTCTAAAGTATTTACAGGTACAAATCCTGATATCACATACTTGATAATATGGTTGCATATATGTAAGCTTCTCTCATTTCATGGTAATGTGGTTTTTCAATGTATTTTCTGGTTTTTTTCTACTAATACACCAGAGAGATGCTGGATTAGTTGATACTGATCCACTGGAGCTACACTGTTGAAGATTCTTTCCCAAAACAATAACTCTTCCTCACTTTGAAGAAGCCTGTTCATTGAGAGAGAGTTATGTGTTCAGATAGCTGGCTTGTTGGCTTGGACTTGTTACATCCTATACAAGCATCGTCAAGAACCTGACCTAGTATCCATATGAGCTCAGAAATTTCTGAAATAATAGTGAACTCTGGGAAATAACTGAGAGCAAGAGGAACTGAGGAGTTTTAACTTGGTGCTGGCTATTTCAGTGCATTTTGAAAAAGAAACCCTTCTCCATAATTGAATTAATAATCTAACCCTTTCATATTTTATTGATTGTAGTTGATGAAGGAGTTTCCCCTGCTCAGCATGTTCAACATCCACGAAAACCTGCTAGAGGCTTTGTTGGAACTGCAAGCATATGCAGATGTCCAGGCAGTCTTAGCAAAGTATGATGGTAAGTTCAAATATGTATTTGTATTTTCTCTATTTGTATCTTATCTATCTATACAAATAAATAGATGTATTTGTAGCATCTATCTAGGTGATACAGAAGAAATATATTTAAGTAAAACTCTTAAAATTTGGGAAACACTATAATTAAATTGATTGGCATGAGCTTCATACATGCCTGTACACAATCCTTTATCCAAAGATTAAATACTGTGCATTTTTTCTGTGCATTTTGCATGCTTAAATCATTGTACAGTGTGATGACACTCACTAGAAGCTCTTCTGTGCTTTCTTTGCTTTCTGTTGATTTTTAAAGAATGACTGTTTATGTTTTGCAGACTTTTTATTGCACGCTTTTCAAACCTTTTCTGAAGAAAAGATTATCAGTTCCCCCATAGACTTACCTGTGAATGTTGAATTAGTAGCATACAAGTGCTTTACAAACACTGATTTAACTTCATAGCAGTCTAGTGAGTAGCAGACTTTATGTCTTAAAGGGAAAACTTTGAAAGCTCAGAAGACTGGGTGAACTTTTTGTATTACTTTTTTGTTGTTTTTCAGTAAACATTGGTTTATGCAGCATTGCAACTCTTTTCATGTCCAAATCACAGCTGCTGTAGCTCTAGCTCTTTGAACTTGAATTCAAGACACAAGGATTTCAGAGATGCAGAGTGAGAATCACCAGCTGGAATACGTTGTTTAGTTTGAATTTACTGGGTTTTTCTTGTATTGTGTAAAAACTTGGTGATGATACCAGGAATCCAATCCAGCTGTAGAGCAGCCTTCATCAGCCTGCACCGTACCACTCTTCCTCCTCTTACTGTAGCCCCTGGCTTTCCCTGTAGCCACATTCCAAGTTCTGCATCAAGTGAATCAGCAACAGCTGACTGACAGCTGTCAGTTTCCTGTTGTGTTACTACACAGTCCTCATTCATCCTCAGAAAAGTGTCATTCTGTGCACTGGGTTAGGAGAGTTTATGAAAGGAATATTATGTAATGACATCACTAAAAATGAGATCCTAACCTGCATGTATCAAATAGCTGACTTAAGTGAAACCTATGTATCCTTAATTTTGATGTTTCTTAACTCTTTAGCCAGGTTGATCTTGTAGCCTTTAAAATGTTCTTAATTGCTAGCTCTTACTATCTCTGTCGTTCTGTGAACAAAGATTTTAAGGCTTGCAATATTTACAGTTTTGGAACTGTTGTATAAATGCCTACCAATATGGACACTGGAGCCTACATGCACAGTGCTTTGGGCACTCATAGATTCTTTTAAGGAATTGGCTGGTCCTCTGTCCCATTTGCTTACTGAATTGTCTTCACTTCTGCATCCTCAGTTCTAGCTTATAATTGCTCTCACCTCCTACCAGAGGCTGCTTGTTCAGCCAGTACCACTCATTCTCAGTTCCATTCTTCTGCATTTCCTAACCACGTATCCAAATCTTCTCTTCAGGGCAGTGGTGGTCATGATACATCTCCATCCACTTTACAGCTTCTGTCTTAATATCTTCTCCATCTACCCTTTTCTCTGTGGCTTCTGCCTCCTCTTCATTTGCCCTTCCTGGGTGCCAAAAAGCAGAACAGCAGCTCATGCAGGCAGAGGCCTCTCACTGCCAGCCCCAGTACTTGGGTCATCCCATGTAACCATGGCAAGGGGATGGTGCATGTTCATGGGATTACTAAGACCTGTACTTGTTGAGCAAAGAATCTTTGGAGAATATTGGCAAGAAAAATGCAGAAGCTCCCACTGAATATGTCCTAACTGCTTTCCTCTAATGCCTTATAAGTTAGGGAGTTAAGATAAATTTAAATGTGGCTCACAGTAGACCATTGGCTGGGTACTAACATGATCATCCTGCCAGATTTCAGACTCCTGCAGTAGACTGTGGCAGAGATGAGGCTATTTAAACAAAGATAAATACACAGCTGATTACAAGCAACGTTAGGGCTAATCACTGCTGCCAGTCCAGTCTGGAATGTTTTCAACTCATTTTGGAGCCAAGTCAAAATGTCACCCAGGCCCTTGAGTACTGCCATTCAGTAGCAGTAGTGACTCTGGGAGAGATCTTGGTTGTACTTAGTCTGATGGATGAAATTGGCAGTTGAAGTGGTAATGTTTGAGTCTTCCTAGTAGCTCCTTGTATTTCAGTAATTCCTGTGACACTGGCAGAGATGCTGATGCCATGTTAAAAAGCATGTGAATAGAAATGCCAGTTTTTATTCCTCAGGCATCACAGCATGTTGGCACCTTCTGGTCTTCAATGTAGTTATGAGGTAATAGTCCTGGGAAATAGCAGAACTGTGACAGAACAGGGTATTAAGCCATGCCTACTCAAATCTCAAGATTAAACTCCAGTGTAAGCTCTACTTTGGCATACTAAAGCAGTGATCCCTGATTTTAAACAATACCATGGTAGCACTTTGTCATGGAAGCTGATAAAACTTGAAGGTGTGTTTCATTTTCTCAGAAGCATATTACAGAGTCAGAAAAAATGAGACTTTTAAAAATAAAGCTCTTGCTTTGGCTGTTTGAACACGTGCAGTTTCAACTCACACTTTGGTATGGTGTGCATATGCACTAGGTATGCACAAGGACTCAGCAAACACAGGCTTAACCAGTATAACTCTTACAGTTCATGAGTCTCAGAAGGCCTGTCTCAGGGAGTCTCAGCTCATTTTAGAACTCATCAGCTTCATGTGTTGTAAGATTTATTGGAATATAAAACACTGAACTCATTTATGCTTTCCTATCTGCAGTTTCTGGTCCCACTCCACTGCTTTTTTTTTGACTAAGACCAAACCTGATTTATTGTATTTTGATAACATATGAACAAATTATTTCCTTAAGCAGTCTGCTCCCACCCTGTGCTAAAATGTTGGACCACATCATGTGAAACCTCAGCCTCTGCTAGCAGATGCACTGCTTTACCAAAAGTCATGTGTTAAACTGTGTTTATATTATGTACCTGGCAACAGAGCTGATGTCCATACTCATTATTCATGGAAAAAGGGTCTCATTAGTGGAACAGCATGCACTGTTGCTGAGCTACATCATTTTGGTTTCAGAGTTCAGTGTCTGTCAATAGAGTGAGGATGACCTAAATACTGTTGAATTCTGAAAATATTTTTGGCTCTGATTTAACACATATCTGTGTTATTTACAGCAGAAATAGTTATGGCTGGTGGAGTTGGTCTGCTTCTAGTGATGCTTAGAGCAACTGACTTATTAATTTTCCTGGGCAGACATTTGCTCTGAAATATATTAAGTGATAACCTAGGCACTGTGTGAAAACTCAGACTTTTCTGGCAATTAAAAGTCAGATTTTGAAAGAATGGATGCCTGTAGTCCTAGTAATGCAATGGTTCCTCTTTAATCCTGTCCTTGTTTTCATTTTTTAAAAGTACAGTGTTTTCCAGTGAGACTATGAGCCTTCTGGTTTGCAGGATGAACACCTTATATGGATTCTTCTCTCATATACCCCTTGGCAGAGAAGGAGAAAGACCATGTTTCCATGCCAGAGTCCCAAATACAGACTTCACTTGAGAAGATATTTTAGAGCAAAGAACACATAGAAAGAAAATGGGGTTTAAATACAGATCTCATTCCCCTCTACACTTTGACACTTCTTTATTTGTTAACAGCTTACTTAGCAGAATCCTACTTTAAATTAGTGTTATATCAAAATGCAGGCCTTAGAAGGAACACTTTAGAAACAGACTTCTTTTTCTTGGAATACTTTTAACTTAGTGAAATCCAGTTAACACAGAGAAATTACTTCTAAAATGTAGGGCTACCCTTTTCTCTGCCCCCTTCTGTCCAATTTCTTCTTGTCCTTACAGATTATGGATGTAAATTCTATTTTATATTGAAGGCAGTCCTTTTGTAGAGAGTTGCAGACTGACGAGGCAATTGCATGCATCCTTCAGTTACATTAGCTGTGGTCTCCAGGGGTTTTGTAGGTAGTTTCATTACTTGCCATGTTTGAATTTCGCAGTTTGGGGATATTCTACCTGGTGGAGCTAGCTCAGTAGGTGTTCTAAGTGCAAGGAAAAGTTTTCTTTAGGGTTAAAGGTACAGCAAGTGGCAGTATGGAAGCAGCCATTACCTCATACACACTATATTATAATCCTTTTGTTTCTTTGAAAGAGATATCTTAAGAAAAAGTTCCTCTAAGTTAAGGTTATACCAAAACCTAATCTACCTTCCCCAAGAGATGCAAATCAAGACCTCCAGTTTATGTAACAGTAATATCAAGAAAATAGTTTGTCATTGTTCCTATCACATCTTTTCCAGCTTCTGCTTGTAAGAATTCATTTCTTTCCTCCATATCAAAATCACTTGTCACTCCAGCTAGGTCTCAGTTCTGTGTCTGTTCATACCATGTGGTCTCTTTTTTTTTTTTTTGACATAGGATTCTGTGGGCATTTTTGTTTCTCCTATTTGTGCAAAAGCACAAAAAGACCACAGTAATTATACTAGCCTTGCTCTCTTTAACTTTCATTAGCAGAAATTACTCCTTCCCCTCCACAGGCATTTAGGAATGAACCCAGGTTACAGTGGCTGACACCTGCTTGGTAACTGATATGCACGTCAGCAAGAGTGGCATATGAAATGTTTGAAATCAGCAGTTGTAACTCTTTCCCTAACTCAACAGTGCAAGTTTTAGTTGTGGTCATGGCAAAATAAAGACTTCTTGTATGTGCTTAAATGGTCTTCCCGTTCTATCAGGGGGCCAAAATCCAGCCCTTAACAGAGTGGCTATGTGTGTTGGGTTGGGGTGTTTCCCACCACTGAGAAAGAATGCCAAAAGTACAGAAAACAGGAAATGGTTTTTGTAAGAACCATGTTCAGAGTTGTGCTCCTTCCAGCATGTTTTCTGCTATATTCTGTAGGGAAATGCAATCAGTGTTCTAATGGGATATTAGATGTTTTTGATACTGTTTTTCCCCTGATGTTCAGCTCATACTTTTCTTTAATGATTTCTATCACATTACTCTTGTTTTTAACCATTTGTATCAGCTTAATTCACTTTCTTTCTTAATGTTTGTTTATTTGTAGATGGCTGACTGCATCTCTCTTCTGTCATCACTGCTCCAGCCTGCACATATTTATTTGCTAAGAGTGCTTTCAGTCTTTTCCATAATCAATTCTTCCTACCACACATGGAAAATAGGGAATAATTTCTGATTAGTGACTTATATTTTTGCATTTATTAATGAATAAAGCAATTGCAACATGCGTGCCTCTTCATGTTTAGAGCCTTCTGATGACTTGGTAGGGGATGTTGTATCATTCCACCTCCTTGGTTTAGTTACTGTTTATAATAACAATAGATCCCCTGATCATTTTAGATGATATATAGCACACTCTGCATATCCGTAGCATCCTTCCATCAGGTCAGTCTCATAAGCAACTGCTTAAGAAGTAAATGAATAGTAAGAATTCACTTTTCCAACCCTCCCCATACCTGACTGGGGCTTATTGAAAGAAAAGGCTCATAAATTAAGTCTAAATTTTTGAATTCTGTTTAAAGATACTTTGCTTTAAAGATAATAAAGCAATAGGAAAGGAGAAGAGCCTTTTTCAGATTGACACATCAGTTCCTATTAGGCAAAAATGTCCTGATGAATTTGACAACAGAATAGCAGTCACATCTTTCAGCACATTGTGGGAGCTCCACAAGTAATCACAGGAGGATGGGAAACAGTGTATGTGGAGATATTTTTCCAGATGGCTCACAGAGCTTAACACAGTCATTTATTAAAACTTTGCTTTGGTTCCTGACAGAGCACATATCTCCTAGGGCTAGTTTGGACACGATTTTCTTGCTAAATTCAAGTTGTTACCACACATAATTGTTTATGCCTCTCTCTTAAATATGAGGGTGCAGTTTTGGACATGAAGCCTAAATTATATGAGGATTTTAAAGTATTGTAGTAATAGACCAGCATATAGCAGGACCAAATACTTATGGTCAAATATGAAGCAAACAAAAAGAAATACACTTTTGAAAGCAAGCAGGCATGGACCTGTTAGGGCTGTCTCAGTTGGACTAGATGATGTCCAGAGCTCACTTCCAGCTCCAACCAGTCTGTGACTCTGTGATGAACATGAACATTTGCATTGATTTCTTCCATTGCTAGGGGTCTATAAGTATTATCCCCAAACAAGTGCTGCTTGGAGCATAGTACTGGAAGAGGCCTCCTGGGTGAACCAGGGCCCCTGCTGGTGCATTCCCTGCATGATACTGCCCCTTCCATGAGCTGAGTAAGCTCCATCTTAGAATTAGTTGGTTTGTTTGCCCCACTATTCCACCTGGAAATCTGCCTCAGATGTTCACTTCACAGGAACTTTCTTTCAATCTCCAGCCTAAATTTAATTCTGAACTCTATATTCTTGTGCCAAGGTTGTCCTTTACCTAAGCAACCCTTCTCCTCTCCTGGTGTTCCATGTGGGTCTGCATAGGAAACAGTTGGATCTTCTCTCAGTCTTGATTTAGTTTGGTTTGATACAAAACAGTCCAATCATTCTGTTTGTTTTTGTTATTCTTGACCATGGGTGATCAGATTTAAACACAACATTGTTTGAGAAATCCCATTTCTTCTGCAGAAAGGACTCACGTGGTGGGTCTGAGCCTTACCTCATCTCACCACATTTCCCTTCCTTACAGATGCCAGCTGTTCATTGTGAATCATCTTGCAATCTATATGCACAGATGTTTCTAGCTCAGGCACACTAACTGCCTACTAAAAGATAGTGGTTTGGGATACTGTGTTTTGTTTTAATGTATTTAAAAGGCATTTCTGTTTACAGAAAATAACTTTTAACTCCTGATGTCAAGGAAAACTTGGTATATAGAGGGTTATTGAATGTGTTTAGAAATATTTTCTCTTCCTGTTATTGCCGATGTGCTCATGCCTGTGTCTGTAGCTGTTTTCGATTAGTGGAGTAATTAACATATCTATCATCCAAACTACTTTGCATGCTGTTGATTTTAATTACTTTAGTCACTACAGTTTTATGCTCCAGTGAAATTATAGTTGCAATATATTATAAGGAAGCCTCCAACAGGATATGTGCATCTCATACTTGAAGTGCAAGTGCATAAAAAGATATTAGGATTTAACGGGTAGCCTTTTCCAAATGCCTCAGTGATTCTGGCAATGTTTTCTGTCTAACAGAACAACCTTGTTCCTGGCTGCTTGGTTGTTAATAAGTGAAGGATGATGACTGCTGAGATACAACTTGTTTGTCCTCTTTAACTCCTTTTTGGAGCCCTGTATTGCAAGACACATGAGTTCAGTAAATAGCAAGTGTCTGTTAATCCTAAAGCAACCAAATTATCATGGTATTTTGTCTTTCTAATCAAGTTTAATAACAAACCAAGGGATAGATAGTTTCTTGGAACAAAAGTCAGATTAGCCACTCCTCACTTTTACAGTGAACTCACTTCAGTGCCTTGTGTTTGCTGTGCTGTATTTGCTGTTTGCTGTAAGAAATTACCAGCATGTGCAGAAGGGTTTGCAGATTCCAGCCTTTGGTGGGTTTGGTTTGTTGTGGTTTGGAGGTTTATTTGTGTAGCTGCAATCTTTAAATTTTTAATGCTGGATGATTCCAGTCACAATATGTGACTGCTGGGTAGATTATAGAATCACGGAATAACAGAACATGCTGAGTTGGAAGGGATCCACAAGGATCAGCAAGTCCAACTCTATGCCCTGCACAGGACATCTCCAAGGGTTTTTAATCCATGAGATTAAAAATGTGAAAGTCATTTCTCTGTGACAGAACAAATATATCAGGCCAGTCTGTTAAGCAGTATTTCACTCTACCTTTTGAATGCTTTGTGCCAATTTGCTGGTAGAAAACATGTATAAACTAAGGTAACTAATGGGTTAAGTCAGGTTTATGGTTCCTGTGTGTCTCTGGAACAGGATAAAATGGCCAGAGAGTATCTGGTGAATGTGTGTTTTCTTAATAGGCAAAACACCTTGTTTTACTGCTGATCTTCAATCAATCTACTGGTTGGTTGGTTGCAAGTCAAATCCATTATTACTTGAATAGCTGTCTTAACCTGTATAGCTGCCACATACTCATATTAGACAACTGCTTCTCAGTGCAAACATGAAGAGTGAGTAAGATAGCCCTCAGCTATTACTTAGATAATTTGTGAACTATGGAAAAATTCAGGTATGCCAAGTTATCTATATATTATGTGTGGAGTAATGAATTCTTTCATTATGTCTCTATCATGTCACTCTTTGAATTAGTTCTCTAATGAACCCAGTTGCTGTTTAAACAGCAGTTCCAGAGGCCATTGACACACATTTTAAAGCCTGTATATCAGGTACAAATTTAAAATTCGTGTGATGTGGCAGCATAAGTCCCTAGAAGAGAAAGTATTCTGAGTCTGCCTACTAATTTTGCGTATGTCATGCTCTTAAATATTAATCAAACACTTTTCTTTCTGCACACTTTTAAGTTTTCAAATGTTTACTTTTTTCCTTTTTTTCCAACAGATATAAGTTTACCGAAATCAGCAACAATATGTTACACAGCTGCATTGCTCAAAGCCAGAGCTGTCTCTGACAAGTAAGTGCTTAAGAACCACTGTCCAGCAAAATTCCTGATTCAATGTAAGATTTTTCTTAGCTGAGCCCACACCCTAACAATCTGCTGGTTTAGCTGGAAAATTAAGACCTGTGGTAAATTGATAAAATTACTTTATATATAAAAAATTTGTAGTGATCAAACATTGCACTTCAGATACTAATGAAGAAGAAAAGAAGACAAATAGCATAAATTCACTTCTTGTTTCAGTTTTTATATATACTGTCTGGGTGAGCTTTGGCTTCCTAGGTAGTATAGTGAAGATGTGACTGAAAAGGGTTGTGTGGCTGAACCTCTTCAACTTTGTGTAAACTTGACCACAAAAAGGTAATAATTAAATGTGGATGCACTGGTAACAATGTCATTTTACAAGTGCTGTCAGAAGACTGCTCATCTAATTAAATAGTGGCAGGTGGATTTAGCATTATTATGTCAGGGGTTCTGAGAGGTAGATGACGTTCATATTTTTAGAGACACAAATATTTATGTTTTTCCCTTGGGTCTCAACCTTCCAAGGTGCTGAGCACATCTATTTGATGCCTGTGGACTTGAGAGCACTGGCCCACCCTGAAAGGGTGCTCAGTTCCTTGTGAGATGGGGCTCAAAAATCCCCATTCTGCTCTCAGATGCTTTCCCACAAATCCCAAGCAGAGTTGTGTCTGTGCACCTGAGGGTCGAATGCCCCCTAAAGTTGAAAAGCAAGTGGAGTGGAAAGCCATTTTCTTGACTGAAATCCTGAGAGTTTTTGCTTTTAAAGTGTATGTACACATGAAGATCTAAGTAATTTTCTTTCATTCTTTTTATCCTGTAGATCGCCAGTACCTACTGCAACATCTTTCCTCCCTACACAGCGACTCCAGCTTGGGAGGGCAGGGCTAAGGTTGTCACAGCTTTCCCTGTGGTGTCTGCCTGCCAAGTACAGCTCTGGAGTTAGCCGTGGGGTGTGAGGTGAGAAAGAGATTGCATGGTCTGGTTTTTAATTCACTGGGGCAGATGATTTGCCCACAGTTTGGGCATGCTACCCTCAATGGTGCTGCAGCCAGTAGACCACCTGCTACTGCTGCTGCATCGTGCTTCCATCCCAACCTGACCCAGGGGCATTGGGTTGGTAACCTTCCTAAAACTTCCCCAAACCTGTTTTTAATAGAAACCCTCCAACAATAATTTGGCATTGGTTTTTTGGGGGTTTTTTTGGTCTTGTTTTTTTTTCTTTTCTTTTTTTTTCTATGCAACTGCAGCCTTGAATATGCCCCTAGTAAGGTACCTACAGCAAATTTAGATTAGTGACAGAGAAGGGACTGTTTGAACTGACTTTCTACCATGATTAGATAAAAACATGCTTTCTGCTTCTGCTGGGATTTTCATTGGCCTTGATGTAATAGACCACTCAGAGTTTCCACTTGCTATGGAAGTTTGGAGAGCATAGGAAAATTACTCAGTTTGGTTACATGGGCCCATGTTCTAGATTACTTTTCTGGCTTTTTCTTACTAGCATTTCTGACCTAATGTGTTTGTTTCCTTGCTTTTGCAGATTTTCTCCAGAGGCTGCCTCAAGGCGAGGGCTGAGTACTGCAGAGATGAATGCAGTAGAAGCTATTCACAGAGCAGTAGAATTTAATCCACATGTGCCAAAAGTGAGTACTGAGAAAACATTGTTGTAGCTCTAATGCTGCTGAGGATATAACTCCTGCTTTTTGTGCTAGAATAATGAGTGATATTGTGGAAAAGAGAGCAAACAATGGCAAGGGAAAGAAGCCAATCGTATGCACAGTTTTTTGTTTACAATGTTGCTTTCAGGACTGTGCAACTTGAAATTTTAGCTGAAGTGGATTGCACCAAATTCTGTGTTGCAGGCAGACCATGCATAAAAATAGATTATTATTTGCAAAATAGTCATTAAAGATCTTCTAGTTCAAAGTAGCATATTTTATTTGTTTTGATGATTATATGTAAGAATATGTTTTTGGCATGCTGTACAAAAGAACCTATCTTTGGAGTTCATGGTGTGTTTCATATAAGTTACATTAGTAATTCCTTATGCAGCAACCTGTCATTAAGTTCTGAGAATGCAAAGCTCAGAGATGAAGAATTGCTGAGAACTACAAAGTAAAAAAAATGGATTTATGTTCTAATTTCCATACCTGCTCTCTGGGGTTTGTATCTCAGCAATAAGAATGTTGCCAAGAGGTTGCTAAAGGCTAAAGGAGGGTGGTTTTTGGCCATTGGACCTTTCTGGCCTCTGAAATTCACCCCACAAACCTTTGGGCTGCTATTACTCTTTGAAAGTAAGCAGCAGAAAACTGGGATGTGTTAATGTAGGGAGCCTATTCATTAGGTACAGTTGAACACCAAGTCTGGTCAAGAGAAACCCATACCCTCTTCCCTGTGTACACATGGGTTGCAGAAAGTTAATTCTCATGCATTGCAGGAATTAAATGTTTTCTCTGTGAGCTTTGTCTGTTGTGCCAACCACTAAATAGCGTGGTGTAGCTGTCTGAAAGTTAGGCTGCTTGCTTAATAAAATCATCTAGATTTCTTCTACAGGCAGTGGAAAGAATGAACTGTCTTAGATAGTTCTTTAGACAGACTTTTCCTCCTCAATGTGTCTACATTGACTATGAAAAGAACAACTCTTTTCCAGTGAAAGCCTGATTTTTATACAACAAAGTCTAGGTGAGATGAGTCCTTTTGTATTATTAGCTGAGCTTCTATTTTTGTGCCGTACTATAAAATGAAAATATTAAATAAAGCTTGATTCCAGGCCTTCTCTGTTTACTTTCTTCTGTGCAAATTGTTCTTGCAACAACACAACCATTGGTATTTCTCTTCTGCCCAGTTGCTCATTTAATTCTCTAGCCCAGTCCTTTTCTGGGTGAACCTTTCTAAATGTTCTACTGAAGCCCAGTTAGAGATCCTGCCAAGGAAAAATACCAGGTTAGGCTGTCATGAGCAGCCCTTGGGAGCCTGTTCCATTTTCCTCGCTTATCTCCGTTCTTTTGATAATTGTTTCCATCATAATCTCTTTTAACAGCTTGCATGCTAACACTCCCATATTAACACACAGTGTTTCCATCCTCTTTAAATGAATGGCTTTGCATTTATGTCTCTCATCAGTTACTCTGAGAGGGGATTTTTTTGCTTTAGGTCAGTTTGCTAGTCTGGCTGTGTCTGGGAATGGTGTATTCACTGTTCAGGGACAGAGGTGGTTGGTGCACTGGCCTCCACTCCTGTGCTTGCTCCTCTTCCATCCTGCTACTGTCTCCAGGCTCTGCACTGCCGTGAGATTGAGGCCAAGTCTTCATTTACTACCTTTTTGCTTTTTCTATTTCTGTTTATACTTCAGACCTTGATGTTCTTTGGTTTGACCTCCTTCTCAAAATACACGTTACTGTAACTTGTGGCATTTGTTCCATAACCTTTGCGCTTCCAGACCTCCGAGATCCTGCTTTTCTTGTAGATCAGTACTTTAATTTATCCTTTATGACCTCCTTCTTACTAGCCAGCTTCTGGTTAGGTGGCTGTTCAATAAAAGGCTGAATTTCCTCTCTGACAAGTATGCCCGTGTGTCAAATGCAGATTCTATATTATTTTCTCTGCTCTTGATTTAAAGAAATTCCAGTCCTCTTCTTCCTTAAGTTCATGTTGTTAATTGATTCCCTCTGTTTTTCAAAGTCTGACACTCTGAAATTGAGAACCTTTTTGAAGCATAAATTACCAGGATAACAAGGTAGTAATAGGAGCAGACTCCAGAGGTTCTTTTAGTTCATATTTTAACATTAAAACAGAATAGCCTAATACAGGTTAATATATATGGCAGTGCTGATTTCACACTCATTCCTTCTGCTATTAGCTAAGGGATATTAAGGTGTGAAACTACGTTTTTGGTTATAATTTTACGCAGTGTGGATATTACACCGCAATTTCCACTCAGTTGTAAATGAAGTCATATCCCATTTGCTTTTAATGAAATGGGGATAAGTTTTAGCAAGCAGCATCACAAGAAATGTAACAGGGACACAAAACTAATGTGTGTTCAGAGCTTCTCTAGGATTTAAACATTAATGAGTCTTTTGTTCAGAGTGAGGAAGGAATAAACTACAAATGTGACAAATTATTTAACGTACTGCACAGAAGTTTAGGAGTTGAACAGAGAGGGTTGTATTGCCACCAAAACTGTGATTCCAGAGGGGTTTGTAGGTACATACTATATCATGAAGACTACACAATTTGTGGAGTGGTTGGGAAAAAGGTATATATATTATATATATACACAGACACATGTCTTCATCAATTTTATTTGTATGTGTTTGGGGCTTCCCTACTTGTGTGGAACAGGACTATGAAAAGCTAATTCTGATAAGCTACCACAGCCATCTCTGGGACAGTTCTCAGTTGTAGAACACCCTTCCTGAACTGTTTTGCAAGAGCTCTTTCCCTTCATTCAGACTCCTCATGAATAGCACTCCCCTCCTTTCTGTGATGTATGAGACCAGAGGTACTCTTTAAAGAGAAAAGAAATGACGGTCCGTATATCTGATTGCTAAAAGTGAGTCAGAAGTATGTCCTACACACAGCTGTATGGGTTTGGTATATAAGCCAGGAGCTGAGTTGATTTGAAAAGGGTCTCTACTGAAGTATGCTGCATTTCAATCAGACAGCTTAAATATTGATATTGCTTTGACAAATGCCAATTTTGTCTATAAACAGTCTCTTAAAAGGATGTAAAAAACCATTGACTTAAACACTTTTAAAGATTCATCTGTTCTCTATTGCGTCCCTTCTCATTTTTTTCTTATTTATTTTGATTTTCTTTAGTAAGAACTGTGTCTGTCCTTATGCTTGTGTGGTTTCTAGTAAGTTGTAGTTGCTAATAGAAACAAATAATGCAAACAAATTCATAGACCAGATGGGAAATTAATCTGTTCCACACACCCCATGATATTACAGAGAAACTATTTGAGATATGTTTGAGAGAGTTTTTAACTCTTCAGTGAGACAGGGATTTGTTGTTGTATTTCCAGCAAAAAAGGCCAAACTTCTTAATTACCATCAATTTAAATGAGAATTTGAAGGGTGACCTACAAGTGGCTTCACTGGGCATGTAGAAACCAGTATTTTGGAACTTTCTTAAGCTTTTGGCTGTTCATCCCACTGGGAGGAGGAGAGTTCCTGCTCAAACAATGTTAAATTCTCATATTCTGGCCTGGAGGGGTGCTGACACAGGTGCAGGAGTGACTGTTGCCTATTTGCGACCTGAGCTGTAATTTCAGAGTCGAATTGCACAATTGAGGAAAAGAAGGAAACCTGCCTGAGTTAGGTTGATTTATTTTATAAAAGGTCACTGAAGTATTGTGGAATGCTAAAAGCACTCCCAGCAGAAGAGAATTAGGAGCCAGAGAGCTGTCAATATTGTGAAATAAATAATGTATACTCAATTGATTTAAGCAAGAGAAGTATAAATTCCACCCTGTTGCACTTCATGTATACAAGGTCCATTGTCATTCTCCAAATGCTCATTAAAAGACATCCCTGTATGTGTGCAGAATGGCTGCAGCTGAGCTGTACCTGTCACAGTGTCGTGTAACTGGCCCAGAAGCCCTCTATAGAAGCACATGAAAACTGCTGTTACAGTTGTTGTAACTCCCAAATACAGGTCTTTGACAAAAAGGGTTAGGTAAGAGGGAGAGAAGAGAGAGATCAAAAAAAGCAAAGAAAAAAGACAACCCCCAAAAAAATTCCAAGCCAGAACAATGCAGTGGCAAAGGGCAAATTGAGCTATCTCATGATGGCAGAAATCATTGTGCAGCTCCAGTATTTGCTTCTAACTTCATTGAGGCTGAGAATCATTCAGATCAGAGAAAATGCTAGAGCTGGAAAGGACCCACAAGGATCATCAAGTCCAGCTCCCAGCCCTGCACCAGCACCATCCCCAAGAGCCATACCGTGTGCCCAAGAGCACTGTCCAAAAGATTCTGTTGTCAGGCTTGGTGCTGTGACCGCTTCACTGGGGAGCTTGTTCCAGTGCTCAGCACAAGTCCTGTCACTGGCCACAAGCCATCATTCTGGCTGAAATTTTCTAGGCTGTTTGTTTCTGAGCTGGTTCATTTTTTAAAGGAATATGATAAACCCAGATGGTGACAGCATTCTATTTCTTGTTCTAGTTAAACTTCTTCACTTGTTCCTGAAAAACAAATGCAGTTGGGGATGTGTTGGTCTTACCGTCTAGATTTCCTCCATGAATGCCTAGCTCTTAGCTAGGTTTCTTATTTAGCTTGTTGTTTGGTTCTCCCTCTTAAGTGGAACCATGCTTGGGTTCAGAGCTCGTCCCTTTGTGTTCAAAGGACTGATAAGGTATTGAAGTTTTATTACTTAAATTGTGAAGGTTGTAGTTCAATCTGAGTGGATGCCAGTGATCAGGAGTTAGAGTTAACAGGGAGTCTGTCAAGAGATGTAGGTTACTAGTGTGAATTTTAGTGGTGTGATTGGATTTTGTGTCCCTATTAGTTCTGTGACAACAAGGGCTGTGTTCTGGAATAAGGCCTTTGGAGATTTTGAGATAGGAATAGTCAGATTCCCACTCTGAAGTCTTTGGTGGCTGAAGAGAAGACTGCACCTGTCTGGTATAGCAGTACCCTTGATGAAGCGCAATAGCAGCCTCTTGGAAACTACAGTCAGGTGTCTTTAGCTGATTTTTTTTCCAAGAGCTGGAGATGTTTGTTGCATACAGTGGTCCATCAGGACTGTAGTTCACACATCATATGGGCAGCATGAGGACTGCTGCTCATTGGGTGGTTTTCAAAAAAAGATTTTTAAATTTTTTATTGGAATTTGTCTGCTTGTCCAGTATGAAAGGTTTCAGGGGGACTGTGTTGGTTTCACAGACAACCTGCTAGAAACCCAGCAGGTTGCTGGGACTCAGTCCTGCCTCTGAAAGGTCTGGGACCAGTAGCCTGCAGTTAGCATAAAATGGGGCTGCCCTTGGCTATGCTGTCTCCAGGCAGACCCTTAGCCCTGCCAGCAAAACCTCCAGGAACCCAAATGCCCTCTGGGCTCTTGAACTCTCCTTGAAAATACAGTCACCAATGGATATGATATTCTAGGACATCAAGACGATCCTAATTCTCATGGACAGTCAGTCATACCTCTCCTTCCATAATAATCAAGCCCTACTAACAGCTGGGTAGCTTTTTGGTGCCCTTTACTAATGTTCAGAGAAGTTAAGTAGGTGAAGGCCTTCAACTGCTGTCTCCCAGAGCCGTTTCTTTGTGTACTTGAGAAATTGGATCTTTTTTGTTTTGGAAAGTGCCTGATGAGAACTGTACAAAGTGTTCCAGACAGGGTCTCTCTGGGGCTATGTACAGTCAGTGTTCCTGCTGGAAATGCCTCCAGAATAAATTAATTGATAGTTTGTATGCCCAAAAGGTGTGGTTGACATTTATGCATAAAATAAAAACAATTATGAGTCACAATTAGTCTTGAGCTGCCTATCAACTCTATGTGTGGGTCTTCTTGAATATTGCCAAACCAGGTTATGGATTTTTTTGTTTGGGAAGGTAGCTGTGACAGAGTAATGAGGGAGGAGTGGTTCACATTTTTGAACTGAAGCATTTTTAGTTTCTTTCTGAAACAGAAAAATGCAGACCAAAAAGTCAACATAACTGAGTGAGGACTAAGCTTGATTTGAAAGTGTCAAGGTATATCCTTCCATCTGGTATATCCAGTTGATTTCTTTTTAATTGCTGATAACAAACAATATGTAAGAATCAACACATTTTACTCTTAATGCTCCTAGAAATATGACAATTCTTCCTGTTTTTTCTTTCCCGACAAATAGTGATGTGTCATTGGGTTTGTTTATGTTTTTTCCTTTGGTTGAAATATTTGAATATTGAGAACTTACTTTCTCATTTAATTTTGCAGAAAATATGGAAATAAGAGTTATGTTCTAAATTAATAAAACAGGTAGAAACCTGCAGCTCTTGCAGCTGTATTCCATTCTGCTCAACAGGTGTCGTATGTGTTTTTAAAAGGGTGAGGCATTCATTAGGGCAGTGAATGTTTGCTGTATCTGTGCAAAGCCTGGCAGCTCCCTCTCTCTTGTCAGCTTTTTATTCTGTTCCTTCTGTCACCCTTAATCCCCTGGACTGCCTACTGAATTGCAGCTTCCTCCATTAACCCATCTGCTCTGCAGCTCTCTCAGATTTTTCTGAAAGGCAGTTATCACACTCATCTACTCCCACTGCTAATTCAGTTTCTCCTCCTTTAATTCTGTTAACTGCATCAGAAATGTGATTTCTCTCTCCTCTTTGAAGTATTTATCTATTTCCCAGGGTTTAGAGTTTTCTGTTTTGATCATGAGCTCTCCTTATCTTTTACCTGCTTGACAGCTCCTTCAGACAAAGCGGTGACAAACTAGGACTTCCTCCATGACACCGTGCCACTGGTGCTCATTTCCCTCTGCCCTTTTCTCTTCCTTTCCACAAGGCTGACTTTCAATCCCCATTTTTTTCTTTTGCCTTCTTTTCTGCACCCGCACATCCTGTTCACAGAAGTCAGCATTTATCAGGAGTTGTGCAGGGCTGACATCACCCACGCCTCCCTTTCACCTCCCGTGCCAGGTTGCCTCCTCATGGGTGCCTGCATGGGAAGCTGTCAGTGCCCAGGTCTGCAGTCCTCCTCCTTGCAGACTGGGCTGTAGCCCAGGGTGAAATGGAGGGGCTGCACACTCCCTCCTTTGCCAGTGATTAGCCATAACTTTTCTTTCCCAGCCTTGTGCTGGGGCCTGACTCATGTGCTGCCTTTTGTGTTAACTTAAGAGTCTGATGGGGAGAACATTTGATCTTGGGCATCCTGGAAGACAGCGAGTTTTCCTGTGCTGTGGAAGAGCAGTCAGCACACAGCTGGGAAATGTTATGCTCCTCAGGAGAACTGACAAACGGGAGCTGATTCAGCAGCCTGTTTTCTGTCTGATACTCCTTTTCCTGTAAAGGATGCCATCAAGGGGCATGTAATGAGGGGTATATCTTTCCCCTCTGCTGTTGCTTTCCCTTCCACTGACTGGACTGTGGACCAGTGGTGAGATGTCTGCTGAGCTGGTGTGAGGTGTCTGTACAGTTAACTGTTAGTCTAGTTCATGGACTGAGGAGGGAGGAAAAACCACCTGCTTGAATAATGTCTGAGACCTCTGTCTTCTCCTGTGACATGAACCCTCTCAGTGTTTCATCTGCTTCTGCTGGGGGGGAAGCCAGTTATGGGGAAATTTCCTGTGAAACTTGCTTGTGGGTTTAGTCAGTGGTACTTTCAATTATAGTAACACATTAGACAACTATTTCAAGTAGTAAGCTTAAAGTTCCTATTCTTTTACCCCCACCCCGGGAAATCAGGCATTTGTTACATTTTGTAACATTTTTAGTTTGTCACTTGTTATTAGCTACTTAGGTGGCTGCTAATCTGGCATGTTCATAGTCCTAGCAACCAGTTAATGGTAACGCAGTAAATGCAGCAACCTGTGTGCAAGCCATGAGTGCTGTTTCCTTATAGAAGGACTTCGTAAATCAAAACACTTAAAGTCTTCTTCATTTTAAAATAAACACTTTTATTTAAAAAGGTCTTGTAATTAAATTCCATTTTCTGCTGTGGGCCCTTTTTTAAATCTCCTTCAATAAGAGAGATGTTTCATTTTGAATTTCTCTGTAGTCCCCATACCACTGCTGAAGAGCAGGATCATCTGACAGCATATCTTAGTCTTTGGGAAGAATTCAATAGTTGTCTTCAAGTGCAGTTGGTGATGTTACACATTTGATGAAACACTTGTGAGAGAAAGTACTTTAGGGAAATAGACCTTTCAGTGTACATTACAGAATTGCAGTCAGCTTTCTGTGTTTTATATTACCCCTGCAATAATTGTGCTCTGCTTTTTTATTTCAGTATCTACTAGAAATGAAAAGCCTAATTCTGCCCCCTGAACATATTCTGAAGAGAGGGGACAGTGAAGCAATAGCATATGCTTTCTTTCATCTTCAACACTGGAAAAGAGTAGAGGGGGCATTGAACCTCTTACACTGTACATGGGAAGGCAGTAAGTAATCCTCTTTCTTACAAAGGAGCTAATCAAATATTTTTATTGAATGTCATGAAAAAAATAATAGTTTTTTTGTGAAGTATAGTATGTGAGAATTTTCGACACTGGTTACATCTTCACCAGCATTGAAATATTTTAAATTTGAACTGAAAATACAAACTTAATTTAATGAGAAAAAGGAGTTTGAAGTCTTGTATTGTGTTTGCTGTGTAATACTGAACAAAATTTCCCAACTTCTTTGAGACACATTTTCTTGCTCATGGATGAGGGGATAATAATTTACCTTCTTTCATTCTAGGGTTGTAGAGATTTGTTTGTCATTGTTTCAAAGAAAAGTTTCAAACTGAGAGTATGTCCACATTGTACATAAACAAAAAATACTTTGCAATAAGGGTGATGAGGCACTGGAACGGGTTGCCCAGAGAAGCTGTGGATGTGCTATCCCTCCAAATGCTCAAGACCAGGCTGGATGGAGCTTCAAGCAGCTTGGTCTAGTGAAAGGTGTCCCTGTTCATGGCAGTGGAGTTGGAACTAGATAACCTTTAAAGGTCTCTTCCAACCCACACCATTTTGTGATTCTGGGAGTGCTTTGATATTTGGATATTATGAGTGTGCCTGATAGACAGTTAGATAGACATAATAATGTGTAATGTAAAGCAATACTGTACTTTATGACTTTTTTAAAACTTGCAAACTGGAGTGAATCCAGTGAAGGACTACTGGGATGCATAGGGGACTGGAATATGTGATGTAGGACAAAATGCTGAGGAACTCGATTTTGTTCAGCTTGGAGAAGACTTATGGTGGATAAAGAGATGATCCAGTTGCTGTCTTCTGCCATGCAACAGGGAGGTGATATGGAAGAGAGAGTCATAGTCTTCACAGAATGGCCCAGCATAAAGAGAAGAAGCAATACACAGAAGTTCAAACAAGAGAAATTTAATCCACACCTAAGAAACATATTTTCACAGTGAGAGTGGTGGTGCATTGTAACAGGTTGCTGATAGGCTGTGGGACCTCCAGCCCCAGAGATGTTCCAAGCTCAGCTTGACATAGTTCTAAGCAATCCAACCTAACTTGGCAATGACCCTGCTTTGAGTGGGAGGTTGGAGTATATGACCTCCAAAGGTTGCACACTAACCTTTTAATATATCTCATCCTGTCTCTGAGATGTGTTTTTTACCAGGTTTCAGAGAATTTAAAAGTACAATTTATAATCAGCCTTTTTGGACTTTTTTTCAGATGCAGGTTTTTCCTTTATGTAATCTAGTTCTCCTTTTCTGCTCTACTTTATTCTGTTCTTTTTCATCCTCTCCATATGTTATTATACCAACTTCTTTGTGTGTGTTTCATCGGTTTTTGTCCTCATTTAGATTTGATATAAAAGATATTTTGTTACCATGGTAATTCCTATAGGAATGTACTTGATACCTTAGATGTAAAAGTGACTTACTATCTCAGTTACTATATGAAATGAACTTGCCTAATTTGCAGGGCAGGCTCCCTGAGGATGCACTGGTTTTATTTCTAGGTGTGCAGAACACCTTGCTCAGTAATCCATACCAGTGCTGCCTGGGGTTTGTTCTGCTGCACTGTTCTGTGTCACATCTGCTAGCTCTTCTCCCATCATTTCTCCCAGCTTATTATTTTCTCTGTCATAGGTTCATTCTCAATGGCTTATTTTCAGTGGTTCGCTTTTACGTGGTGTTCCTTCTCTTCTGGATTATTGCAGAAGTCCTTTAGCCCAGGGTTCATTATTTCACCTGTACAAAGCAGTATTTTGCAGGGAATCCTGAACAGATCTTCTTTTGCTTTGTCAGGCTGGGGAGCCCCTACAGGGTTTTATACCAGGACCAGCTTTTGGCACAGGAGTCTGGCTACCCTGCAGTCTTCCTGCCACTTAGGAAATTGAGTCATCTGTGCCTGAAGGCAGCATAGAGCATTCTCATCTAACTACATTCCCCTTCTTATTATCTCCACATTCAGCAATCTGAACACGTACTTTATTAGCTAACAGCTGTATAATAGCCCGTAAAGATGTAAATGAGTATCATTGCATAAATTCTGCAAAAAAATGCATAATTCATTTTGTACAGTGATTTCAGAAAAAATACGAATAGTGCACAGTCTTCAAAAATCTTGTTCAAATTTTGCTCACACATGAAGACAACAACGGGTTTCAATTATTTCAGTGTCTAGTCCGATAAATATAATGTTTGGTCTATATCTTGGCATCTCTGCATAACTGTAAGTGAAAACCAGTGAGGACATGACAGAGAAATTAAATGTCATTAAATACTAGTTTTAACCAACAGTCTACATATAATACATGGCCAGTTGCCCTTGCTTTCTTTCTAGGTGTTTGTAGGTATTTTATTCGTAGTGCAGCTATAAAAGCCCAAGTGCCACCACTGTGTCTGGGCCAGGCTCTCTGTACAGAAGGTCTGTAGTTTCAAGTGTAACCAAGTTTCAAAAGTGTCCAAGGTGATGGTTTGTCACTGGTGGTTTCTAAACGTGTGTCAAAATTCCTGCTGTTTGCATGAAGAAGGGTAACCTTGGGGTTCCCAAACCCTGCAGTTGCTCTTGCAGCAAGTACGTGGGTGAGTGGCAAACTGCCTCTGTGCTACCTGAGTCAATTAATGTAAAATAGGATCAGATAATAACATAGGCATAAGGCAGAGAAATACCTACTTAGACACAGACTGGTCCAGATGAACCAGAGCACTTCCTTGCTAAATAAAGCTGTTTTGCTGTAAATATTCCATAGTTGGTATAATGTCAAGGATGACTGCTTAAATTCAGTAAAATCTATCCAGACATTTTTCACTTGTTTTGTAAAAGAAACATCTTTACCTCCCATTTTATTTTCATTAAAATCTTAATGTCACTGTGGCTTAGGGTAAGGCAGAAGAGCCTTGATTGTCTGTTTCAATATTAAGCCAAATTGGAAGGAAAAACTTGTGTTAGGGATTTTGAAGAAATGAGCATTGAACATCATTCCACATATGTTTTTGTACAGATACTCAAGTTTGTTGCATGTTAAGATCATACACAGCCTGGATTTTTGTATTGGTACTTGGCTTTTTGGGTTGCTGTGGAGAGGGGTGGTTAACACTGAAAGAGCATTACAGCCCAGGTTGGTTTACAGTCTCAGGATCTCTGCCTTCTTTACTATTGCTTTAAATGGAGCAATCAAGAAAAAATAAAATAATATAATTTCACAAAAAAATACATCTAATATAATTTCAAATGCAGTGTGCACAGCTGAAAATATTGGGGGATTGTGTAATTAAACCAGTTCTTAAGTTGCCCTGTGAGCAAAAGATAATGGAGTATTATTGTGTGGCAGTGGGCTGTACCTAACAACTAAAGTGTACAGTGCTTCTAGGACATCTGGGGAAAATATTGCTTCAGTGACTGATGTTCATAGGAGTAGTGAGAATAACACGTTGATGACATTTTAATAGTGAAAATAATATATAGGATAATGGAAAAGGATGCCTTGATTGCAAAGCTGTATTTCAGTCAAGTATTCTGATGTTTCCATAAACCACACTCAGATGGCCTATGACATCAGCACCATCAAGATTTAGTAATCCACTTCCCTCCCTCTCTGTTATTATTTGCAATTTTAAAAAATCATAAGATTAAGTATTATTTAATCCATGACCTGAAGATTTATATTGGAAACCTGACTTGATCCACTGCATTTAGAAAGAATGCATGAGAGGAACCTGGGTTTAATAATTTAGTATTAATCTTTGATTGCCAAATAGCAAATGAAAACATGACTGTGTTGGAAAACTGGTCCTCAGAGCTCATATCATCAGTGTTACCTGGCTTGCTGGAGTGTGATGGAAAAAAGAGTAGTGTATTTTTTCCATGAAAAACTTCTATTGTGCTTGATGCACAGAGACTGCGAGTGTTGGTCTGAATTTACAGGCTTGGCTGGTCATTTTTGTGGGCTATACCTGTTGTATCAGATACACTTCTTTACTCTGAAATTTTAAAATTCTGCAGCCTAAAAGCCTAAGACGAAATGTGTAAATTTGGGTATGAAATTGGAAGTATAATGAGCTTTGATTGTGCAAACATTTTTATATGTCCTTTTAATGTGGTCTCACCTGACATTTGTGAACATTGTCTCAAGAATAAAAATAATAGGAGTCTTTGTGATTAAAAGCTCAATGTAGATTTATCTTTTGGCATTTCATTAAACAATTTATATGCTGTTTGCAGCCAAATATAAATGTTTTGCCTATATTTGTTTTTCAGAATTGCAAGTATACTTAAGTATGACTGCCACACTCACAGTAACTTACGCACCATGTTTTCTTTTCAGCTTTCAGAATGATCCCCTATCCACTGGAAAAAGGACATCTTTTCTACCCTTACCCTATTTGTACAGAAACTGCAGATAGAGAACTACTACCATGTATGTTCAACCTGTTTCTTCTTACCATTGGCACCAGAGATTGGTTTACCTGAGTCTTGCAGCACTGATCTCCTTTGATGCCTTTTAAATTGAGTACACTGGATTAAAATAACCAGATTGACAGTGAGCCTCTGGAGCTTCAGTGATGGTTCAAGAGGCAGCTCCTCAGCATAGTTCATAACAATTAGCTGTATTTATTATTTTTGACAGCTTAAGGACAGGGAGAGAGATTACCAGTGAGATACAAATCAGTTAGATCTTGCTATTCTCTCTTGCCAAGACACTGATCTTTCATTTAGATTAACAACCCATAAAACCAACAGTGTCACAGCCTTGTTAATCTTTGGTAGACACACTAGCTCCTTAAATTCCAAGGCAAGATCCAACTTGCTTGCGGACAGCTGGATCATTAATGCAGCTAGTGCACATGACAGGTTGTGCTTACATTCTCCAAAAAGCAGTTTTAAACAGCAAGAAGGGGTTTTCTTCGTGTTATGGTGTGTGTACTGTTATGGAGAGATTGACATGAAGTCATCTCAGTCAATTTTATGTGGGTTTATGGTGTGTACTAGGAGAGTGCCAGCAGTGTTCCCAGATACGGCTATGAAGGGAGACCCAGCCCCCAAAAAGTGTTACAGTCCAAGCTAATGGGACTCATTGCAGTGCATGCAGTGAAGCACAAGAATGCAGAGGAAGAGCCAAAGCAGCCAGTCTTGCAGTTACACTTCATTCCCACATGTGTTCTCTCTGTTGGACTTTATGTGAGCACAAGTGGAACACACACAAGTTTGCAGAGTCAGGGCAAAGGAGGCAAATAAAAGTTGATCCAAGGAAGAAGATTCTTCTCTCACCTTCTCTCTCCTGAAGAAGGGATAAAGAGAAGTTTGTTCTGGAACAATTAAAATGAAGCCTGCTTCTGCTGGGAAAGCTGGTTGTGAGGGCATTTGCACCCTTTGTAGTCTTTCATTCAGAACCTCTCTGGTTTGGGCTGAAAAATGTGTTGCCTCTTTTTATAAGCCTACATGAGTAAACATTAGGTGAGAATAATGCCGTGAAAATCCACTCGTTGCAAGTCTCTCCTTCACAGCACATTCTTGCTGATATTACGCAGAAATCCTTGGCAACTGACAATATCTCCCCACCCCATTATAATCATCCTAATTATAACAACACCTCTCAGTGCTCTGCTCGGTTTACTCACAGGGATGCTGAGCTGAGGAGGGTGGAGTGTCGGGAGATTTAGGAATGACAAAGTCATGCAGAATAGCTCAGCCTTCTCTTTTTAGATGCAAAACGAATCGTTCTTGTCAAATGTTAGAAGCGAGGGACTCCTTAACAGCGTATGCAGACAGTGTGTTCTGCTCTGGCAGTTACAGGAAATGCCTTTCATTGCAAATTCTCCCGGGTTAGAGGAGGGAAGGGTTTAGCACAGAGACAGACACAGGTGGGTTACGGGGCTTTGGCGTACCTGTCCACACCCTTTAATTGTGTGTGTTTTATGGGAGAGTCAGCTGGAGTTATATTAGAACACAACAATCTGATAGGCTCTCCAAATTAAAAATATTAATTACAACACTTTTTTCCTGACTGGATAACAGACTGGAACAGCAGGTAGTAAAAAGGCAGTGCAAGAAAAACACAAGAGATCCTAGACTTATAAAACTCATGTTCTGGTATTTCTGATCTCTACATTTATTTTAAATCAAAGAGAAGTTGTAATCTATCTTGACTTTTGTTTTTTTTAACTGATCGAACTATCAGACTCACGAGTCATACATATTTTTAGTTTTTAATATTCTAATTTAAACTCTTATGAGTTCCTGCTTTTGGGTTTGAGAACTACTCCACTCTGGATGAATGCAGTCATGAATATTATCCTTCCGTGTTGCTGGATTAACCTGTGCTTATGTTGTCTGCAAGTACAATGAGATGAGAGCTGATCACTGAAGCAGAGAAGGCAGGCAAAATGGAAGAGTAATGTTTCATATATATGAATAGCCATAGGATTTGAGTATATGGGAAGCCTTGAGATTGGTCCTATATGAGAAAAAAATGTTTCAAAGTTTGCGTTTATCTTGACTGTAACTCTAAACTATAGACTGGAGTGAAACAGACAGGTAAGAGTCCACCTGACCTTTTGTCAACCCTGACAAATTTTCACCTTGAATCTGAGCTGCCATAAAAGTTTAAGGGACATATCCTTCTGGTAAAATATTCATTATCCTGTTCTAGCCCTTCCAGTCATCTCAGTGCTGCTTTTTCCAAAGTCCAGTGAAGGATTTTTCATACCAGAGCCAAGGAAATTATCTGTATTCCTATCCATGTATATTAACAAACATCCCCAAAATTGACTGTTCATTCAATTTCCAGGTTTTAAAATACATGCTCTTATGTCCTGCTTTCAGGATCATTTTTCTTGGCTCTGCAGATTAAACACTTAGAATTTACAGTTACAAAGGCTGTAGTTCTGCAGCCTGCTTTAACTGGTCCGCAGCAATGCTTCTGTATGGCTGGGATCTCTGCTCCTCCCAGGCACATGTTTCTGCACTGTCTCTGTATCTGCATTAGCAAACATGCAGCCATGGGGTTAGTTAAAGGTCTACATTTAAAAAATTGATGTTTATTTCTAAGTCTGTTTTCTGGAATTAGCTGTTGCACAGCTGACACAAGGAAGGCAAAAGTAACGTGTACATATCACCAGAGTAAACCAGAAATCTGATCTTTAGAGAGAATTACTTGGTGGAAACAACTGACACAACAATAATGTCCTTAGATGTTTCAGACCTTCCATGTTGTTCTTCCTTCAAAAGCACCTTTGTGTGTCTCTGGTTTAAACTATGTAAGAAGGTTGGTTTGGTTTTTGGTTGGTGTTGTGTTTTGATTTTTTTTCAATGTATAATGCATTCCCCATCTTGTATCTTTTTCTACAGCATTTCATGAAGTTTCAGTTTACCCCAAGAAGGAGCTTCCCTTCTTCATCCTCTTTACTGCTGGACTCTGTTCTTTCACAGCCATGCTCGCCCTCCTGACACATCAGTTCCCAGAGCTTATGGGGGTCTTTGCAAAAGCTGTGAGTATTCTCTGCTACTGCTCTCTTCTGGTAAATAAAGACACCAATGCAGGCAGAGCTGAGCAAAATACTGCCAGGTATTAAATATCTGCTTAGTCAGAAGCATCAGTCCATATCTGAGCAGGGGGACATATGCACAGTTGTCAAGGTTGCTAATCAGCATCAGCAAAAGACACTGCTGTTTGTCCTCTCTGGTTTATGTGGCTCTCTTGTTAGGTTAGATGTCTTGTGATTTTGCCAAAAAAAAAAAAAAGGTCTTGGTGGGAGAAGTGAATATCTGTGTTTTCATATATCATCCACCAAAATAAACAAGTAACAGTTTGCAGAACCTCTCTATTTTGTCACTGCTGCGATTTCCAATGCAATAGAAACTCTCAGAATGAGCAGAAATAGAGTGTACTGTTAACCAGGACAAATTCCTGTGTTTTTTTCCCCGAACAGTCCAGGAGGAAGTAGTCTCAGTATTTCCCTCATAACTTTTCTGAACTATATCCAGAGAAGTGTCTCCTAATTCTACTTTTTTAATCCACCAAGGATTAATAAATGTTGGAGGTTGAGGGGGAAGAGCCATGAATTATTCTAAACCAAATATTTTTCTTTGCAAAACCAAGAACATCACTGCTCCACGGTGCTAGGAGATGAAAAATCCACTAGCAGAAAAGCTTAGCATAGTAAAAAAAGTCTTTCTCCAATAAATACTGAATATCTTCCATTATAATATATTTTCTCAAATATATTTTTATCTGTTCTAGGTCTTGTTTTTCCAAACTGGCCTCCTAGCCTTGTTTTTAATGTCTTTGGTGCTTTTGATTTGGGGGTATAGGGAGTGGGGTGGAGGAGGCCAGGCTGAAAAGTTTTAGCAAATTCCAGATTTTCAGTACTTTTTCAAACCCCTTTGCAAATGGCAAGAGACTCCCTTTGCAGGTGAGCTGGGTCTTCTATTAACCCAGGCCTGTGAGTGATAGAGATCTGGTACAGCAACAGTTCTTGCAACAAGAATTTTCTTTCATTAGCTCTAGAAGACAGAAAGTAAGATTAGTTGTAGCAGAAGATACCTCTTCTATCAGCAAAAAGTGCTGAAACATACCTGAAATATTATTACTTTTTGTTTCTTGAGTGTGCACATAGGCGTTAGGTGGACAGAAAGTGTTTAAGTTGGGCATATGATCATAAACTTCACTGTAAAGCTTTCCTTATATTTGGTGATTGGGTTTTTTTCTGTTCCTTAGTTTCTGAACTTACAGAAATGCGTGACCCTTGTTTGGCTCTTTCAATCAAATCTTTAGTTTCCTGATACTGTCAGAGTTGCAGATCCCACATCTTTCCCTATTAGCCTTGTTCCTGTGTTTATCAGCCTTGTATCCTGAACAAAGAATATATGCTGGCAGCATAATGAGATTTTGTAGTTAGTTCTCCTGCCACAGGCAAGGAGTGCTGGAATCAGAGAAAATTGGTAGACTGTGTTCATGGGCTTTAATCACCTGGCTTCAGTTGCTAACTACAGGGAGAGATAATGGAAGTTACACCGGTGGCATGTTGGTGATTGTTTCTCCGTGGTTTGGGGCTTGCAGGTTCTAAAGCCATGTGGGGAGTAGAATCAGACCAGAAGGATCTATATCCCTGATATGTAAGTGCAGCTGCCACTGTACAATATTAAGATAGATATCCCAAGGCTCTGTATGGGGCAGTGCAGTTCTGCCTATCAAAGCAAGTAAAGTTTCTCATTAGTAAGCACAGAGAAGTAGAATTGAAATGTGAGCTACGTTATGTGTGTAAAGGTGGCAAGATTACTCAAGATCTTCAAACCTGTACAGATGAGTTACTATACCAGTTAACATGTATTATGGCTTGGTTCAGCTATATCTTCATCTTCATAAACCATGTAGCAGCTGAGCTTTTTTTGTGCACAGGGAAGACAGAATTTAAGATCCTGTGACATTGATTTCATAGCTCATAGAAGGGCTTTGATTCAGAAGGCTCATTTTTGTTGTCTTCGCTGGGAAGAGTGTCCCGGGTGCATGAGACTGAAGAAAATCATGGCAGACATCCCTTTGAAATACAGCTGTATCAGGACAGAATAGAAAAGGTTGGGCCAGCCTTGACTCTTCCCTTTCAGTGTTAGGGAAGATCATTTCAATAGTAACTCATTCCCTAAACAGCTAAAAGATGAATGTGCTGTTTTTGTGGACATGTTCATGGACTTACATATTCCTGTCTGCTTAGTAATCATTGTGATGGTGCTATATTATATTGTGAAGCTGTGCACATATGCATATTATGTTGTACCTGGAAGTGAGTTTGACTCTTCCCTAATGAAACTGAAATAATCCAGTTCTTCCTGATATTTTGTCAGACTGAGTACAAGTAACTTTAAAATGACAGTAGATCTTCGCCTTTTCTCTTGGCTAGGAAGAAGCATTTTCATAGCTTGTGCTTTTAATTTTTGCTGGCCTTTCTAACAAAAGGCTTATGGAAGCCAATTAATAAATAAATATAGGCAGAACAAATTTCTGATTGCATGGCTTGGATAAAATTGCCAGGACATTGTTGCTAGTATCGAATTTCTTTCTTTGACGTGCAGAAATTTAACAATATCTGGGAAATCATTAAAAATATAGAAGTGCAGAGTCTTCCATAACATGATAAAAATAACAGTGTATCTTAAATAAAATTGAGAGTTGTATTAACACAGAGGTCACTATATAATTTGAATCAACATAGACATTATCTAAAAGTGTACTGCCTGGTTAAACTTTTAAAATGAGGCAGACTTCAGAAAGACTAATTTTTCTGATTTCATTCCTTTGTTTGCCTGAGATCACTTACATGATGTATCTCAGTATTTCCTGTGTGATGGATGAGACCTCAGTTCAGTTGGTGGGTTTGCCCTGCAAGGTATTTCATCTGCTTGGACTTCTACAGGTGCTGGGCAGGGAACACATGGATCCAGTCACAGAGACTGAGTAGTCAGTTTCTCCGTGAAAACACCAACCACACTGTGGAGAAGCTTGAAAAGAGACTTCTACATATATATTTGAATTGAATTATGCTATTCAGAAGGTGCTACCAGAAAGCTGCTGTCTGCCAGCGTTGAAATAGTTGATGGTTTTCTTTTCAAACACAAAATGATAGTAGAAAACAGATCTCCTATCACCCCTTCTGCCACCCTGAATTCTTACTCTGCTGCTGGGGCTGGTTTATTTTTTGATCTCTGTGGAAAAAGACAGTCAGTGTCAAAAGGAAATGCAAAACCATTTTAAAAACCCCTCAAAACCAAACCCTAAGAAAAAACCTCAATATGTATCATAGTGACTAAGCTCTCTTGGGTGCTGGCAACAAGCTGGATAGGCATCTGCTACTGAGGAAAGGAGCACCACGAGCATTCCAAGGGCCAGACAGCCCCAGCACAGGTAGTGTTTACATCACTGCACAAGGGAGTAGGTGGCAACCTCAACTTCCTGTTGCCAGCAAATGTTTTGCTTGGACTTTATGAAAGTCAGGTTTTGGTATCCATGAGTTTAAATGTACTTTGTAGACCAACTGATTTTCCAGGTGGAAAAAAACTTGGCTTGCTTTAAGCTGCAGATAATTTGCTGAGTTTGTTATAGAATACAATCAAGTACTTGAGCAACAAAAATCCTATGAATTGCAATAAACGTCACTGTCAGGAAAATTATTCTTGTTTCATTGATTTAACAAGTATGTAATTGCACTAGTTACAAAGCTGAGTTTATTCAAGTAGACAAGATGGTACAAGCTCACCACATAAATCAAGTGGTGCTTAAATAGCAGAAGATATCCTCTGAAGAGCCTTTTGCATTTTCCAGAATTAAAGGAACATATTTATTTAAGCACTTCAGAGCTTAACCAGAGGGAATGCTTCTCCTTGGGCTAAGCCAAGTTGAAACAGAAAGAGCAGTCTCTAAGATTAGGTAAGTCAGCATTTCATTGATTCAGCTGTGGCTCATGTTATAAAGCTTGACCTTTAGCACCAGAACTGAAATACTCAGTTTTGCTTCAGTTAGTTTTTCCTTTGACCTGTGCTTATGACAAAATTACATTACCAGTTATGGTGTTACCTGGTTTTCCCATGATGCACAAGTTGTCCATGATGTAGTGTCTGCATTGTATGCAAACACATCCAAGAGGAAAAAAGGGATTTGAGTGCTTACTATTGCCTTTAAAATGCATAAGCATCATAAATGCTGCACTCTCTCACACACATGTAGGGCCCCAGCATAGGTGTGTGTAATGTGTAGAGTTGAATTGCAGGCAATGTAAAGTGCAGTTAATAGGTATTTTTCGAAGTTTAGGAGTGCTGTGAGTACCTGAGCTCTGCAATGTGTGTGTAGCTGCCAGTGTTTTTTTTCCTGTGATAAAATGTTTTCCATTCACTTGATTTTTTCGCATATGCCTGTCTGAACACTAATATATTGAAATCTCTTTGAATGTTGCATTCTGTAATAGAGGGATGATGTTAAGATAAATTTTAGTTGGTGATGCAGAGTAGGTTAGGATAAATGACAGTTAGTGATGCCTCAGTGTATGTAGCAGATCTATAGATAACCCTGAACCATTTTAAACCTGAATCTCAAGGCACAGGTTTTGTCTCTGAGAGGTGGTCTGGCAGACCCCTGTTAGGAAAAAGCCTCTCTTTCTCTTCAGTAGCTTTTGGGTTGAGCTTTTAGCAGCTTCAGTATGAGCTTCAGTCTAGGATGTGGCATGTGTGAAAACTTCTACAGTTCATCACTTTGGTCTTTGTAAAAATGGGGCTCTTTCTTTCTTCACTGCAAAATCCAGAAATATCTGTACATGCAAGGTTCAAGAATTTAAAAGTCTTTATGTGCGAATTATGTAATTTTTATCACGCTGGAGGATTTTACAGAGGAACACAGCAAGAATATCTTATCTTATTGGACAGCTGTCTGCTGAGATGTATTGCCTCCTGGATTTTGATCTGAATGTGTATGTGATTTCTTTGCAGTTTCTCAGCACCCTCTTTGCCCCTTTAAATTTTGTGATGGAAAAAGTAGAAAGTATCCTGCCCTCCAGCCTGTGGCACCAGCTGACGAGGATCTGAGGGAGCATGCCTGCTGACTGACTGCCCTGACATCTTCTGTGCCAACTTTTTGTTGACCACAAGAAAGCATGATAAAAAAGGGAAGCAGTTATAAGACTTAAAAACTCTTCATGGATTGTCTGTTCTCATATAAAAACTGTTTTGTTGTACAAAATACATTGATGTTAGGTTCTATTATATTTTGCCTTCAGAAAAGAAAAGAATAAACTTTTGTGTATTGTAGCATTGCTGTCTTTTGACTGTTTCAGAACACAGGTTCTACGTGTTGTTTTTAAACGTGTGGTGTCTGTTTCGCCATAGCCAGGGCGTGGCTACACATTCAGGTAATAACCAGACATTGCTAATGTTACAATTGAGCACCATTGTCACTGCCTTTTCTTATGGAGTGCAATTAGCCTGAGGCCCTCACCTCTACAGACAGTCGAGATGAGGCTTCTAGAGAGTCAAAGCTCTTGCTTAAAGCAGCTTTAGGCTCTCCGGGCAGTTTGGATGGCACACTGGGCTTTTGATTCCCTTCTCTGCACAGAAGTCAGCTTATCCTCATTTGAATTTTCAAGAAGCCCACATAATTGACAGATTTTCTTCAAACCCCTTCTGTTTCAGGTACCTTCTGCAGGCTCATTTGCAAAATTGTTGTTTGTTCATGCACAATTAATAGAGAGGTTGGTGTTTCACTATACTGCTCACCTCAGGTAATCTTATCCTTGTGCTGTGACTGTTTAGACTAAGTATTCATTTATGACTTAGCCACTCTAGATGGAAACTTCCAAGGCCAGCTCTAAGATGAAGATTTTGATGTGGAAGTTGAAGCAAGCAGTCCTCTCTGTTAAGAAATGAAAACGCATCCTTACAGATGCCTCAAGGATATTTTTTTCTAACTCCCCTTCTAGATAAAGGAAGCATAACCCTGATGCAGTGGATCAAAAATACCACTTTACCATTTTTACTTCACTGTTGCCCTTAAAATGCTGAGTGTTTAAGGGACTGGGATCACCAGCAGATAAGTTTGTTGATCAATGAGGAAATGAGTGAGCAGAGACAAAACTCCCAGTACTAGAACTGGTATAAAAGGAAAGCGTTTCTTAACAATAGGAGATGCATTACACTATTTTTTTTCACTTGATCAGTAGTAGAAGACGTTTGTCCAAGTGAGCAAAAGTACCATGTTAACACTGCTGTGCTGTGAGATTAAGAAAAGGCAGCCCCACACCAGGAGAAATCAGCTGTAAAAGTGAGACCTGGGGGAGGATATAGGAGATCAGAGAGCCCCATGGGCAAATGTTGGACCTGATGGGGCTGTTAGGGGTTTCCATACAGGTTTGTCATCTCTGGCTATTACTCCTGCAAAACAATTCACTGTAATATTGAAATTAGTCTGGCTTGCAGTTAATGTAGGATATGGCATAAGATTAGAGGAATGGATTGTTAGTGGATAAGCATGTGGAAGAATGAAATGGACCAATATTTATGTTCTCCTATTTTCATCTGAATTGTTAGAACAGCCACAGAAAACACCTCACAGCAGATGCTGCTATGTATCTCCAGCTGAAAAACTAAGGATAACCATATTGGTTTGTTTGCCTCACAGCAGCACTGTCAGAATTATTTAAGGCTGTATATGTAGATATATACAAATCTCCATGTTTGCCAGCAGCTAAGGCAGTAATTTGGCCTTCTGTTCGAAGGTGTTATGATCTGTATGGGAATTGCTATCTGTAATACTCTGATAAAAAGGATTGCTTAACTCTAGGAAGAATCACTTCCTTTTCTTGAACTATAGGGAACATTTAGGAACTCAAAAATACCTTTATGCAATTTTATTTTTACTATTTCTAGTATCTATCTCCCTAATAAGCAGTAATGGGGGCCATGGATTTTATCAAGAAAATCTTTCTTCAATTATAATTCTAGGCATCTGGCAGACTAGGCAAATCAGACGAAAGGATTTTCTTTTTCATTGGGCAGAGTTTATTGCCTTAGGCTTTGCTGCCTCTGACGTTTCCTGTGAAGTTCGGTATGGTTTACATCAAAAAGCAAACACAGCCCATGATTTTAATGATGGAAGGCCTCTAGCTTAGTGCAGAGATGAGCCTTGTGGAAATCTGGTTCAGGTAATAACTCATCTTCAGACTGAAGGGTGGAGGCAGCTTTTTAACTCCAAAAGTTAATAGTTGCTGGTTTTTTTCTTTAAAGACAACTTAATAGAATTTGTATGCACATTATCTCTTTACACTATTAACTGCGTAGAACAAAAAAAGAGAGGACCCCCCAGGAGTATCAAGTCAAGCTGGCCACCTTCTGTCCCTCCCTGCCTCTGGATAGGTTTACAGCTGCTCCCTGGTAGGAACTGCACTCGGAGAGGTGAGTGCTACACCAAGGGGAGGGCTGCTGCTTTCTCTATTTCATCATTTGGTGTGTGTGCTGAACATACAGACTGTTTTTTCAGAGCATAGAAGTCCTCACCCCTGTAGAAAGGAGGAAAATTATCAGGAGTCTTGCCGTGTTGAGGAAACCTGCAGAAACTAAACATCCAAAGGAAGCTGCACCTCTTGCACACACCACACACACCCCTTCACACCCAGTGTGGCTGTCACCCTGTGGTGGCCCTGAAAACCTCAGTGGCTCTAGTTACAGCAGATTGTGCAAGGTAGCCCCTGGCTCCACCCTGCTTCCAGCAGGGGTCCTGCCCATCTCCCACCACAGAGGGAACTGTCAGTGTATTGATTCATATGCATTTGCTTCTTTCACACAAGAGATATTACTTTAAGAAGTTGCATCCATTTCACCAGGCAAATGAGCTGTTATACAAAAGAAACAACCCAAAGTCATGTTTGTGGTAACAGCCCACGAGCTGCTGCTCTCTTGCTGATAATAATGTAAGTTCATTTGTGTAATTTGAAGTGGCAGGTAAAACCTGCAGGCCACATGTGACCACAAAACCACTTCTGCCCTTGGAGGCAGCAGTTACCTGCATGAAGCCCTTCCCAAGAGTGTGGGGCAAACACTGTGGAGAAGATTGAGCCTTGGTACCTTTTGTGCTGCCACACTGGAGTAAGAGCTGCTTTTTCTTAGCAAAAGCACCCTCCCCAGATCCAGATCTGCACTAATCCCCAAACATTCTTTTGCCCCTTGGCACCATACACTGAGTCCCACAGGAAGCTGGACATGAAGCCTGCGGGCAGTGAGCAGCAGCTGTGGTTTGGGCATGCAGGCTGGATGCCCTTCAGCAGCCGTGAAGCGCAGTACCAGAAATGCAGCATTTTATTTCTAATTCACATCTGCAAAGAAATGAATACAGGGATGGGAGCCCAGGATGAGATGCACATATTTGTTGTAGATTTTTTTCCAGGAAAAGAAAAAGCAGCAATCTCTCAAGCTTCAATGCCCATGTGTCCTAATATACACCACCATTCTTAAGTCATTCCCCATTTTCCATGAGTAAAAAAAATTGAACTCTTTTTATGAAATTTCACAACACAACACACTTTTTAGGGTGAAGTTTGTTGAAAATAGTGGGGAGGGAGCAATCCCAAAAAGCTTGGTAGGCTAACAGCATTCAGGGTGCTGCTGGATCCTGAGTTCATGCAGCAAATCAAAGGGAACTCCCTCAAAAAAATTGGACTACATATTTAAAAACAATAATCCTACAACCTTTAGCCTCAGCTAACACTATTCTGACACTAAAATGTCTACCTAGAGACAGCTGTTTTCCTTTTCATGACTAAATACATGAGTAAATTTATTCCATAGAACAAAATACAGTATTATTTAATTTACCATGCCTGATTTCTGTAACTTCTTTTTTTTTTTCTTCTTTTTTCCCCCTCTTATATTCTTTGCTGGATTTGCTGAAGATCATGGAGGGGCTTTTCCTAGCAATATTTACATCTCTCAGTGTCTTTTACCATTAAGAAATAGCAAAAGTTTCTGGGAGTGCATTTCTTTCTGGAAGAAACAGAAGAAATGCCTACAGCTGTAAGAAGCCTACCTTGAACTCTTACAAAACCCCAAAAAAAACCCCATAAATACAGAAAAAACTGTAATCAAGTAAGTGGCCAGCTCAGTGCTTACCTATTTGTTATGCTGTGAAATATTCCAGGTTTCCTCTGGTGAAGTGGTTTTGGTGCAGGCATTGCATCACAGCTTATTGGTATGGCACGTGCCTGAAATGGGAACATCAGCCTGCTGTGCACACCTGGGTGGGCTTCCTGCTTCACAGGGTGACAAAGTGCACTGAAAAGGCCAAGGGACTCAATGTCCCCATCTTCCTGGTCAGACCAGCCTCCAGGAACCACAGGCCTCTGGCCCGGGGGAAGGTTTGGAGCAAGAAGATGTACCTTAGCAGAGGAGAACCAGGTCGGGGAATAAAAGTTACTACACCTTTGATACAGTGACTCCAAAACACTTTATCTGGGACTGCAGAATTCAGGTGAGTCGATTTTCTGGAATATTAAACAAATAACAGATTTAAGAAGTGATCTGATTTCATTACCCTTCATTCAAATACCTAGAATGATTTCTCATAAGAAGGAGCCTTTTTTCTTTTTTTCTAGAACATTGAAATATTTTCAGCTTTATTACATAGATAATCTTTTAGACTACTCAGGCTCCCTGAATCTTTAAAAAAAATGGCTCTAAAAACTTAAAAATCATTATACTGCTTTTAAATTCTTTAGGGTTTAAAGTATGATATTGCTGAGGCTATGAACTACATGTGGATTTAATTTCACAGTGAAATCCCAATAAAAATTCTCCTTGAAGCTCACCTTTAAATACAATTAGGTATGAAATTTTCCTTATCCAGCCCAGAGCCAGAATTGGCAGCAATGACGAGGCTGGCAGCATAACCCCTGAGCTCCATGTGGGTACATTTGTCCACATTATACATGCACTGCATGTGCACAAACACGTGGGCAGGGCTGTTCCCACCAGCAGTTGGTTTATAGACAAAAGTGTGATTATTGTTACCTCTAGCCATGATCATTTCCGTATACAGTAACTGAGACATTATCTTACTGTCCAAATAAAGACCTTTCTGGAGCTCCCTAATCTTTTAATGCCAGCTGTGCCTTCTGGAGATGAATTACCCATTTTAATGATGCAAATTTTTTCCAAAGCCTTGCAGATGTAAATGACTGCTCCCTCAAGACCACTTAATGCCAAACCCCCTTCTTTTTAAATAGTCTTTTAAAAAAGTTCCAAAACCAAAACATACCCAAAATAGTCACTTAATCGCCTTGGTTGGCTACTTGGATATTACTTTTTCCTGCACTGTTTGTACCTGCTGGGGTTCTTCCAGTCTATTTCATTTTCATATGGAAATTTTACTTTCATCTACAATGTGTTCTATCACCCATTCAGCTTCTTTTTCCCATGTTATTTTTTTATTACCTTGCCTGTCTCTACTCTTCATGGGTGCTTTTTCAGAGCCTTATTATACTTACTGGCACAGAACCCATTTTTCTCCTGTTCACGTGGCTGATCTCTGCCCTGAGGAGAAGCAGCTGGTCTCTCTCTGACCCAGTTCCTCTCCACCAAGGCTGCAATTTCTGAGCCTCATAAGCCTGTACATCTTTACAGCAACTTCTTGTTTTGTGCTGATCCCAGCCCAGCACATGGACCTGGCACAACCTGTAACTGCCTCCATCACAGGCCAATACACTCTGAATCACAGGCATGGGTATGCAGAAAGTATGCAGAAAAAATATAATTTGGAAGTCCCCATCTGAGTGGAAAATATAATTTTGAGCATATTTAATAGATTTATTAACTTTAAAAGAACATAGAAGCTGATAACTTCTTTAGAATCTAAATCATTACTGAGGCAAGGCATTTCCTTCTCCATCACTGTTCACAAACATTTTTCCACTATTGTGTATGTGAAAAAGAGGAGACCTTATCCTTAGGTAGTTGAGTGTCCTGTATCCAGCTTTCACGAGGCTGAAAAACCATTCTCTTCAATCCTTCAGGTAAAAAAAAAATTCTCAGCAGTTAATAATAATTACTTTTTAAAAGCTTTTAAGGCAAGTTTTCACAAAGATATAACTAAGACATTTGCTTTGACTCTTTCAAAGTTCATCAAAGTGTTGTGGCTGAATACATCTCCTGCAATTTCCTTTGTTTTAGGCCACGTGCCAGTTTGTGCCCCACAGGAAGCCACAGTGTGCTGACAGTGGCCAGGGTGGCATCAGGTGGCCACCTTACTGGAAACTCCAGTCCACCAGGGAGGAACAAACACCCTTCCAGAAAAGCTTTTCAACAATCTGGCCCCAAATTTTCTTTCATGGGGAAATCACCAACCAGTGCTCAAACTCCCAAGGCATTCAGTATCCATGGCTCAATCGTGACCTGCTCAAGATCCTTCAGAAGATGTTTGAGCAAGCCCAGCCCACATGGCTGGTGGTGGTGATCTTGCAAAAGTGACACATTTTGTATCTTCTTGTGTTCCTGATAGCAGGAATGAGTTGCCACGAGGATTCTGGAGGAGAGTTACATGGTGGTTGGAAGAGTCTCGGCATAATACATCCTTCCAGAGCTGCATCAGTTTATGCACAGACAACTCTGCAGCAACACTGTCATGCAGAAGTGCAAAGTAAATGCTGCAGGGTTTGTATCAATTATTCAGCAGCTTCCGTGCAATGAACAACAAAGGCAAAACAGGCAAAAAAGTAAAAAAGACCTCTGATGCATTCCCTGCATGGACCAGGAAGGGCAAAGGCTGTGGTCCTCAGCATCAGTAGCCCATGCGTCATGTCCGGGAAATCCAGCCAGCGCTCTTTGGTGCTTTGCAGGTGTGAATGTCCACCACCTCCAGGCAGTCCTGGCAGCGCACAGCACAGCACCAGTGGAATTTGCACTCGCATTTTGTCATCCTGCTGACACGGGAGGTGTCATAGCCTCTCCCGCAGCACATCACTTCACAGCTGTCCATGCCACGGGAGGTTTGGTTACACACCCGGCCAGCTGTCCCAAGGGACCCTGCAAAGGCAATGCAGCAAAGGTCAGGAGGTGGGTTTTAAGGAAAGACAGCAAGCATATGAAAATAGGTATAGGAGACTGAATTTGCAATGTATTTGATCCTTTAACATCACATCGCCCAGGATTCAATATCAAGCCAGAGAAATGCCTGTAATAAGGTAAAATTGCTCTCATATTTCCCCTAGAAATCAGGATTGGAGATGAGAAGGAATAAAATGGATTAAATACTTCAAGGCTCTGCTTCATTCTGTTAATATCATCATACTTTATTTCATCTTTCCTTAGCTCTCCTCCAGAGAGCAGACACCCTTGCCAAGGCAGCTGTGCAGCCCCTTCCTGTTCCCTGCACCCAGTCCCCCAGGACTGCCTGGAATGGGATGCCCAAATGGAGCATCTTTGTGGTGCTTGGGAACTCATGGGCTTTGCTAGGGAGCTCTGGGTGGGCAGGAGATGGCTGGGAAAGAGGAGACCATGACATTTGGTGGCTGCAAGGGACACTGTGGATAAAGTAACTGTGCTGCCAGTGATTAAAGTCTTGCAGAAGTGAGTGCAGAAGCACCCCAGGCATTTGGCATTTCTGCTGTGTCCACCCATGGGCCCCATTCCACCAGTTCAGGTGGCAGCTGAAGAGTTGCTGTTCTGTGTGCTCTCATCTCCGTGGGGTAACACCAAAGGTTCTTTTCCCCTTTCATGATGAGATTAGAAGAAACTGAATTATAGCCTGCTGTGGACAGAAAGAGGGAGAGGAACCATACCATACCTTATCATGTTCTTGAAACACGCAGGAGGAGTGGCTGAAATGCCTGTGCTCTGTAAGGCATGTCTTAGCCTGAACAGTGACTGTACCACATAGGAGCCACTGCTCATCTAACACAAACTGATTTTAGGGTACATTTTAGCATCAATACCACAGCTGCTAACAGTTTATTACCACCAATCTGAAAACTTCGTAAAAATGAATTGCCTCACCTGATTTCTTATGTATTGCTATTATGAATCAAATGCAGCTATATCCACAAAATTAACATTCTTCTGACATTTTCCATAGATCTGATTACAACTCCATTCTTTCCCTAGGCAAGGTGATATTCCCTAAGTAGTGGCTGTGGTCAATAAATTAACTGGAAATATTTTACGAAGTGTATTTGCAGGTGCACACTGAACGTGAACAATTTACCTTCTTACGGGAAACAAATACATGCAAACTTTAATTAAAATTTGCATGAGCTAGGATAGCAAACCAATCTTAATTAATAAAAATGTAAACTGCAGTTAAACTGTAATTATTAATAATTTAAGCTGAATAAATTTCAATTTTCTTTTTTTTTTCCTCTGTGGTGTATTTCTGGTTGGATGCACTAATGCTGCTGTCTCAAAGCAGCTTGTAACATATGAGTTTTTGCTGTCCCTCCATCCCCTGCTGCCCCCCCCCACCCCCAGCTTCAGGGAGACTTCATGTTATATGGGAGCTGACCCCAAGCCACTAATGTAGTGAGGGGTCTCGGGGACTGGAGCAAAGTCACCATCTCACACTGTGTTTTTTCATGGGACCGACACATGATCCAGCCTCTCAGCCATGGGGGTACACATTCTCCTCTTTTTGCATCGAAGTTAGGACAGGCTTCAGCCCCTAGAATACACCTCAGCTTCCCTGCCATGGCCTAGATTCCTGCATTTATTTAAATATTGAAATATTCATTGGGTGGAAGCATACACCTGGCAAGCTTCCCTATGGAAGGGCTGGCTCACGGCTGCTGCAGGCAGAGCAGGAGGGTGCTGTGTGGCCACTGGCCCCCGGGCTCAGCAGGTGCCCATGGCTGCCCATCCAGGAGCCACTCACCAGTTGCTGCCCATGGCTGGGACCCCGGCCCTGGCTCAGAGCTCCTGAGCTGTAAAGGGGCTGCTGCTCCAGCCAGGCAGAGACATGCTGAGCCACCCCAGAGGGAACTGGCAGAGGGAAGGAAAAACACACTGAACAGAGCCAGAAACAGGCTCCTGCACCTACAGCCTGATAAATCCCAAATCTCCTTGGGGTCTGAGAGTGTCCATGCTGCTGCCTGTGGACCGATGCTCTGCATAACATCCTTGGGGACATGGCTGAACAGCACTTTAAAGTAAGCCTCTGATATCTGGGGGAGCATCTCAGCTGGATGCAGCAACCAGCAATGTGGTACATCAGGCACACCCTGCACCAGGAAACCAGCAGTAACTCCTACTCCTGTCCCTGCAGCTGGTGCTGGCACCTGGATCCCCTGCAGGAAGGTCTGGGGAGGAGAGGTGCCCTCAGCAGTGACCCACATGGGCACACACTATTGCCAGCAAGCCCTCAGCCATGCAGTTCTCTCCGCAAAGCCAGCTGCACCAGGGCAACTGGCATAACAGCAGTGATGCCAGGAGGCCTTTCCCAGATCTTTTTTCAGGAGTCACTCCATGACAGGGAAGAGAGACTTCCAGTGGCCCCCAGTGCCCCAGTCTAGGCAAGGCTGAGGAGTCAGGAGGATGCAGAGATACATGATGCACATTTGGTCCCACAGGAAGCCTGTGGCAGAAAACAAGCCAGATTCTGCTTCCCAGCCATCACACTCCTCCATCCATGACACTGAGCAAACAGCTGGAACACCTGAATTATTGTAAGTTCTGCTGTTCGTCTCAGCCCACAGCAATATGCATCACATCCCAGACTGCTCAAAATACAACCAAATTCACAGAAACGGTTATTAGACATTGGAATGGATTTCCCAGGGAGGGCGTGGGGTCATTAGCCCTGGAGATGTTTAAGGAAAGACTTTGTGTAGCACTCAGTATATGATCCAGTTGACATGGTGTTCACTCAAAGGTTGGATTTGATGCTCGTAGAGGTTTTTTCCAACCTGATTCTGTAAATAACTTTTAAAGGCACTTGTCCTGCTCTCTCTGTTCAGACCAAAAAAACAGTACAAAGGGCAAGCTTTGTAACCCACATGATTAATGTTCTGTATCAGGAACTCAGAGCAGTGGAGGAAAAGCAAAGCCGCCCTCCATCTCAGCACAGCTCTCAACCAGGACCAAAGTGGGGCCGTATCATTTGGCTCCTGGGGTTGAAGGAAGACCCCCATGTTCCCCCACATCCATCAGGAGCTGCCCACAAAGGTTTGACCACATTCCTCTGCTGAGGCACAAGTTAGTTTCCAAGTCCAATGTTCTTATTTCCAGATGTAAGAGGAGATCACAGCATTAAAGGACAACCTAAGCATGATGCACCCACTGCTTTCGACAGGAGTTTTGCCACCAACTTCAAAATTATTTCAACCACTAACAGACAGTCAGAAACTGGTATCATCTGATGCTGACCACAAAACAACATCAAAAGCACTACACCACGAGGACAGGGGACTAAATTATGCACAGATTGTGACCAAAGTGAAAACAAGCTCATTTAAAAGGCTTAGTTTTTGAGCAAAACCAACTTTTTTTTAAAACTCAAACAGCATCTTCAGAATATCTGCAGCTTCTCTAGTGAGAAAAAAAATTAACAAAAACCATCAGTGAGGAGCGAGGTAAGTTACTGCTCTCCTTGGCAGGCCCCTAAGTAATAAAGGCAGCAGAAGACACTGCACAAAATAGAGCAGAGTTTTCTTGCCTGCTACCTGCAATGCACCTCCTCAGCACTTCCAAGGCAGGAGTGGGTTCTAACTTGTAAAAAGTTTTTGCACGTCCTCTTTGTTTTCATTTCAAATGTTGGAATTGCCATGCCTACACACATTTTACCTGCCAAAACATCCACAGCTTTTCATACTGCCAGCTTCACAGCCTGGACATCAAGCCCTTTCTTCTTGGTTTGCACAGTTATTTTTGGAAGTCAATACGTGTTATGTTGAAGAACACTTTTTTCCATTCTTAAAGCCCTAAAATGTATTTGTTAGTCTATAATGAGAGCTTTTTCCTTCTACTTCTATTGATTAAAATCTGGTGTCAAGTAATAACATCCATTATTAGACACAAACAAAAACCAAAAAAGGTGCATAACCAGTGAAATACCCAAAAATAGTTTCCTCACAAGTGTTTTTGAGGAAAAAATAATTAAAGGAAATATTCACAGAAAAGTAGCTCTGAAGCTAGTGGATTTTATGTATAACACCCTGTACAGAAGGGCTGAAGACAACAGGCAGTACACACTGGAGGCAGATTCGTCTGGAGGAGCTGGGATTTCCCCGGCCAGCACTGAAGAGATGGCAACGTGTTGATAAAAGCAGCTGATCCAGACCCAGTTTTGAGTAAATGCGCCTCGTTCTAATTCCCGTAGCCACTGAGAGCGTTCCTCAGCCCGCAGCTCCCAGAGGCTCCTGGGGTGACGGCGCTGCTCCCTCGCCCCGCGGTGCTCTGAGGAGAGCTGCCCTGGTGGGAAGCCACTGCAAGGTCTCCCGGCAGCCTGCCCGGGGCTGGGCCTGCACCCACCGTGGTTGTGATGTGCAAACTGGGAGATACGGGCTAAGGAGTCTCACAGCGACTGCCTCTAGGTGGCCAGCCTCGGTGAGAAGTGTTTGACATAGATCACGATTGGTTTCCCTCCGTGGGTTACATACACCAAGCACTAACACATCTTGCGTAACACCAGGACTCGCAGATTACAATTCCGAATTCCAGGCTACACTCTGAACTTGGCCTCATTCCTCTCAAAAATGCAGCAAATGCCGTACGTGGGGCAGCAAGGGGAAAAGAATTAACACAAAAACAGTCCTGTGAAGTACCCAAAGCAGGTTACCCTGGGCAGGTGGTTTGGCACCCAGCACACAGCTCCAGAGGGCTGCAGGTAGCCCTGCACCTGCCTCTCCACAGTGCTTTGCACAAGGAGACCAGTGCAGTGGTGGAGGGTCCTCAGCCACAGTCACCCAATCTGCCTGCTGGAGACATGGGAGATGGGCACTGCAATCCACAGTGTGACCCCATGCACAGGCAGAGGCTTTGACAGTGCCCAGATTGGGACCATGTGAGTGTTGGGAGAAACCTATGGATGACTTGAAGCATGTGGCACATGGAATTGCAGCAGGTTCAAGGGACTGCCCTGTCTCTCAAGTCCTGCCTAGAGGTTTTTGGTTGCTCTGTACCAATGAATTTTTAATAAACCTGTAACTAAACATTTTCTTTTTCAGGGAGATGTTACACTACTTTAACAGTGTCAGTGAATAGCAGGCTCTAACAAAGGCTAAGCCAGCAGGCTGCTGGTGTGCTTATCCCTAAAGCAGTTTCTGTGGGACCACTGGTATATGCCAAATATGATAAACTTACTACAGCCTTCAACCAACCTAGCCTGCATGGATGGACAAATAGCAACTTTTGAAAACTTAAAATGCTTAAAACAGAACCTTGTAAGCAGACAAGCAAGAAGGGTTTTTAGAGCATTTTGGAGGTGAATTCAAGGGAAGGTAGTACGTGCGACAGTGGGACTGCCACTTGCACAGCTGTTACTTTAGTCCCTGTCACAGCTCTGTCACTCCTAACAGGTCTCTCCCTGTACAGTCCTGGGTGTGCTTGTATTGGGTTTGGGAGCTGGAAATTTATGATGATATAAGGGAGATGATGCAAAGCATGGCAAAATTTATATGTTCACAAGATGATTTTCAAAAGCTCTATGGGATGTTCTATCTCTGTTTCTATCAAGTTTTGAGTATAAAATTGTGAGCAAAAATTATTTCAGCAGAGTTAGGTGTGCAGGGTTAAATGAATTCTGAACACTTCTGAAAATCTTTCTTTGGTCCTTTGTGAAATCTTAAGGAAAAGAGATTGTCAGGTTATTACATTCTCCTGATGTTGAGCTGCTATTAGTGATTTCCCATATTATACCTCTCCTGAAAATTACTCCTCTTTTCCTTCTAGAGAGAGAAAAAAAAAAAACCCAAACAAACCACATTTTGGGATGTTCCTTGTATGTATGTCCAGTTGCCCCTTCAGACAGACTGCCAGACCCAGGGTGGAAGCTCCAGTGAAGGAAGAGAAGGTATCTGCTTTTTTTGGGGTGATGGCAAAACTCTTGAGCACCTTTAACTCACTGGTTCCTATATGTTAGCACAATCAAGCCACAGAGGACACTGGCTTGGACATTTTACTGTTTGTGAAGTTGTCTACTGGTCAAGACAAGATGCTTCGTAAGGCTTGCTCTGTGAATCCTTCTTTCAGCCCTATACTAACCAACCTACAGATAATTTTTTTTTCCTGAAGTACTGAATCACTTGAATTCCCTGGAGAATGAAAGGCAGAACTGTATTCAAGGGCACACTAAAACACTGTAGTATTAGGTTCAGCTGACACTGACATGCTCCCCTACTTCCAAACCCAGACTTCCATAATCTCATTTCATTTGCAGTCATTTAACAGGGCTGGCACCCTGCAATGCTCAACAGGGAAAGCAAAAAAAAATGAAAAAAATGTTGTTCGGCTGCCAAAATCATCTTCCTCAAAGCCAGATCAGGTGGTTTTGGTTTTGGGTTTTTTTGTGGTTCTTTCTTTGCTCCATGCAAGCAGCAGGGCATTCCACATCCCATCAAAGGTTTAATGCAGTTTGCTAAAAATATGCTCTTCCAAACAGCCACAATCTCTGAATTCTGGGCAGCAAAGAAACACCACCTCAGCTGCAGCCTTATCTTGAGCTGAGCCAAAGCACATGTCAGACTTTGCCATCTCTGAGCAGGCTTGTCAGTGCCTGGCAAAAGCGCACAATACACTCTAGTGAAAAATACCCACTTTCCTCTACAGTAACAAGACTGACAGATGAGATTAGTCTCAGTACAAAGAGATTATTAAATGGCTTTTTGACATAGAATTGGGTAGTGTACGGGTTCTCCTTCTAGGCAAAAAGAAATCATGGGTTTGACAATGAATGAGGCAACCTCAAGAGATAATTGATTTGAAAAAGTCCTAGTCTGCAAAGTTAATCTCTGCACGATGCCACAATATGCCCATTTATTCACATGAATTAAAGCATTAGACTTTACAGTATCAGCCACTATTCAAGGAACAGTATGTGCTTGTACAGGTGATAAACATCACCTGCCAAAACAATAAATAACATTTAAAATTATGTTGATGACTAAACTAACCAGAAACACTGTACAATATAATTGTACTGGATGAAATTCTGGGGATCACTGAAGTCAATAGTACATGACCAGGAATTCACATCTTGTTCTTATTTAAGTACAGCTGTTTTGCAATGTTTATTCCAAGCAAACTTGGATTCTAAATATGCAGCAGTGCCAAAAAGAGTTGAGCTGCATTGCTGTCCAGATACTTACGGATTTGTCATATGGGGTGCAATCTGGTCCGTTATACAACCTATTAATTAGTTCCATAACTTCCCTCATACATTACTCAGCCTGACTCTCTTCTCCAAATTTCTGGTTTTCTAGTCGCTAGTTTTTAATTGCCACATCAGGAAATACTATCCATGGGTCAAGAACCATTAGCAGGATTCCTGGTGCTTGGCAGTGCCTTGAATTCTGTAATTGTGTCTCTATTGAATCTCTGAAGCAGGAAAATCCAGTGTGAATAGCAGTACCAATACTTTATCTCTTCCCACAGGGGCTGGCACAACTCTTCAGCAAATGTGATAGTTGTCATGGACAGAGCCAACACTGCCTTGTCTCAGCCTGGTGTGCTGTATACCACCCACCTCTACTCCTTCATCCACCTGCATGTCCTCCACCTGCCTCATCCCATGTCACCCAGAGCTGCCTGGACTGGTGCAAGCAGGGTTGGATTGTCACAAGCTGTACCTCCCACATTCAATGGGGACAGGTGTGTCGACGTCTGGGGTCCACAGCCACACTGAGCTGTGGGAACAAGCAGACCACAGCGGCAGCAGATAAACATGGAAGGGAAGCAGTGCAGCAGGAGGTGGCATCACAGGACTTGGGGCACCACTGGAGTGAGCTGTGTGACACAAGAGTGAATGTGGCTGTGCCCAGTATGGATCTGCCTCCAGAGCACAACTCAAACTTGTGCTGAAAGCAGCTCTGCCTTACAGCATCTCCAGAGCTCCACAGCATTTGGCAGAAACTCCTGAATTATATTAGAACAACTGGCTGTTGTACACCTAGAGACATTGAGGAGCTATTGTTCATGTACTAAGTCCTTCCAAAACATCTTCTTTCCTGTTTCCTACTGGCTACATGCATGGATTTATATTTTTATATCTATCTATCTACACACACACTAAAAATTATAAGTTTTGACCTTTGAAGTACAAATGCCTTAAATAAAACCATTCATGTGTAATGATAGAGGCTTACCGACATCCCTGTCCCGGATACAGTAGTCTGGAGAACTTTCGAAGTATACCAGGTCATTCTTAGTTGGCTTCTTAAATTTCTTATTAGCCACAGTGAAACCCGTGCCATCTTGATTCATGACCACCTGAATCGCTCCATTGTATTTCTTCCACAGATAATCGCCTGTTTTCCTAAAGTCTGCCATGGCCAGCCAGCAGGTCCTTAGAGTGCACGATCCACTCACACCATGACATTTGCACTCCTGTTTCAAAAACCGCTTCACGGCCTGGTTAGAAATGCAGTAAAATATACACAGGTAAAACAAACTGTAATGAATTGCTTCTCAGCCCTTTTCCAGCCATCCCGTAGTGCCAGGACTACGATGGCCCTCCAAATTACGGTCTGTAGTGACACCCACTGGTAGCATCAAGTAATCCCCATGTGGTTGGTCTGCTCTGGTTGTTTGACTCACGGCACACACAATCCTCCGGCTAGTGGCCTTACCTTCCTGCTCCTGCCAGTCATCCCAAGGATCGATTTGGTCTGTAGTGCCAGGACACAGACTGGACAGGAGGAAATTATCAGAAATGGCCAGAATCATTCGGGCACTTGGGAGGCAAAGGTGCCCCCTTTCCCCACTTGCTCCAGCTGCAGGATTGTCATGCACCCTCTGACCCTCTCTAGCTCATCTTCGTGAAGTTGCCCTTTGCCCTGAACAGTGTTCAAATATTGCCCAGAAATTCATAGGCATTTCATATATAAATGTTTTTTAAAAGACTGTGTAAAGCATTGTACCTGTGCTAGGCCTCAGATCTATGCAGAATTTTAAAGTACAGTATACTTAAAATGCTTATACACATTTTAACAAATATTTTAGAACAAGACCTTCATTAGTTTGCATTGGAGAGATCACCCTTGTCATTAATTTAACATCTGGATGGCATTAAAGCCATTTCAGCTTCATCTCAGACATTTAAGCTGTCTGTATGATGTTGGAGAACAACAGATGGGTTCATAGACAATAAATAATTCATTCCTAATTATGTAGATATGGATATTTGATTTAAAAATATTATGCCTTAAGGGTTCACAAAATATTAACTTTTTAAAGTTTGTACAAGAGGAATGGCATCATGGGAGGACGGTAAGAGAGAAGAGAGCTCCATGATTAGACGTGAGATTTATGCACAGCAGGGCCAAATTTTTCATTCAAGCACTTAGTAATAAAGTGAGAATGTATTATAAAACCAAAGGACTTTTCTTTCCAACTTGCAAATGATGTAAGTACTTCAAAGAAGTCACTGGCATTCCCACAGCCCCACTTCATTGCTGTATCACAAATCTGGGATTTAAGCAGATGCTTGGTTTTAATTATCTGAGCTGAACTTAATTTAACTACTTGTATGTTTGAAACAACTTGCTGGAATAGTGGAAGAAGCACACAGGAATGCAGGTCTCTTTTTTTTTTTTTGTCAGTGATGTTCCTTTACTGATACACAGCACATTATGTTCTATGATTCATATGGGAATACTATATTTATTCTATTTATTTTTTAATTAACACAGTTGGAAGAGTCTAGTTTTAAAAGAAATCTATCAACACCCCTTTAGGGGGAAGAAAAAACCAACGGCACAGGTGGTCTTACCCAGGTCCAAATGCCAGGTTTGTGGGCAGCTGAGGTGGCGAGATCCCTGCAAACTAAACCTACACTACTGCACTGTGGATACAGAACAGTATCCCTACCCATAAAGCAGGTCCTAGAGCATATGAGAACATATTTATTATTTTAAATTGAACATATTAATTAAAATCTCTTGATCTTTTTCTGAAATATTTACCTGCTTACCAGTACTGCCTTAGTATTTGGCAGAGGTATTTTTTAAAACTTAATAATAGTAAGATGCTCAAATATTACAGAAAGTACTTCCCATCATGGAACTTATTTGCCCCTAAAAAATCTTTGTTTGTGTTGTAGACTTCAGCCTCTTCTGGACAGTAATAGAAATGTAACCACAATACTGCAAATGCCTATCACTGATCTGAATAGCCTCATCTGCCTACATTACATATTAATTACACCTGCTGGCAATAAACAGGTGGAAGAAAGATGCTGAAGAACAAAAATCTATCAGGAAAATCATCTACTTGAAGTACACAAAAAGATCAGAATGCAAACAATTTACTTCCTACTAAATATACATTAAGGAAAACAAAAAATAAGAAACAGAAAGTCTCTACAAGTAATTCCAGAAGTTCTTGGTCTAGCACAATAAAATATTTTTTATCTATTAAATCAGATATTGTGGGAGTGGCAAATACTTAACATTTTAAATAATGAAACAGTATATTCCAGTTTCATGCACTATTCCTACTTTTTATAGCTACCACCACAAAATGCTGGTGTATTTATTCCTCAGCCCTTGCACCAGAGGTGGGCAATACACCTGGCAACTGCTCCTTCTACTCACCTACAGTGCGAAAGTAAAGACTCTTTTAGTTGAAATTCAGGAATGGTATTTTCATACAATGTTTAGAAAAGGGTTTGTTTAGAGCAAGTCATGCTCCAAGACCATTGTCTTTTGAAGGGACCTGTATTTTGGATTTATTTTCTGAAAAAGTGAAGTAATTACATTTTATCTCTGCTCACTTTGTGATTAAGTTTACCGTACACATACAGAAATGGACAGAATGGGGGTTTTTCTCAAGTGTAATTTTGAATTTGATCTTGGTCATACCTGTTCTTCAGTGTGATCTTCAGCCTCTCTTAGGAATTTGTATTCTGTATTAACCAAAATTAAAACCCCTGCTTATATAAGAATTAGGCTCTAAACAAAACCTCCATCCAAACTGATCTTGCAGCTTAGACTCCTGCTTAACTTCCCACACAAGGAGCAACTGAACTGACTCCAACAGGAATACTGTTAGGCAGTTGAATTCAGTCTGTTTGGAGATCTCTGTCACACTGAACTTCCAAGGGAGGTAGTAAAAGCAGCTCAGGCTCCTGCTCTTCCCATATTTCTTCCTAACTGCTCAGACCAGACAGCAAGGGCCAACCATTAACTGCCTGGATCCAAGAGAGTTGTCCAAGAACATCTCCAGGCACCTATCAGATGGAGACCCACCTTCCTTCCAGCTCTGTTGTTGTGAAGGTTCATCAGTGCCCTGGCATCTTTTCCTTTCCGTTCTTTGGCATCCACAAAGGCTCGGGCAAATTTAATGCCATAGTCAATGTTATCACTGCAGCCACCCCAGTCAAAATGGCCCTTACTGTCCTTGGCAGAGCCTTTCTTCTTGGGATCACAGGAGCAGGATTTCAGCTCCCCTTGGCTACATGCCCTGGTGATGGCAAAAACAACTCCAGCAGAGGAGATGGCGTGTACAAAAGCAGATTCTCGACTACCTGAAACAAAAAAAGTCACTTTAAATATCATTGGGGTAGCTAGTTTGAGTGACTGTCCAGCCAGGCTGAGACAGTTAGCCTGGACTTTTTTTGCAGAGCAAAAGATAAACTAGGCTGAAATCACACAAATGCACATTCCCTGGAGCCAGAATTAGTCATGGCTTAAACTTGGACCCCTCCCTGGTAAAAGCTCATCAATATAGTGTTAGAGTTGGAAAACATTAAACATTTGCTTCTGATATTGATTAATATACTTTCATGGATCAGTTGTTCTGTACAGATATGTGAATAGGACAGCTGGTATTCCTATCATGTTTCATGAATTTAAAAAAATATATGAAGTGCTATTTGAGAGATAAGTTAAAGAAATTATTAAATAGGGACACTAAAACAACATGTGCATTGCAAAATACTGCAAGTAACTCTTGAAACTAGATTTTCCTCTCCTGAAGCTCTTGGAACAGACTTTCCTGCTTAAAATGTGCTAGGGAGAAAACTTGGTTGTTATTTTCTGAAAAATAAGTTAATATTAGGTCTTCTGCCTAATCAGGCCCATAACCATAATTCACATAAGTAAGTTCCATTAAATCAATGGCACCGCTTGTGTCATGCTTGAGGCAGGATTTGGTCTGGCAGCTGTGACTTCTTCGTGCCAGCTGCTCTGGCAGCTTTCCCATCTCCTAATCAAGACACTTCATTATACCAGAGATTATCTAGACTATGCCTACTCATAGGCTACTAGGTACATATTTCAATGTGAAAATTGCTTTTAATTTAAGATGTAGTAGTTTACAATACAGAGCTACATTACACTGCCACAAATCTATTTATGGTAATGGAATATTTTCCTACTTTTAAAGTTTTTAGCAGTGACAGGTAGATTTTTGTGCATTATCTAAGACAACTTGCAGTGAGAGAAATGTCTTTGCAGGACTTGTAAGCCTTAAGTAATGTTAGCAAAGTAAAACAGGACCCCAAAGACAAATGTTAACTGTGTTTTTTTTGTAGAGGCAGAATTACAACATATAACTTATTATTTAGTATTTCAATTCCAGTAGCACCAATATGTTTCACCAACAAATGGGCCCTGAATTTACATGTGCTGTGCAAGCCTTTTGCAAATGGCAAATGAAAGCTTACAAAAGGACTGGGCAAAACATGCCTTCCCTACACTGCCTTCAAAATCAGGCATAAGTTACCATGGTTTGTTACAAATCATGCTCTTTTTAAGACTTCTTTCTGTGAAAAGTTATTCAGAAATATCAAGTTTGTAAAGTGTTAATTAAAAAGAAACACTTAATATTGATGGAAGAGAAATATTTTATTTGAGTTTTTGAGCAAATCAATTTCATTAGAGCACTGTCAAGCTACATTTCCATGGCAATCACAGCCTGATCAGACTCAGTGCAGAGCTCAGAAGCCTGATGCTGTCATTCTCTCACATGAGCCAACAGTGAAAACTTCACTTTTGGAAAAACTGCATTTTTACTTTTTATATTAAATAGCCTCATCACTATTAGGCTGTGTTCTGCCAGACATGTTTTCCTGAATATGAGACAAACCTCATTGAAAATTTCAGCCTATGGGTGACGTTACTGGTTACTCACAAATAATTGCTAAGGGAACATGAAGCTGGTTACAGGAACCAACCTCTTATCAGCAGCAGAACCGAGCATGGAATGAAAATCCCCCTGCTTGGGTCAATGTGCCCAGCGTCTACCATCCTCCTCTCCATCCCCACCAGTGGGGCAATGGCCCCAGGGTGCTTTCCTAGTTCCCTCCTTGCAGACACCACGCTGCTCCCAGCTCAGCATGCTGCCGGGGACATTCCAGAGACACGAGTGCCAGGGCAGGATCAGCCCCACTGGCTGTGCACCAAGGCCATGTGCGCAGGGTGTGGCACTCGGTGGAAAGAGCTGCAGTTACTTAGAATCTCAGCACGTTTATCCCGCGGGTAAGGGCATTTTGACACAGTAACAGATCCCAGCCAATTCTTCGAGTCAAAAGGGCCAGATCTGAGATTTGAAGACTCGAGATTTGAAGACTAGATGCCTTAGTCCGACCTTCAGATGACACCACCCTGTTTAGCCATCTTCCCTCAGGGCAGGAAGCACAGTGTTGGGGCCTGAGCAAGCCTGGCTCACCTCTATCAGATGTGTGTGCCCTGTGTCTCTCTCCTGGAGCCTGAACGGAAATGTGGCAGTGCCTGGAGGGCAGGGCTGCCCAGGCATGGGCGCAGACCCCACATCCCGCAGACAGCACAGCCCTGAAGGGACTGCACCCTGCCGCGGCGCTTGGCCGGCGAAATGCTGCAGCGGGAATTGGCCTGCGGGAGGTTTTGTCACTGCCATGCCAACGCACTGGGCTCCTGTTTGCCCGTGAGCTGCCCCTTTCAGCAGGCCCCACCCCGAGTATTGGTATCCTGAGGGTGGGCTGTGATGGAAAGTCTTCTGTCCTGCTGACCACATTCTGATGCCTCAATTTCCCTGTAGGCCTTAATTTGTGGGTTTGATATCCATTATGCACCAGAGAAAAGTCTGGAACTGCAGAGCCAGCCCCTAATATGCTGAAACCCCACACTGTCTACCTGATTTGATACGGGTTTTTAAGCAATACAGCCCTTCACGTTATCATATATGCTGTTCCACTGTCTGTGAGACCCTAAAATAACTTTGCATTTGTTCTTCCTTTCCTCTTGAAATGTAAAATCAAACTTCACCCTTGCTAAGACCAAGGATACAGGAGGATGGCCACAGCTTCTCATCGTTCCCGCACACTGCCCAGGAGGTGCCAGTCCCAAAACAGCCCCTGTTACCCCTGTGAGGAACACTTGTACCCTCACGCCGACTCCCTAAACCCCCTTCTGCCCTCGGCCTGCAGGCGTGGCGGCTGCACGCCCCACCCAAGCCCGCGGGAAGCCCCTCCCGCACCCCGGCGCGGCCCGCGGGACTCACTGCGCAGCAGGACGCGGCCGAGGAGGCGCTGTCCCCGCTCCAGGGCGTTGCAGTCCCAGCGGTGCCGGCGGAACTGGTGCTGGCACTCGGCCGTCCAGGCGGCCACGCCGCGGCCGATGGAGAGCATCGCCTCGGGGTGCCGCCGGCACAGCTGCCGCTGCCGGCTCACCAGGCCCGGCACGTTGTCGCACATCACCCGCGACGAGCCCACGGCGCCCATGTACCTGCGGGAGGGAAGGGGCAGGGCAGCACCGGGAGCCCGCGCCGACCCCCGGGCACCGACTCCGCGGGAAGGAGGGTCCTCAGCGCCCCGGAGCCTTCCTCTGGCGGGTCCAGAGCTGCAGCTACCTCTGCCTTTTTGGTGGAAATCCTTTACAATTAGTCATCGACCCTGTGTTCTTTTAATAACGTAAAGCATTCAGGAGAACCCCAAGCCCGGCTGTTGTAGCTCCGTACAGTACTTTAAAAAAAACCTTGACAAAAATTAAATTACATCATCTGTATCCAGATGGTCTCTATTAGTCCTGAAACGTTTCGAAAGGTACCTTTCATAAACCCCAAACTTTTATAGGTGTCTTTTGAAGGGATCAAACAGAAAAAAATGTCCTTTTCTTGTATTTTCATTATTTTATACGATCATAAAATCGTTAAAGCCGTGACTTCCAAAAAATATATAGTTAAGTGGCATTTAGAAGACACCATGACAAAAAGCCATCGCAATAAATAACATTTATATGGCTAAGGACACAGATAGTCGTTTTATTGAAACATGCTCAGTCTGATAAATCAGTCTCGGATCGCGCGTCAGCCAGCGTCAAGGTTAAAGGTGTTCCCCAGGATTACAAGAAGGGGTTTAACCCCTCTCCTACACCAAGATTTTCCAGCCTGGACTCGTTTGGGGTCCCCACTTCGAGGGGCAGGTTTATGTTTCCATTCTAACCCGTTTTGCAGCCTGCCTGAGACGCCCTACGCCGACATGAACTACCACTTGAAGCCGGGCCCTGCGCTGCCTGCAGGGCTCTCAGCCCTGTGCCCTGGCAGTTTGCAGTTCAGCGAGGAGAAACTGTGAAGGAGGGAGGGGCGGGGGAGGGCGAGGAAGAAATAAAAAAATAAATTAATAATGAAAAAATAGCGCTGCTGTAGCCAATTCCCAGCGCCGCCGGGACGCGGAGGGCCGGCTGCCAGCAGCAGCGCTTCGCCCGCGCCCCTCGGGCGTATTTCCCGACCGCCTCCCTGCCCTACTCCCGCTCCCTCCGCAGCCGCACCGCCCCGGGCAGCGCCGGCCGGGCGGTGCCCGCTGCCCCCGCCGGGCCGGGTCCCCCCGCACCGCTGCCGAAAGCCCCGAGTAGCCCCCGCAGTTGCACTGTGCTTCTGCGAAGGAGGTTGGGGAGCTGGGACGGGGTGTGGATGGAGGTGCCGGGACCGTCTAAATCCGCTCGCTTTAAGACCGGACTTTCTGGACCGGAGCAGCTGGCAGCAGCGAGCTCCTCTTCTCCGACTAAGAGACCCCACCTCCCCTAATTCACAATTAATCCGACCCCACCTTCCCCAAGAGCAAATAAAAATTTCTGGAATTGCACAGCTTACCACCATGAGGAGGTGACTGGTGGGGTCGCCCAAACCAAGACCAACGGAAGAGACCACCAGATCCCAGGGAGAAAGTTCATGTTAGAAACGCTTCGGTCCACATCAGGTCAGTTGTGGGGGGCAGAAGAAATCCCATGGAGCAATAATGACGAGCAGGGGCAAACGCACCTTGAGGGCTACTTCTTTCCCGCGGGTCAAGCGCCTTCGCATCCCCACGCGCGATCGCGGGATTTACTGATCCTCCGCCGGGATACGGGGGATGCTGGTTGGTGCATCGCTCTGGATTCCTCTCGGTTCGACCCGCTCCAAATCCCTCAGGAGATGGAGTTCAGCCCCGCTCCTATCCTTCATCTTTGCCCCGATCCAGCTCTTCCCTGCAGTCACGGCAGAACTGAGGGGCTGGTGTGGGCTGCTCTCAGACTGGGTGGGTTCTGCTTTGGTTGGTGTTTTTTTTCCTCTGAAACTCTGATGGATGAAATGATGTCAAGAGACACTGGGGGAAGAGGAGGAGGTAACACCTCTGATTAGGCAAGGAATCTCGAGAAGGCAGTTGCTTTCCAATAACCCTAGAAGCAGACAGTGAGTTCAAACTCGCCAGCAGATGCTACACGACCTGCTGCGGAGCCGGCGGCGGCCCCGGCGGGCTGCTACAGACCGGCAGCACTTGGTACCTCTCGGGGTTTGGCACGACGGCACTTTATGGCTCGGTACGCGCATCCGCGAACACCGAGCACGGAACGGAACCGCGATCCGGTGCGAGAGGAGAAGCAGAGAACCACAGCAGTCCTGGTATGGGGTGAACGCCGCCCGGCCGCCTCCTCTCGCCCCGGGCCTCACAGAGCCGGGCCGGTTTCTTTGCGGGCACCGACGCCGCGGTGCCTCCGTCCCGGGTGCCCCTGCGCAGCCTCGCACCGCAGGGACCCCCGGCCCATGGGCTCCGACAGGGGGACGGGCTAGGCACCCCATGGCGCTTGAATGCCGGGAGAGGGTATCCGCTGCCGCCGCACCGCTCCCCGGCCCGAGAGGCGACTGGCGGCCCCCGCCCGAGAGAGGGGCGATGCGACTGGGGCTAGACGCCAACTCAAGAATAAGGGATTTGGCAACTTTTTCACTTCGTGTCATCTCTGCAAAGCAAATACAGGGTAACACATATTCCAAACAACGAACCCTCATTATCAAGCTGGAGATTCCCCAATTCCGAGACAGCACTCGTTGGCTGAAAAAAAGACAAATGCCCAAGGGTGCTAAGTGAGTTAGGGACTACCCAGCTCTTTGTTACTAAAAGAAGCCTGCAGTTGTCAACTCAAGGTGAAAATCCTGGAAGAGCAAGCTAGGAAGCACCCTTTAAGTGCTGTGCTTCAGGCAGCATATTAGAGCTATTCTTTGTTTCTCGGTACAACTTCTCAAGATCCCAGACATAGAACTAGATGTAAGCACACACCGTTTCAAAAAGAAAATGCAATAGGTAGAATTATGTGAAGTTTTGAGGTGGTAACATTCAGCCACTTACCAGCTTACCTTCAAAGAAATACCCCAAATAACCCCCAGAAATCAACACCCAAAACCCACCCACACTGCAGTGTCAAAACCTTTTGACTGCAAAGACTACCTAGTAAGAATAATTGAAGGTTGGAACACATCTCCAACAGTAGTACTTGCCCAGAGGCAACTACAGCTCCTCTTACTAACTCCAGCAGACCTTAAAAGCAACAGATGAGCATTTAACATCTATTTGATAAATGTGTAAAAATACTCCAATTTTTAGCTTCTGGCCAACTTCTTAGATTTACAATACACTTTGGATCAATTAACAGGGCAGAGAAACATCACTGAGAGGACAGCAAATTCCAGCAATATTTTAGACCCATACAGAGGCTACAATCCTCCCTGATAAGAACTTTCTCAGGCTTGCAGTAAAAAGCTGACAGAATTTCTTATACCCTTCTGTATTAACAGGAGCTCCTTTACCTGTGGCTACTGCATGAGTGGCTTATCCATGATACTCTTTTCTTCTCTACAAGTCATTTACCACATCAGCTTTACTGGTATTCAGATTCTTTCTCCAAGCCCTCCACTTTGTGCTGGCCCTATAGAAGTTTACCTTGGATCCATTATTTCTACTAACAACCAAACTCTCGTTATAGAGAATGGCAAAACAGACAAGTTTGGAAAGGAACCTGGGGGACCATGCTAGGTTTGCATTACAAGGTTTAGGTAGCAGGGGGGCTACAGGGGTGGTTTCTGCGAGAAGGTTCCAGAAGTTTCCCACATGTCTGACAGAGCCAATGTCAGCCAGCTCCAAGACAAACCTGCCACTGGCCAAGGTCAAGCCTATCAGTGACAGTAGCTGCACCTATATAATGTGAAAAAAACCCTCTGCAACAGCAATTGTATCAAAGAGTGTTAGACAATGTGAGAGGAACAGCTGTGAAGACACCCAGGCCAGTGAAGAACAAGGGGGAAGACAGTGCACCAGCTGTCAGGGCAGAGATTCCCAAACACACCATGGTGAGTCAGGCTGTCCTCCTGCAGCTGACAGAAGTTCATGGTGGAACAGAGATCCACCTGCAGCTCGTGGAGAACCCCATGCTGGGTTGAAGGAGGCTGTGACCCTGTGGGAAGCCCATGCTAGAATAGGCTCCTAGCAGGACTTGTGCCCTATAGGGGACCCACAGTGGAGCAGTGTGTTCCTGAAAGACTGCACCCCATGGCAGGGGGCCCACATTGGAGCAGTTTGTGAAGAACTGCAGCCTGTGGAAAGGACTCACCTTGAAGAAGTTCATGGAGGACTGTCTCTCATGAGAGGGAGTGCTGGTTCCTGATGCAACCCTGGAGAGGCTGCTGGCCTCCCTTGTTGTAAGAACAGACTGAATCAAGAAATCTGCAGGTGTCTTCAACAAATATTATGTGCAGTTTCTCACACAGTAGAGAAATCATGCCATGTGCAGTACAGATGACAGTGAAGTAGCCAGAGCACTGAAAGCGCCATTTTCTGCATACCTTCTGAAATCGAGCTCAGGTTTTTCAATACAATGATGAAAATAATGTAGTTAAACCTGTATTTCTACGTTCAAATAAAGACTGTTTTCAGAAAAGCTGAAGGCATGGAAGGCTCATTTGAAAATTTTTTTAAAGAAAAACCCCACCAAACTCTTAAGTAGAACACATCTTCCCATATATACTACAGCCAGTAGCACATCTTAAAAACACTGAAAATCCTTCCCCAGAGATACCTCTGTAAGCCCCACTTCCTGGGACTATGGCTCTATATTATATGAAACTACATCATTTGGATCAGGATAAAAACTAGAATCTATCACCTATTAAAACTGTTGAGGATACCCATCACATAATAATCTCATGTCAGTAATAACCCATGTCATATCTCACTCATTTCTGAATACAGCCCCATTACCTGGAAATACCTGTTTCTGGAATAGGGAAATATAAACTTTCAAATATATGCTTCCCCCTGCCTCCAGAATAAAGAAATGACAGTACACATCTTTAAAAGCAGAAATCTGCATTTCTGATACCTGTTAGACCTTCAAGGCTTTGTTTACAGCCTTGCTACCTACTAACAGCTATCAGAACCGCATAAAGATCCAAAGCAACATTTGTAGCACTTCACTAGTTCAAAACACAGGAGTTTTATTTGGGAAAGATGACCTGTACCTTTTGCAGAACTGGTGAAACAGAGAAGGCAGATGCAAGCAAACACCTACTCAGGCTTATGAGGAAGTGATAGCTTTGGGGAACACCTGAAGGTGTTCAAAGACAACAAAAGAAAGAAGAATAAATTGCACATTTTAAATCTTGTCCTCAACAAGGCACTTGGATGAAATAAAAGAAACCAAACGCATAATGAAGTCAATGGAGAATATAACAGAAAAAAAGCTCACTCTTTCTCAATTTAAGAATACACATACCCCAAACTACTCTTTATTGTAATTGGCTAACAAGAATAATTAAGGGTAATGCCTTATGACAGGCCAGGTTCTGCACAATCAAAGAGCAGAGCAAATCCAAAGGCACAGAAGAGAGACACAGGACACACAAACCACAGTGTATCTTAGACAGGAAAATTAAAAAAAAAATCTTGCAATTTTTTCAGATCTCCACAGGATCACCTAAGGCCTTAATTTTACATAAAAGCCTAAAGATTCAAAAAGGACCATTGTATGAAGAGTTATCCCTATGAAGACAAGTTAGGTATCCAATAACAATGCAAGTAGGAACCTCACTGCATCTTTAAGCAACTAGGTATCCCGGAGGATTTGGCCCGAGGTCCAATTCACTCAATCCTCAGCATCTCAATTTGCACTACTGTAGGAGGAGAACAACAGCAGCATGGCTGCACAGCTTACCTGCTTAATACATGCAAAGCTCTTTAGCATTCTCCTCCAATCCCCTCATAGATGTGCAAATCATTGTATTCTTACTGTTCTAGGATAATGACTGCAATTTGATGACTTGCAGAAGGAGGCCTCACAGCAGGGACGTTTTCATAAGAAGGATCCCTTAGGAGGTGCTGGGGGTAAGAATTCTGACAGTGTAGCTCAGGGGCCAGATGATGAAGGAAACTTTTTCTTTGCTTCCTGCCCTATCATTACCATATTGTGACACCTTGTCAGAGAATTTGAAAGAGGCACTGCAACAACATGAAAGTGAATAAAGGATCTTGAAATGCACTGTTTAAGCCTGAGTTTGGAATCCAAGAAGGTAAATACAACTTTTTTTTTTTTAATGATATGGTATGTTAAAATATTCTTTGCTCATTTGGCTCTTAACACGTCCTCCTCATGCAGCACAGTTTCTGATCAATCAATTAATGAAAACAGCCTAACGTGGTTACTCCAAGACCCTTGCTTCTTGTGAGTGGTTTATGGAATTGTGAACACTATACTTGAACAGCGCAGGATGCCAAGGATGCTGTTGGCACAAAGTGTATGTTTAACCCAAATGATGTCCACATGTGTGTTTGCAATTGTGACTATAAGCATCACAAACAGGTGATCCATAAGATAATTTAAAAGGACCAGCTTCTTCCAAATGTATTTTAGAGGTCATCTCCTGAGGTTCAGACCTTTGACTCACTTCTGCAAAATCACTTTATTGTAACTCCCACACTAGAAAACAAATTACCAGCAATTATCATGCATTATTTTTTCCCTCCTAATTATTTTATAAGGCATAATAATTTAGTTAAATACTGATAAAACTTTTTTGGAATAGGTTTTCTGTTCAACTGCAAGAGCTCCAAGTTAAGCTTAGAAGGCCTCCACCTGACCAGATCTTTTCTTCAAATTGATGGAAAAAAAGTTTAAACTTTTATTGTCTTAAATGTCAAGATCTACTAGTGGCAGAAAACGTATCTCTTGAAATGGAAGTTATATTCAGTGTCCTTTGAAGTGGCTCTGTTAATGCAAATTGTCACTTAAGTGGAGAAGTAAGAGCTAAGAAGCAGGATCTTTTCAACCACTTACTAGTGGTTGATACAATTTCACTTAACTAATGCAAGAGTACATGTAGGAAACACAGTTTGAACAACAGGCCCGACCACTTCCCCCTTCACTACCAATCCCAAAAACCCCAAACACCTTCACCCAACAGAAACTCCCAAAAGACATTAGGTGTCAAAGTTTTAATACTACCTGTGAACCATCCCATCACTGAGCAACTGCAATTGAACCACATATTGAGCTGATTAGAGAAGGAGTGGTATGTATACAAAAGGTTCTTCCTTTCACAATATGTACCCTGTTAGTTTAGGATTAATTCTAAGGCAATATAAAGAAACAGAGGACCATTTCTAAAATATTTTCTTTTCTATACTTCATTCATGCTGATAGAATGTTCACTTCTGCTTCTGGTAGATGGTGGTGGTGAATACAGCTTATCCCCTCTGACACCAGTTTGGGAGCAGAAAAAATCAGAAAAAAAACCCCCCAACTTATGACATTTTTGCCTCTGGCCTCATCACTCTGTAGGATGTTCCTGGCACTGAAGGATGAAAGGAGGTAAAGCAATTGCAGTTACAAGGGAACACACTAACACCTAATGCAATTCTCTAAAACAAAAAAGCAGAAAACAGTGGTAACAGTGATTGGAATAGCACTCAAGTTTTTATCTTCTCCTTACTAGTCTCTAGAGGGAATATCAAAGGTTATGACTCCACACAACATTTCTGAAAACTCAGAGACCAAAAGTTTCACACACCCATTCACCCATCTTTTTTTAGACTCCTTTTGCTTCATTTTGAAAGCAAAATGTCCCTTCCAAAATATTCAACATTTTTACAGATGTTTACTAAAACCTGCAAAAACATAATTAGTTCGAATTCACTTATACCAACTCCCTTTTTTCCTAACATAACTGGTTTGGTAAGCAGATCAAAACCAGTAATAAATGTTTCACTGTGGGATTACAAACACCTTTTTAAGTGGAGAAAATATTAAGAAAAAATTCATAGTGAAAGACCAGACCAAGAAAAAACAAGCTGCTATGTCTTCTAAGTTGTCTGCATTCTTATAGCAAAGGGCTACTACAATCCCTTTAATAGATGTGATGAAACTCTTAATAGAGGTGAGTATCCCTGAGGAAGCAGATTTTAGGCATAATTTAAGTATCATAGTTCAGTGGGAAATGACTTTTTAGGCAATATGTAACAAGATTTCCATAGTTCTCTTGATTGCGAAAAGAAAAAAAACCCACACATATCTATCTGCAAGAGAAAAGATCTTTATCAAGTTAAAACTGAACGTGATACTTAAAATATTTTAAACCATCTCAACCCCCAAAACACATCTGCATTATAATTTTAAATACAAACATGTGATATATACTCAGAATTGGCTTATGTTCATGTCTGAACAGCAAAGGTAAAAAATCAAAACTAGTAATTAGTAAGCAATAATCACAGCTTTATGGCAGAAAAAGAAAAGGAGCTTTGACAAGATTTTAGACCTGCATTCTATACCAACAATGAATTTCAAAATAAAATCCTAAGATACTCTTAAGCAACAGTTTTAATTTTTAGTAACTTTACTTTTAGATCCAAGTACATACTAGATACAAATACCACAGCTATGACGAGAAACAGCACTAAAATTAAATTTGGGTTCTCTTTGCTACTAATTTAGTTGTAAATAAGAAAAAACCAAATCCAAGCAATGTTACCACTCCCATTTTTACTAATCTTTTTCCCAAGGTGGCTGCTTTTTCTGGAGGTTTCACTCGGTTAGGTTCATTCTTCTTTTCATACTGAGCAGATGTTAAATCCATGTAAAAAGTGCAAAAAAAAAAAAGTTAGTGTGAAAGCTTCTTAAGTAGATTATAAAGTACCCAGTCCTAAGAATTTGCATGCATCTAGGATTGGTATTACTTCTTTCTGTCTATGTCCGACTTAATTTGAAATAAATGTGTGTAAATAGTCATCTTATCAGATGTTCAATCATTCTGTAACACATATTAGAAAAACAAACCGTTCCTTTACAAATTTAATTACTCAGGAGTAAAATACTGCTATTATTAGATGCTACAAAAATCTAGTAACAAAACAATTGAACTCCAACTGTCAAATGTTTTCACTAGAACTTCTGCCACTTAATTACTAAAACAACTGTTTATTTATAAAGGAAGTTAAATACATAACAGATTAGACTTTCTTGAAATTAAAGGGAGAGTGGGAAGTACCTTACAAGTGCCTGCTCAAATACATGTTGAACCTGAGGGGAGCCTTGTCATTAAGGACAGCAGGGTTAGGTTCTTATTTTCTACCTTAGTTCACAATGCTTGGAAGGCCATCTCACTGCAGTTTCAAAAATTATATGCTACAGACATGTACTGCTGGCAAAGTCCTGTCATGATTAAGCTTACCTAACAGTACTGAAGACTTCAAGGGAATTCATACAAACATTTTATGTAAGAGGTTTAACTGTTTCACTTAGATTCACATGTTCATAAGGAACACTTCGTTACTCTACATTCAAAAGTGCTCCATCATAAATTAAGTAGCAAAAAAATGCCTTGTATTAAAGCATTCATAAGTGAAATTCATAAAACATAACAGGATTTCTAAAAAGAATTGTACTTCTGAAGTAATTAGAAGGCTGTTTCACAGAGGATACAAAGACATCATGCTTCGTCTTGACAGCTGTTAAACCTTATGTACAGATACAGACAAGTGGCATCAAACTTGGAACCCTCCCAGCCTTTAGAACTGGCCTGCATATATAGGAGGCAAATATATACACAACTGATGATTGCATACGCCAAAAAAGGAATAAATAGCTAATAAGTTCTTTGCCACAGTCTCTACCTCTTAATATATTTGGTGTTAAGTGATTTATTGGGAGAAGGCTGTTATACTACATTAAATTTACTTAAACTACAGGAAATTGAATTAGTAGCATTATACTCAAGGTCTGAATTCCACATGGCTTCATTCAGCAACAGATTCCTTTCTGACACTGATGCTCCATTTACCCTACCCCATCGGCTGTTCATTTTACCAGCCTATTACTTAAAATGACCCCATCTGACAAGAGAGTGTCACTGTGTTGGTTTGAGAATGACTGATGTGGTGCTAACATCTAGCCTTGACCTCTCCCACCCTCTTCTTTTGTCACTCTGCAGAGTTATCTGGGATGCCTCCCATTCAATCCATAAAACCTTAGTATCTTCCTTGTGAGTCAATAATTCTAAACAAAAGATTCCTTAATTAAAAAGTAAGAGTGTAAGGATTCAGTGTGGCATCTATGCCACAGTGGTTGTCCAAGAGCACAGGGATACATTCCAATTAATTCTTTCATGCAGTAGAAAGAAAAAGGCAGATTGTGCTTTCTTTTGGAGAGTCTCCACATTGCCATGGAACATTAGAGATTATTTCTCATTCTGTCCGTGAAAAGGGGGAAGGGGGAGAGAGTGATGCAATGCCCAAGCTAAAGCTAAATAGCCTTTGGCATACCAGGGTATGAAACCTTTCCCTGATGGATGCCACATTTGCAGTTGCATCAGAAACTTGTACACAGTATTTAACAGCCTCACTCACACACACCCACCTCTAACACAAGGATCTTCAGTTTGCCAACTTCTTCTCCCAACTTGTTAACACTGCAAAGCAGGTCTTTGCAGACTTCGATATAACATTCAGTCGGTGCCCACTGCAGTACCATCTGTTAATCATTACAGTTATTTGCCATAATTACATAATTGTAGATTATAATTTAATATTCTACAGGTAATGTATCACAAAAGACAATGCCAGAAAAGGTTTAGAACTGCATTTATGCTGGGTTTTAATTGTATGATTTATGCACAAGCCACTTCTCCCTAGCAGGCTTTGTTGAGAACATTTGTCACCTTAACTCTTCGATTAGTAGAAAAATGAAGAAACAAATCTATCTCCTTTAGCTGTGTGGCTTAACTCTTTGAAATAAATTATTTTTAAGAAGTGTCCTTTAGAGAAAGAGCATTGAACAGCTTTATATAACTACATAATAACCAGTATGGTTGATATTCATAGTGTTCCTATTTTCATAGTATTCATAGTCTTCATTTTACAAGGTGGAATAATACACTCTAAATCAATCTTTTGTTTGGTTGAATACCTTGTGAGAATTTTTGAGGAAATGGTTATTCATGGTCTGCACAGGAGTGATCAGCTTATTACACTCTCTATTCAACTTCTGAAGAAACTTGAGGAATTCATCTTCACTACAAAAATAAAATATTTTGTTATTTGTCAAATGCTGTAACTTTTTGCAAGCTGCATATTACTTATGGATTTCCAACACTGGCTAGTGAGTTAGACATGGAGTTTCGTAACATACAAAAAACCCAGTATCATTTTAACAGCAAGTAGTTAAGGCCATCTAACTTCTTACAAGTATGGCTTTTCCCCCCCCTTGTTTGCCCCACTCCATCCCCTCCCTCCTCCACCTTATTTTGGAAGGACAATATTTTTGACCTGCAGCTTACATTTTTGAGGTAGATGCAAGGGAACAAGTCTGGTTTGTACCTTGGAACTAGGACTGAAATGACTAGGTTTAGGGTCATTTAGTCTCCAGCAGAGTGGAAGAAAGTGAGAATTCAGTAATATTGTCTTGGCCCTTAGATCTGCCACTCGGTGCCATGGTTTAGTTGAGGTGTTAGGGCATGGGTTGGACTCGATGATCTTAGAGATCTCTTCCAACCTGGTGATTCTGTGATCTGGAAACATATACCTCAGAGCCTAAAATATCTAATATTATCTTTTTGAAGAAAATTTTTACTTGGTGCTCAAATACAAGCAGGAAGACAATTCTCAAAATTAGTTTGATCCCTGTCTCCAAAAAGTGGAGAGAAGTATAGAAAAAATTAACAGTTTATTCTCAACTTTAAGTTTCTAGAGCTTCTACAGGACACTGACTCAACTTTACTGGAAGTGTCAGAGAATTTTAATCGGAAGTCATGGTGGTAGCCAGAAATTTGTTGCCATTCACCAGAAGAGGGAAGGAGGGCAAGGAAGAAGATGATCCAATTGTTTTTACTGAGTGACCTCTCAAACCCTGAAACTCCTGAGAAGTGTTTGTATCTCCAGTAGGAAAGTTTCTGTTAACTCTAAGTTATTTGGGTGAATAAGAGGCAGGGCCAAAACAAAGGACGATTACAAGTTCCTACCGCAGATCGATCTTCCTGTTCTGCAGATCCATAGGATCTGAATAAACTAATTCAGACTCCAACATTCCTCCATTCCCTGGGGAATCTGCTATTAAAGCTAAATGCAACATACTCACACCACTTGCTTCTTGCTTCTGAGGGCAAAATGGTATCCACAAAATTTGTCAGCTAAACTAAGCTACATGTCAATGCAGTTAGGCCACAGAGTGTCATAGAGTGCCTTCCTTCAACTTTGGGCACAGGATCATTAGTGAGTAAAATTTCCACCACTGCTCAGGACATTTGTGATTTGTAATAGTGCTGAACTGTAAGACTTTAACACTTAAAACAGAAATATACAGAAGCATTAACAGGAATGCAGGAGGTTTAAAACCAATACTGCATGTGGTTTTCATGAAGATGCACAAGTACGAAAGCCTGTTAGTCTGTTTTGATAAAATAAACTATGGCTTGTTTCAGAACAATGTAATTGGATTGAGTATTTCAGGTAAAGAACACAAACACTAAACATCTGGAGACAGTCTGAAGGTTCCTCCTACATTACTATAGTCAAGCCATAATCACAAATATTTTTTTCTATTTAGAAAGATAACTTTTTAGCTGGCTGGGATCAGTGTTTGTGTTTCATCACAAAGGAAATTATCTTTTGGAATTCTGGAAGGATTCTCAGCAAACAGAAAGTATGTCATGGGCTTGAATTAGGGAGGGGAAAAAGAAAAACATTTAAACTATCATACTACTTTACTACACCATAGTTCTTAAAAAACTCCCTATTTTCATAGAATTTTATACCTATTGCAATGACATAGTCTTATATTTAGAAATGGAAATAACATTTTCAAAAAATGATCACTTTTAAAAAGAATTAATGGCTGTCAAAACATCAGTGGCTAAATAGTGCTAGACACTCTGTAAGTTTATAATCAATCAGCTCAAGATTTTCTACTATGTTAGTTTTTCTATGACTTAATGACTGATTCTCCTTCTCACAGAATGACTTTGAACAAGTGGAAAGTAAAATCTTTATATAATAGCTTGTAAACATAGCCTAAGATTTTAGTCTCAAGGTCAGATTCCTAGAATACATGTCAGGCAATTTTCTAGAAAACTATGCAGTGCTTGCCATAACTGAAGTGCTGTCATATTTTGTGTACTTCGATCTTTAATCAATCAATTATTTTCTGGTTTTGAGAACTACGTATGATCTAAACCCACACTATACTAGGAGAATAAGATATGTCACTGGTGTGTGAGACTACACCAGATACCATGCGGGTATTTCATTGTATTTGGCCACACACAGTGAATGGACAATGTTTTGTATTTCCCCACTTACTCCCTCTGTTCAAATTTTTAAGCTGTTCTGCTTGAATATATGTACTGAACACTACTGTGGAACAATCTGAAAAAAGCATACATTTTAACCTAAAAATGCATAAAGCTTAAACTGGGCAGAGTCCCCTTAAACTGTAGCTAATTTTCACTTGCTGAAGAGTCAACATCCATTTGTAAAAGCCTAACAGACTTCTGGCGTACCACCTTGGCTCAGCACCAAAATCTCTATTTTAATACAAATGGCTCAAGTGCTGCTAAAGTATTTATGGTGTATCGATATCATACTGGTTTATACCCTCCTGCATGCTGGAACTCCAGTCCTTCAGTATTGCAGCACGTGTCCAAGTTAGCAGTATTCTCTTCTGAAAGTACACACTTGTTTTGATGGCGAATTAGAGAATCATAGAATAGTTTGGGTTGGAAGGGACCTTACAGACAATTCAGTTCCAATCCCTTTGCAATGGGTAGGGACACCTTTCACTAGACCAGGTTGCTGAGAGATGCATACAACCCGGCCTTGAACTCTCCTAGGAGTGGAACATCCACAGCTTTTCTAGGCAACTCATTCTAATATCTCACCATCTTCACAGCAGAAAATTTCTTCCTTATACCCTATCTAACTGATGGTGGTTAAGGTAAACCTGCCCTCCATCAATTTGAAGAATTCTCCCTTGTCCTTTCACTACATACCTTTGTAAAAAGTCTTCCTCCATCTCTCTGGTAGGCTCCTTTTAGGTCTCTCTAAGGTCTCCCCACAGTCCTCTCTCCTCCAGGCTGAACAGCCCCCAATGTCTCAGCCTGCTTTCATAGGACCAGTGCTCCAGCCCTCCTAGCCATCTTTTTGGCCCTCCTCTGAACTCCCTCCAGGATGATGTCCTTCTTATGCTGGGAGTCTTGGAGCTGGTTGGAGTAGTCCAGGTAGAGTGTCATGAGAGCAGAGTAGACAGGGAGAATCCCCTCTCGACCTGCTGGCCACTCCTCTTGGGATGTAGCCCAAGATCTGAGCTGTAAGTACACATTGTAAGTGTGCATTGCATGTAAGTGCAACATGCTGGGTTCACATTAAGCTTCTTCCAGGAGTTGAATTTGATAATCCTTGTAAGTCCCTACAAACTCAGGATATTCTGTGTTTCTATGACTTTTGTCAACCAACACCCCCAAGTACTTCTCCTCAGGGCTGCTTTCAGTCGATTCTCTGCCTAGCCTGTACTTCTGGCTTGGAATTGTCTAGACCCAGGACACTGCATCTGGCCTCGCTGAATTTCATGCACCCACCACCCAAGCCTGTCAAGGCCTGGCTGAATGCTATCCCTTCCCTCCAGCACACCCCACAGCTCGGTATCACTGGCACACATACTGAGGGTGTATTCAATCCCAGTCTCCATGTCACCAGTGAAGACGTTAAACAGCACCAGCCCCAACAGCAACCCCTGAGGAGTGTTACTTGTTGTTAGTCTTCATTTGGACACTGAGCTGTTGCCCACAGCTCTTGCCCAGTGTGACTATCCAGCCAATTCCTTACCTCTTCACAGACCAGAAGCAACATCAAAGTCCTCCATCAGGACATGGACTCCCTGCTCTTCAGCCTATCTCATTCTTTCAAGAGCCTCCTCAAATCAAGAGCCTTGCACATCTTCCCATGTCCTACAGCTCAAACTTGGCATTGTGCTGCAAAAAGCAGGCAGCAAAGCCTCTTTTTCATAAACACAGTAATGGATAAAGATAGCAGCACAGCACCAGCACTGTGAGCAATCAGTGTATGAATGATTGGTTGGGAGTGGAATACGTACTAGACAGTCTCATGGAACTGGGACTCTAAAGACAACACTATGGCAGGATCACATCATGACATGACTGCTAATGCACAGTGTCAGTGCAATTCAGTTGCCTCCAAAGCATAGAGACAGGTACAGACTGAATTGAACCCAAGAACATTCTTTGAGCCAACGAACAACATAACTAACAGGCTCTAGCCTTACAGCATTTAAATAATACAGACAGTTCTGCCCAGTATTTTGGAGAGGGAAAAAATATCAGATCACTAGTCAAGAGGGAGATACACACTTCAAAGAGGCACTGAACCCTTCCTATCTAATCCATTTTTAGTAGCTACTCTTCTATAAGTTTGGGAACTAAGAAGAGGAAAGATATGAGCATGGAATTTAAACTGAAGCCTATGTGTACCTTCCAGAAAAAAAAAAATGTACTTAGACATAAAGTATAAGAGATTTCAGAAATCTTAAGGCTCCTTTGTACTTACTGTATCCTTCCTTTTTCATTTTGTGCTGGATGTGGAGTGCTCTAGTGGTGCTTAGGCAACTTATTAAGTTTAATAAGGTTGCTGAGGAATGTACCTCTCAGCTCAGGCCTGGCTTTGTGGTACTGCACAAGACTATCCTAAATGTATGAGAGGTGTTGCAGACCTAATGCTTAAATACTATAATGGGGAAAAAATACCAAGTTGGAACAGAAGTCTGAAGAAGTAAAACTTTCGTTAAAAAATCTCCTTATAAACCTACTGATACATATAATCTATGATAAGGAAAATGGCTGCTAAACTGCTTAATTGATAAGATAAAAAAATGAGATATTTTAGAAGCCAGTAAAAACTGCTTCCAGTGGAAGAGATAAGCAATGAAAAAATCTGGAATCTAAACAGAAGTAGCATTTATGATTTAAGATACACATGTACAAGATATTATATTAGGAGTTGAAAATTAAAGGCCTGTGCAGAAGTTATATGCATCTCTCCCTCCTGCACTTTTTAAAATTGCATCTTACAATCAGACAGATTTGATTGGAAGACCAGCAGAGCCTACCTTGTCTATGCTTCCAAGTTTCTTTGTGCAAAACATAGCCACCACCAGCTCTTATAATCCACTAACTCGCACATTCTCATGAAATTTACGCATTAAGGGATAAAGTGTGGGACACAGAAAATAACATGGTCACCTTAAATAGTTAATATTTCACTTCCATTTCCTTACACATACTGTTAATACCTCAATTCCAGCTTCATAATTTCAGAGATATCTTCAATTTTTTTTTCTTCCACCTGCAGCTCATTAATAGCATCTAGGAGTTTCTGTTGATCTCCAGGATTTGTAATGCCGATCTAAATTTAAAGAGTAATTCCAAATATTATTTACTTTTAAACTCACTAGACATAACAGTACAGTAACAATTATTGCACAAGCGTCTAAATACTAAGATTCAAAAGAAGTTGTTTTTAAGTTACTGCAATTAGCTACAATGTACGTAAGTGACAAAGGAAAAAATGAAACCACTGAAATTATTCAACAATGCAGAACAAAATGACAAGAGATGAGGAACTGCCAAACTGAAATTGCACAGGATACTCAGAAAATCTATTTAGGGTTTATAAAAAAAAAAAAAAATATAACAGTTTGCCTAAGTACTCCTGTGTTGTTAGGATGTTAGGTTTTCCATTTCAGAATCATCCCTGACAGCAAGATAATGAAACATCATGATGGTGATACAGCATTAACTCAAAAAGAAAGAGTGGAAACCAGCATACAATGGAGAATTTTACAGGAAGACATCTTTTTTAACTGAAGGAAAACACAAAAGATATATACTATGTAACTGAGATTCTCCAAGCGATGCCTGGAACAGAGAACACTGGCAGCTGTACTATCTATCAAGTATCTCAGATAGAATTCTAAGTCATATTTAAATTCTAGGCTGAGTTTTCTTGTAGAACACCTAAAGAATGGTTCATTTGTTAAAAGGGAAATGCTTCTGTGGCATATTCGATACTTTTCCTTGCTCATCTGACAGGCTGCTGTGCAATGCAGGACTTCTGGTGTCAGCAGCCCTAAGATGCTCCTCCACACAAGTGAAAAACCTCTTGACTGTGTTCCTAAGGTCCCAGCTGAGTACCTAACTCAACAGGAGTAGACCACCCTGGCACTTGAGACTGTAAGGATCTTGGAGTCTCCAAAGCTAGGCTATTTGGGATCCTCACTGATATTCTGAGGACCTGAAGTTACCTTCTGCACCCTCAAAAATCTGGAAGATGTTAGTGTTCGAGGTCTCCCAGATTTCTGTTAGAAAGAATTTTGAATGAACAGCTGACAACCCACATCAGATCAAAATTCTAGGGAAGAGATGCTGCCTAGGGAAATGCTTGCTTTTTTCTGAGACCCAATGTTCTGGCACCCAGTGTTCACTGTGACTGCATAAAACTGTCCTCCAGGTTCTCCACCAATTACAGATAACAGGTAACTATGGGCTCACAAGTGTTTCTTTAAACATTTCAAAACCATGTTAAGTTTATAGACAAGTAAGTTCTTCAGTAATGCAAAATCCCAACAAGATTAATTGGGAATTTAACTACACGTGTCAAGAACTGCTGAGTTTCCAACAGGTTTCTATGGGTACCTGAATAAATTTTAGCAAATATCACTAGCAGCCTTATGATAGAAAGATCTGGATTTCCTCTAAATAATCTGTTTCACTTGTGTTGAGCTGTAAGTTTGGTCAAGTCATTAGTTCTCAGGTTTGCCTTGTGGAGCCCTATCTGTAATGAACTAATATTTTCTTAAGGCTTACAAAGCATTGCAGCAGTCATTTCATAATTAATAAGTAAGTTGTTACAATAACAGTTATTCTTGAGGATTAAAACTATCTTGTTTAAAGCAGGAACAACTGTAAAGTCTGCCTTTGCTTTTGACTCCACCTTCTCATTCCTGAAACCAGCAAATCAGGATACAGGTTTCTGACCAGCATATCAGGAAGATGTACTTTGGCCCTCTAGAAATAAAACATAATTTTGTTTTTCTTCAAATGGATCACTGAACACCACCACATCTTGAAAATATGTGTCAGGAAGTAAAGAATGTGATAAATGTCACTATAGATAAAGCCTTCTACCACCACAGTAATTCTGCATTTAGAGGTAAAAGGTGCAGAACTGAGAGACGGAAGGTTGATAGATCAGTCCAAACTACTTGCCAACTTCTAGACCATCTCTGCAAGAACATGAAGTGACCCAGAACCTGACTGTTCATGCAAGAATGAATGCTTAGAACAACCACAACGCAGTGAGCCCTTCTTGAAGGATAACTGAATTTTTAAGTTGGTTTGGTTCACTTGCGCTCTGCAGTCCAAATTATTCAAGTATTATTGTGAAGTGGCCATGTTTAAGAAGGTGCAAGTGCTGTACAAGAACTTGCTTATATCTGTAAAACAGACCATAAGCACTCTCAATTTTAGCCAGATCAACTCTAGGAACATCTATTTTATTCTTTACTTAAATACATACCAAGCAGCCCCTCCAAATCCAAGCCCCAAGCTCACATTCCAGCACGAACGTGAGAAGAAGTAAGATTGCCTCAACACATGAAAGATGATGCACTGCACAGATAAAACCAGTGAAGCTATGCACAAACTCTTATATCAATGCCACTTTGCCCAAGTAGCCACTAATTTTAATAACCTGACACATTTCTGTCAAATATTAAATTCTTTTTTCAGGGAGTAGGAGCAGAGGAATGAGTCCTGGACTGTGATATATATGATATGTGATATGTAGACTGGATAATTATCTAATTATGTAGTTAAATTTCTGGATTATATTTTGAATTTTGATGTGATGACTTTTAATTATACATTCTCAAATCCAAAACAAGATGCCAATTTCTCTATTCTAAACTAAATAAAATGTCAGAAAGAAACCTTTTCAGTCCTAAATGCATCCAGAAGGAAAATTACTTCTGTTGCTACCTTATGAGAAAAATGCTTAAAACAAAATAAAAAATGTGAGTGTCATAAGCGGTGCAGACAAAAACTTCCAAATGTTGAATAGACATGTCCCAGTATATTGAACACATTTGTTCCAGAATGCAACAGTTTAAAAGCTTAAGGAATGCAAGGATTTCAGCTTGAAAGACTCATTGTTTAGGCTCTGTTGTAGAATACAGATAAAGGTATTTACAGAGAAAATATCTTCCTGATATTGTTTGATGGAGGAAAGCATATCATGTTAATGACAGGATTTCTCCCCAGTTCTCTGGATACAAAGCAGCTTGGTTCAGAGGCATCCATCAGAGGTCATCATTAATCTTTGTAGTAATAAGATCCAGGCTATTTAAAACAGCTGGCTGTTAGCTGAAAGTCTGCCATCACAGTAAAAACTTTCAGCTCTGAAGTTACAAGGAAACAGATTAGATTTGTTCTATCAGCAGCGTCGGGAGAAATTGTTAGCAGAGCTCCAAAACTAGACTGCATCAAGAATTTAGGATAACTTACGAAGTGCAAATAAGCCAAGAGTGATATGTAATTTTTTAACTTCTCAACTGAAGAATCACTAATTTATGTCCATGCACAAAGGATGACTTATTTTTCAGGAACTGTTTCCTGCTGTTGCAAAGTTAAGACACAAAGCAATTCAATTCTTACAGATATTATCTTTCTGTGTAGAAGCAGCTGATCCAAGTAGTTAATTCAGTTTGTTCAAAGCTTTGTTAGCTTATTTAATAGGGAGCCTCAAACAATTTAGAACACTGAAACAGAAGGTATGATTTTGAGTGAAACTGCACCTCTTTGGAGAAAGAACCATAAAGCTTAGCCATTTACTGAAGTCTACAATTCTCTCCTCTTCACCCAGTGTTCCTTGGACACAAACAAGCAATGACAACAATACCAAAGCAAGTGATCACTGTGAACATACACTCAGACAGATTTACCTTTTAATGCAATCATAAGCAACACAGCAGCTCACACAGTAACGAGAAGAATTTCACAGGAATCTCCTTAAAGGATGAAACTACTGTCAATAGGGGCTTTAGAGTTCTAAAAATATCAGGACACCAGGATGCCGTCCAATGATCCTGAGGCTTCAGAAAAGCAGTAACATCAAAACACACTGGCATGCCTTACAATATTTTGTCCTAGATCAACTCTTAAAAATCTCTTCATTGACAAAGTTCCCTGTATGATCAAACCCCGAGAATACAGAATTACTTGTGAGTTCTGTCAGAAAAATTAACTCTACTCAATTATAAGACAAAACTTCAAGCAAAACAACTCTTGTTGATATCCACTCTAAAGGAATACAATGTTGGATCCAGCTGCTAGAACACATGCCTCCTTAGTACCAGGATAAGGAGAAAAAAAGCTGACACTAAGGACATGGCTGGTGCCATTAGCAGGGAGAAGTCTTGAAGCGGCAGTTTTTACGAGGCGTCTTTGGAATCCCAGACCAGAGAGTCCAAAGCTCCCCAATACAAAGTGCTCAGAAGAATCCCACAGCCTGATGTACTTCTGTTGTTCCAGTGAGACTCCTGTAACTGGATTTTATCATAGTATCCTTCTGTAAGCACAAAGTCCTTTAATCTCCCACAGGCAAAATTCCAGCAAAGGCTAAAAAAAGCAACCACCACATCTCAGCTGGCAACTGAAGCCCTGTAATAATGCATCACTCAGTCAGAAGACCAACCTTTGCAAAGAGCAAAAGACCAACCTTCCCAGCTGCAGTAAACTGTAAGAAACAAAATATTCTCTTTTCCCTTTTTTTTTTTTGGGGGGGGGGGGGGATAAGGTTTTACAAACCTGTGTGGGATATGAGATTCTACAATTTAAGCAATTCTAATGTAAGACAGCTCTTCTTTCTCCAACAAAAATTACCTCCTCACAAGGGAGGACTACATCTAAAGTAGTTGTTTAGTATTATCTACTGCTAATCCTAGCACTGACTTCCTGTCAAGAAATCAGAATTAAAAACTAAAAATGGTAACAACTAAAATTTAAACTGGAACTATTCCTTCTCCTGATCAATCACTGATCTGTGAGATTACATACGTCAGAAAAAGCCTGTCTACATTCACATTAAAATTAAAGAAGTTGCAGAAGATGCTGAAAGAATTCTTGCAAGGTTAGACATTTATAACAAGAAGACATTAAAAACATTTAAAAAGAGGACAAAATAATAAGCTTTAAAGTAGTAAACTGACCTGTATTAAGTCATCTTTTTGCATGGTGAGAAGTTGTCTTAAAGCTATATCTTGTTCCTGTATAAAACAAAGGGGTTTCTGATATCAAAAAGAATTTCAGAATAAAACAGTTTTAACTTGATTTTCTTCCCTGTTTTACTTCAGTTTTCAGGAACAAAACCAGCTACAAAACACCATTATTGAAGCAATGAAACATCTGTCCAGTTTAGAAACATCAAATGTTGTGACTAATGCACATAATCAAAAAATCCAACTTTGTCCATTGCAGTTTAACTTCCCATTTCATAAATAAATTTCTGTTTAAGAATTTATTTGAACTAATATATTAATAGTGATACAACTTTTTTATTATGCAGTAGGTGCATTTTGCTTTCATGGATTACTTCACAGGTAGCATATATACCACAAAATTACCTTCAATAATCCTCTAATGTGTTCTAGATCAAGACCATGTAAAAACACTTCCATATCATCAAAAGCCGAATAGGAACTGTAAAGATAATTAATGAGACTAGAGTTAAAAAGAGTGTAAATTAATTAAAAAAAAAA